>JAOPSE010000020.1:23504297-24029734 GCA_029449295.1 Zea luxurians | reverse complement strand
ATGGTATCGTTTACCCTTTGTCGTTACTCCACAATCTCTCAAATTGGTATAATCTTTCACTCATATTTCTTTTATCAATGGGGGAGAAAGTATTGTAGGCTCCAAGGTTCTCCGTTTTTGGCAATTAATGCCAAAGGGGGAGAAAATATTAAGCCCAAAGCAAAAGGACTGCACCACCACCATTTCAAAAAATTTTGAAATGAATTTTTTCAATTGATGTATTCTCAATTGGTATCAATTGGTATCTATGTTTCACTTGATTTGTGAAAGTAAAATTTCAAATTGGTATCTATTTCAAAACCCTCTTGAAAGCTAAGAGGAGAATTTCATTCAGGGGGAGCTTTTATATAGTCAAAGGAAAAGCATTTGAAACAGGGGGAGGAATTTCAGATCCTAAAATGCTTCTTGCAATATCATTCCTATACCTTTGACTACTTGCAAAAAGACCTTGAAAAGATTTTCCACAAGAGTTGCAAAAACAAAACAAGTGGTGCAAATGTGGTCCAAAATGTTAAAAAGAAAAAGCAACCCATTCATTCTTAGTAATAACTTTCAATTGGTTTAACTCCAAGTAACTTATGCACAATCTAAATACAAACTAGTTATATTTCTGCACTTTATATTTGCTTTGGTTTGTGTTGCAATCAATCACCAAAAAGGGGGAGATTGAAAGGGAAATAGGGTTAACCATTTCCTATAATTAATTTTGGTGGTTGATGACCAACGCAAACACGTGGACTAATTAGCTTGTCAAGAATTCATGTATTACAGGTGCATAAGGTTCAACATAAACCAAGAATGAAATCAAGTTAGGGACACAATTTAATTGGAGCAAAAGAACTTGAGTGTGCTGAAAATGGCGCACCGGATTGTTCAGTGTGCCACCGGACAGTGTCCAGTGCACCAGGCCGTACAACTCCAAACCAGCCACTCTCGAGAATTCTAGGGCGTGCTCCGCTATAATTCATCAGACTATCCTATGTGCCACCGGACTGTCCGGTGAGTCAGTGAAGCAACGGCTATCCAGCACCAATGGTCGACTGCAAAAGGCGGCTGCTGTGAACAGTGCAAATACAGGAGTCAAAGCGTAGAAGTCAGAAGGCACCGGACTGTCCGATGTGGCACCAGACTGTCAAGTTTCGCTTATTCACCCCCTCTAGGCGACTTTCACTCCAAGTGAAACGTTTCCCATTGAGCGAAAGTTCAATTAATTGTAGATCATCTAGAGTGTGATTAAACCGTTGGATCATCCTATGATTTATCCTCCCCATATTCTTATCACTTGCTGAGCAAATCAAATTAAAATCCCCTAAGGCAATCCATGCGGGGTTGGTAAGCAGCTTGATGGAAGCAAATTCTGCAAGAAAATTCACTTTGTCCTCGTCGGATTGGGGGCCGTACACGCCCGTGATGGACCAATTTATATTATTTTCTAAGGAGCAAATCTTTGTAGTAATAGTGTGTTCTGTAGTGTACGAGTGATTAAGTGAGAAGTGCCGGTCAGAGGCTGCAATCAGGATGACCTCAGCAGTCTCGTTGGCCAGAAGGCACACTGTCTGGGAGGCAAGAGCTTGACCAAGAGTTTCCTTCAGAAGGAAGTCATTCTATTGTGAGATTTTTGTTTCTTGCAAACACACCACAGATGCCCCGGAGGAAGAAATAAGATTATGCACACTGGCACGTCTTGCGGCACCATTCAACCCACACACATTCCAGCATAAAATCTTGTAGTCTGATCTATTCATTGAAAATAAAATACCAGCTACGCTGCCATACAATGAAGGGAGAGGGGGCGTGCCGGGCTAGGGAGCCCCAAACAAGGCAGGCCATCCCAAATCCAAAGCCAGAAACACATAGGACACAAACACTCACTACTGGCAATAACAGACCACCAAACACTAAGCCATGAACACATACTTCCTTGGAGACACATCATAGGGGAAACTACTACCACACACCACTGGCCCAATGACATGGCCTTACGCCGCAAACTCTACTGCATCGACTGGTGCCACCGTCGCCCTGGTAGATTTCTTCATCTTCTTCGTCTCCTTCATGCCGAGGTTGACCAGTGAAATAATTGCCTCCGCCTTGCCTTGGTCAGTGGGCGATCAAAGTGCTGCGAAAGTTGTTCAACAAACTCAAGTTCAGTTAATACAGATAGTTCATTGTGATCAGATGTCGAATTTAATTTTTTGACCAGAAGATCTTCAGCTATTTGTAGTGCTCCTTTGCCGACTCTATTCCTAGCCTTTTTTGCTAGCCTGCTGCTTTTGCATTGAATGGGACTCGAAAGCTGCAGGTTTCCAGCAAAAGCACCACTAGACTGTCTACTGCAAGAGGGATCTACAGTTTGCAGGGTGAGCGGTAAATTCTACGCACTATTATTGCAAGTTTGATCTTCGGTAGGAAGGTTATGAAAGGGATAGGGAGAAAACTCCTCAGCTGCTGCTATAATAATGGAGGCAACATCAGTCAACTGGGGACATGCTGATTTGTCTGGACTGGACAACTACCTAGGACTGGATCTGGGAGCGGCCTAGTGATTGACATAAGAAATTCATCAAGGCTAGGGATGGAAGGTACCTCCAGTGGAGGAACAGAGAGCTGTCCAGTGCTCACAGGAGGAGATGCCACGAGCCACGTCCTCCATGGGTTAGGTGGACTGCAGCACCTACACGAGCTTGGCCACCCTAGCTGCCTGAGAATCTGCAACATCCAATCCACAAGAGACTTCATCAATCATTGGGTCAGCCTAGTCTAAAACATTAAAAATAGCATCTCCAAGATAATGCATACAAAAATCAGAAACAGAACCTTGCTTGCTAATATCAGAAGGGTGTGCTACAGCCTTCTCCTCAATAAAGTGCACTAAAGGCTCGACAAAGGAGACCTTCTTGTTAGAGAGACGCTTGGGGTGCCACACAGCTTGGAGTTGGGCATGAAAGCACCTCAGCCCCAAGCCAAGATGATTAACAACATGCTGGCGACGATATTGTGCAGGAGTGTGAGACCACTCCCCCGACGATGAGAGGAGGAGTAGCAGTCGTTGATCAAACCACGACAACAGGACACTCGATCCCACACAGAGCGACTACGGTGACGGCGACCATCATGACCATCCTGCTCGTCGTCATCATCGTCTCCCTAGCGCCAAGAACGATTGTCACGCTCCAACGGGCGCCCACGCTCCCGACGCTCCCCCAGGTGGTCAGGGACCCCATAATGCCACTCCATCACCTGGCGACGCTTCCTGCCAGGCCCCCCACCACCCAGGGGAAAGCTAAGATCTTCAATTACCTCCATGTGGATAAGCACCTTGTAGAGCAGGCCACGCTTGATGCCAACCGGCCTCACAAGATGGATAGCTACCCACTCTCTGGATCAGTGATGGTCAGCCAAGCCTCGCGTGGCATCAAGCAAGGGTCGGAGCACCACGCCCACAAATCAAAGGTCCTAGTTCTCCTACGAAAGCTAGACTCCTCCTCCACAAAGTGGGTAGCACAGTGAGAGCCGATGATCAGAGCTGCCACCTCCTCATTCCAAGCGTGCACTGGGATACCCTCCATCCTGAGCCTAAGATGAAAACCCCAACGGGTGAGAGAACCATACCTCTGCTCATTCCATGCCTCAAAGGTGAAGACCCGGCCACGGTGGTTGATGCGACTTCGGTGAAGAACCAGTTGTTGGTCATGAGAGCTACTGAAGATGATGAGATACTGTTCCGGGAAGTGTTTCAATACCTAAATCCTACGGTCTCTGATTCCCAGCCTCTCTGCCAGAGCTTCCTCCACATGCTTTGGTTCAGAGTCATGGCTATTCCCATCCAGCGAACATACCACAGTCTTGCCCACCAACTCGTCTCTTGCAGCCTCAATTGCTCCCAAAGCTGAGATCACACAATCCACCCTCACAGGTCGGGCAAGGGGGTCCCCTGGGAAGGCAGCCATGGGCAGAGGAGAATTCTTCACTACCTGAACGTAAGAACGAGCCTAGAAAGGGGCTGAGGGAGTAGTAGGAGTGGTTGGCACGGGGAGAGATGAGGTCCTCCCTACTCCCCCTTTATGGACAGGACAGGAAGCCGCATAGTGCCCTTCCATGAGACATCTCCAACACTTGGTTGCGTTATTGCAATTCAAAGTTCTATGGTTGGTAGCGAAACAGTTGCAGCATTTACCCTCGACGTGCTTCAGGAACTTCTTTCTCCTTCCCTCGCGTAATGCATTGGAGCTCGAGCAAGGCCTGGGCTTGTTCTTCCTCCACCAATACGGAGGTCTGACCACTTCCCAGCCATCCGCGCCACCATCAATGAGCTCACCAAACCTCCCCGACTGCACCAGATCTGCAGCAGGAGCAACGACAGGGAGCTGGCTTGAACCTGCCTGTAAGGACTGGTCCGTCGATCTAAACTGCAGAGGTGAAAGATGGATTGAATGAATTGTGCTGTCCGGGGAGGGTCTTGAAAGATCTACCACCTTCTTCCCATTTTCTATGATCACTCGACAGGAGCTGGCACGAGATGGCGATGTAGCCTTAGGGAGTAGCTGTGCAGGAGCGAGGCATGGGCGGCGGAGCAAATCCAGGAGCAGCGGGTCCGAATCGTCCTCCTCCGCCACCGCGCCCAGATGTCCCATCCCATTAACAGCGAGGCTGGAGCGTTGAGGACCATGGAAATCCCGGCCTCCAACCGAGCGTGGGAGGAGCAAATCCGGCGCAATAACTCCGCATCGCGGCAGATCCAGCAGTGGCTCACTTCTAGCAGTGGCAGCTGGCTTTGGGGGTTGCAGATAGGGGAGGAACTAGGCGAGGGGCGAAAATGGCAGCGGCGAGCTGGAGGGAAGGAGAGGCATGGTCAGTACCTCCAGCATGATCTGCTTATACAGGTAAATCCATCGATCCAAATCACCAGATTATGTTTTATGATTCTACTTGTACAAACATTTAGCTCCTGCCATAGTAAAACTACACAATAGTTTATATTCAATGAAAAACATATAAAAAGGTCATACATAGCATCATGCAAAGAGGGTATGAAGTCGTCAATCGTCACATAAAGATAAACAAAACAAAAGCATATGTCATCTTTTTTTTTCGCCCCATCACAATTTACAACTCTTTCCTGATTCCTGCAGGCATACACTGATCTAGTGGTTCCTAAAGCACCCACACCACATGGAGCGTCACACTCCATCAGTTTCAGCTGTTGTAAAAAAAAGATTAGTTGCACACACTAATTAACCTAAATGACGGTTGAGCATCGTGATCTAAGCTTGAATGGGGCGTGGCACCATAATCCCAGGCGGAACGGGAAACCTCAGCAGCTGCACCCACCGTCGTACCGTACCGGATGAGGATGATGCAGCGGAGTTCATTAATTAACTAGTAATTTGCTCGCGCCTTGCGCGAGTAAGTTTATACAGTTGAATCGGTGTGTTTACATGGTCAAAAGAGTGTTACTTCAAATAATAGAAACATGAGTAGCAATATATGGATACATTAACATAGAAATAATAGTATTATCTAAAAACAGGACGTAGATAGCTCAGCTGCTCAACTACTTGGGGTGTACCCATAACTACCTTCAATTCGTCACCTAACAGTCACTGGAAAGATACATTTTTATTAACTGTCCTAATTAAGAGGCGTTTTTCTCGATTACACACAGTAAAGTAATGCCAGCTGATAAGTTCGAACCAACTTTATGGCAAAACAGGAGACCAACTATTAATTTCACATGAATTAGAAAAATTGGATATTAAGATTCAATGTTCTCAAGTTTGTGTTGTTTGTGACTTAGGTTCGAATGTACATTTACAAAATCATTGAAATCCCACAACTGGAGGTCTACCATCTATATTGTCATTATATTTGAATCTATGGAATAATATAGTAACATTATTAGAGGTTAGCATTATGCATTATCCAGAATATATTGCATGCATTCATCATTAGAGGTTAGCTGTAGCTGATGAATCACAATTTAATGCTCCTCATACTGAGAAACTTGAACGAAAAGAGACCGGCAAAAAACTCAAAAAAATCCACTGGAGTCACTTTTTCTTGAACCAGGCTATCCTGTCTCTAACGCTCCAATTACAAATGATCTAAGGATAGTTACATGTTAGTTAATTTTAAGATTGTCTATTCTGTTGTTGTTTTTAGTTTGCATCTCTTTGTACAGTCTGGTTTGAAAAATAGTGCCATAGCAGCATTCGAAAAGGCTTGCAATCAATGCATGCTTGGCTCCACTTTATTCCGTAGAAGGAATGCATATAATCACAGTTGACGGAATTAGAGATCGTCAGCGATGCTTGCACCCATAGTTCAGGTGATGCACTGGTCTCATATAACTTGGAGATATTTATAAGAAATGGCTGATGAGCTAGAAGACATCATATATTTATTTTTTCTGTTTCCACGATGACTAATACGGAAGGCATCAAAGCATAATAAAATACCAAATGGTGAGATGTTCAGTGATAACTTCTCCTATATAGAAAGAAAAAAACATACCAGCATGGTGCAGCCCTCTATAAAGATAAACCTGTGATTGAGTTTGAAAAGAAAAAATATTTGAAGTATATACAAACTGAAAGAAAAACGTCTCTTAGCTAGGACAGTCAGGGATTTTATATTGAAAGTGCAGGTCATTAGCAATTTAGCATCGACGACTATGGGTGGAAGCTGGATAGCTTCTCGATCACACACACATGAATTGAAAGTGCATGTCATTAGTCATGTGAAGCATTTGCCTTTCCTATCTAAGGCGCCATCCATTTTGGTCAGCATCTGGAGGTGATATGGGAAGGTGGTGGTGTCGTCGGTTTAGCTGTTCAGGTTGTTGCCTGCTCCTCTCATCGACCAGTTACATAATACTACCTTCGTTCTTGAATATTTGTCGCCGCTAGTTCATTTTTAACTAAAACACACAAATAAAAAAGAACTGAGGTTTGTTTCAGACGACACCCATTGATAGTTCGATGAAACAAGGAGATTAGGTGCAGCTACAACTATAACGAGAGAAGTGCTTGTGCCGTGACAGTGAAATGACCAAATGAATAAGAGGTGGGAGCTGAGTCTAGTAATTGTATAACGCAAACCTCTACCTTTGCCGAGTATCAATTTTTGTTTCTTTGTTTAAAGAAAATTGTATGCATTTATTATTAGTACTACTACTGAAGCAGATTTCGGTGCTTATGATGATTATGACGACTTAGAAATCAATGGAGGCGACCGAGTAGAGCAGCAACATGGAAGGAACTTGGCAAAGAAAAAGAAGATGATGACCGAGAGAAATCTAGGCCCGGAGATGGTTCGACATTCCTTACACAATAACACAATAGTTTGGATGGCTGCTGCAGGGAAGCCAGCAAGCCACTCCACATTCCCTAGTTCCTCCCCGCACCCCATCGCTTCCGTGCCAAAAAATCGAGAAGGCAAAGACCAAGCGACCAAGCCTTGCAGCTTCCCTTCTCCCTATCCCTCAATCCAGTGTCAGTGATCAAGTGACAAAAATAGGAGTAGGGTAAAACACGGGTACTCTAGTAAATCTGTAATTTGCCTCGAACTTGCAGTTGTCGTAGATGAGTTTCCTTGCAGAGATGGATCATGGAAGGGAAGGACGACTCGATTGAATTGAACTAACTTTCATCAGAAGAAGCAAGGGGGAACGGGACATACCACCGCGGGTGATGCAGAGGTCGAACACGAGGATGGGGCGGTAGAGGTCGCAGCTCAGGCCGGTCTGCTCAGGGTAGTTGGCACTTGGGACTTGGCAGTGACGACGGTTTCATCACCCTCGGCGGCGCCCAATAGCATGACGACGACGGCATCCCCATGCAGCTGCCATGTCGCCACCCAGCACCATCCCTACTCATTCTCCTCTTGGACGCGCCGTAGCCTCACCCACCGGGATACCACACCAGCGGCCAGCGAGATTCCAGATCCTCCGCCTCTGGCACCTTCTCTCACCTCTATAGGTCCCGTCCGGCCAGGTCGGGTGTTGATTGTGCTCTTGGCGATGGCCCACACGAACGTTGTGGCGGTGGGCAGACAGACTGGATCCGATGTCACCGCTGCCAGGAGCGAGGCTGTAGGAGGAAGAAATGTTATTCTTATTTTTTTTCTCCTGGCGCATCTGGAAGCATCGTGTTCGTGTTGGCCGAGAACGGAAGCGGGAGGAAGAAGCGTTGTTTGTACGGCGCGCTCGCATCTCCGTTGCTCGCCAATCCAACGGCTGAAAAACTAAAGAGTGACGTGGACCACCTGGCTGTGCCGTTTTGCGTCGCGCTCTATTATATAGAAATTAGTTTACATACCATGGCGACCGGCGGCACGGCGTCCCTTGCGTCATAGCGGCGGCACGTATGGCGACCGGTTGCGGTGATATTTTGTTACACCAAATTTGCATAACATAGTGATAGTGGTGTTTGTTATTTCGTATTTATGTTCTGTACTGACGAAAGTGGGTTCTAAACCACTTCAAATCATGATGATAAAATTGATAATTTTAGATGCCGATGTGATGTCGGAGCTATGGGCCGACGCCGACCCTGTTCTATGGTTGCAAAATGGGCTGGCCCGTTTTCTCAGCCCGGTAGGGAAGACCAAGACCTGGTCATGGAGGAACTCCAGCTTCTGGAACCTTCCTTCCGCTCACGACCTGAGTCCCCTCCCAGGCCCAGGCAGCCGCCGCCCGTCTCTCTCTCCTCCGAGTCCCTTCTCCCACCGCCGCAAGCGCTCGCCCGAGCCACCTCCCTCTCTCCCTGTGGCCTGACCGTGATTTGGGCGTGGCATCCAAAGGCGGTCAAGATTCGAGAGGCTGGAGGAACCAAGCGTAGGGCCTCCGCCACCACGTCGTCGTCCGCGCGCGCCGCCCGCCGGCGCAAGGAGGCGCCACAGCCTCCGACGCCTAGGGAGATGGGGGCCGATTACTACAAGGTCCTCGGCGTCGACCGCGGCGCCGGCGACGACGACCTCAAGAAGGCCTACCGGAAGCTCGCCATGCGATGGCACCCCGACAAGAACACCACCAACAAGAAGGAGGCAGAAACCAAGTTCAAGGATATCTCTGTTGCATATGAGGTTGCCCGCCCCTCCCTTTCACTCTCCATGTCTTGCCAGGATTATTACTGTTCGATTCGCCGGTTTCGATCCATTCGCTGTCCCTGCCCCTGTGGTTTATGATGACGAACAAAATCCTCGGGGCGACTCCCTGTCTGTTGTACCGGCCATCTCTTTGGAAGTAAGGTAGTGAATTCGATACTGCCAACTGGACCACGCCCACCAATACTGCAAAGGATTTAACTTTCTCAGATGACTCTCTTTTGATCCATATTTTAGCTTATCGATTCGAGTTTCTGATTAGCTGCACCGCACCGCCGAATTATGCATTTCACCCCATGATTCGCTTTTTTTTACTGCTACTAGTTCAGTTCTTGCATCTGTTGACTTGACCAATCCTGTGTGCCGCCTCTCAGGTCCTTAGCGATCCCAAGAAACGTGCAATCTATGATCAGCTAGGAGAAGAAGGGCTCAAGGGGCAGCCGCCCCCAGGAGCAGGAGGTTCTGGCGCATTCCCCTTCTTCCCTGGCGGGGCTCATTCCACCGCTCCCCATTTTAATCACAGGAGTGCTGATGATATATTTAAGGAGTTCTTTGGATCCCCTGGCATGGGTGGCATGAGAGCGGAACCAGGATTCCAGAGGTCAATGTTTGGCAACGATATCTTCTCTTCACGCTTTGGCGCTGAGGGTTCCACCAGTATGCAGCAGCCACCACGCAAGGCAGCTGCAATTGAGAACCCACTTCCAGTCAGCCTTGCAGATCTGTACAAGGGCGTCACGAAAAAGATGAAAATCTCAAGAGAGGCTATAGATGCCAGCGGGTAAGCTTTCTCCATTATTCAAGTAGTTTGTCGGCCGCCAGTCAGGGTTGTGCTGTGTGTCTTATTTAGGGAATTATTTCATAGTAGACTAGACTACTTACTTATTTATCCCATTATTGAAAACGCAATAAATAAATAAATAAATAAATCTTATTCAAATATACCCTAAATTCTAACCATGTTCAAAAGGCATGTTAGCTAAGCTTCCTTTTAACCATTGACAGTGATGTATTTTCCCCTTTGGCTGTGTGACAGAGTTGGGACCTATAGTTTAGAGCTTCTCACCTAGTCCCTCTGATTCAAATATACCTTGTTGTAGGATTTGTGCAAGTCAAAGCTTTTTTTAACGATGATTGCCAATACGTAAGAATATGCAGACAGACAAACCTAAGACAGATGTACTAGATTCATCATGAGAAGTGCTCTGTCCTCATAATATTTAGAATGTTATATTTTCCTTGTGTTTTTGTTTCTTTTTAGAGAGTTCTCAGTGCTAGACTTATGCTTTCAGTATGATAAACTGTCCTTTCAGTGTGGATTGGTATGTTAAATCTACTGTTCTTTTGTTACATGGATGCTAATCTTAGTGCTGTCAATAGGAGAATCTCAAACGCAGAGGATATTCTGACAATAGAAGTAAGGCTGGTTGGAAGAAGGGAACAAAGATTACATTTCCCGACAAGGGGAATGAAGCTCCAAACATGAAAGCTGCTGATATTGTTTTCATCCTCGATGAGAAGCCCCATGATGTTTTCACTCGGGATGGGAATGATCTTGTGGTGACTGAGAAAAATCTCGCTGGTGGAAGCGCTGACTGGATATACTGCACGTGTCACTACGCTTGATGGGCGGAGCCTATCATTGCCCATCAACTCGATAATCCATCCGAGCTACGAAGAGGTAGTTCCTAGAGAGGGCATGCCAATACCCAAGGACCCCTCTAAGAAGGGAAATCTGCGGATTAAGTTCAACATAATGTTCCCTTCTAGGCTGACGTCTGATCAGAAGGCTGGTCTCAAAAGGATATTGGGTTCTTAGGCCGCCTCAAATGACATTTTATAGTGAAAGGTATTGTGAATATCGCCAGTAATTGGCTAGGTAGGTTATTTATTTATTTCTGTAACATATCTGTAATGGATGGTTATAATGTGTCAGATTTTTATCTCATTATTATTTACTGAAGGCTTTCCTACAGGCGAAGCCATTTTTGCGGGCTCCGGCTCCTCCTGTGAAAATGTGAAAAGGGCTTCTGCTCGTCCTGGAGGATTATGCACGACAGGAGCTCAGGATTATGCTGTAGGCAAACTTCGGTGTTTACTGGCACAAATCAAGTGGGATTGATTATATGATAACTTATGATAGAATGCTTATTTCTTCTTTGGCCATGCTATAAAGATATAGGGCATTGATGTACAGTTTAAAAATCTAATGATGAGTGATAATGTACACTTATAAAATCTAGTAATTTATTGAAGCACAAAAGAAATTTGAAAATAAATCCAACTTAAAGAGTTTAAAATAGATGAGTTGAAAATACTGCAGCAGGAGTCCGACTCTGTCCTGTTTACAGAGAAGATATATATAGATAGGTCCATGTCCAATGAGTATAGTCGATCTAAACTGCTGAGCTGAGAGAGAGGGAGAGAGAGAGAGTTACAGGCGTATATCAAGGTCACTCAACGATCATCTGTTCTGCAATGTGCTGCTGTTCAACACCAGATAGATTGGTAATAAACAAAGCGACTCAAGACGAATACTACAAAACAAGGCATAGTCTTGATTGTCGACGATGTTGTTGTTGTTGTGTCCCAGAAGCAGAAGGTATAGTATTCACAGCAGTTACCTCATCATGCGCTCTTTTTCTGGATTTAAGAAAATAGATAGTAAGATGGCACAGCAATCAAATGTGCATCCACATTTCCACTGATACCGTTTCATGTATTGAGGAAAACTCACCCTTTTCTCCTCTTCAATCTTAGCCTTAATGTAAGAGTACATAGCAACACCAGCTATGGCAATGGACGTGCCAATTCCAGTTTGTGTGCTAATTTTGTTGCCTGCGAGGTTTAGCAAGTGTTAGCTAGCTAGAGCATTACATGACAGCAGCAGGGAAAAAAAAAGGGGGGGGGGGGGGCGTCGTCCACTCACCAAAAACAATGATTGAGAAGCCAATGACAAACACACGCTTCAACACATTGCCCACAGCATGTGTCAGAGGAGCCACTCGCTCCAAGGTGTTTGTAGCAATCTGCAATACCATTCATTGGTCAACAAAATGGTAGATCAGTAAATACTAGGCTTCATGTGGCAAGCCAAAGCCAGCTAAAATTGCTAAACGGGTGATTCATGTTACCTGGTTGTACAGATGGTAGAACAGTCCAACCAAGAATAGGTCACTAACAAACTTTGTCAAGCCTACTTTTGCAATGGCATCACTGAATCCATGCTGCATTAGCCGGGGCCCTTCAAACTGCACAATCATATATGGACCATTAAAATTGTATGTATGGCCCACGAATCCTATTTCTTACTACTACTTAACTGTGGTAATCCACACTTACGATCACTGCAGGCGGAATGCAAACAATGAGAGCAATTATTGAGATGTAAGCATACACGTTGGTGCTATCCATGTCAGTCTGCAATGCCAGAAACGATTAGAAGGATGGTTAAGACAAGAGAGCAAATCGTAAACAGCAGACCATGGCTTTCTTGGAATAAATGCTCCTGTAGGTGAATGAGATGTTTGATATCATGGCATTGATGAAGCCAGTCCAGTTGAATGAGAGCTCAGTAAGGGATGCCATTGAAACACCTGGTTGGTAATTTCATGTGATCGCTTAGCTAGAGCATTAGGATTAATTATGAGATGATGACCGAACTGAGGATTACATACCGATGACAACAGGGGCAAGAGAAAGCCACAGAGAGAAGGGAACTTGCTGTCCAAGGATAAACTGAGTAGCAGCTGCGCTGAAGAAGGGCTCCAGAGCTGCATCGCAAGTATGTGACATAAGAACATGGGCAAGAAGAATCCACATCGAAATAAAAAATTGGAAGAAAAGAAAAGAAATGAATCACCTTTGATAGTGTGGGCAAATGAGACTGCAACAGCAGCGAAGGACACATTGCTAGTGATGTGACCAATACCATGGCACAGGGCGACTGGAAAGAGAAGCTTCAGGAGCGTGCCATTGATAGGCTACAAAACAAAGAAATACTGCTAGATGAGGCAGGAAATACTAGCTAGTCCGTACATCATTAGATTAGATAATAGTATATAGAGAGAAACGATGCATGGGGATGGGCTACCGCTCGCTTGGGGAGACCGATACTCCAGCTGATGAGGCAGTATACGACACCCACTACTAGATGGATCAAGGACACAAAGCTGCAACAAGCAAAATGTTGTTGGTCCTCATCTACTTATGAATCAATTAATCAAGCTTGCCAGGTTTGCCTACTTACTATGGATAGGGGAAGTAGTTGTAGATCTTCTTGTTGAGGATGTTGAATATGACGTTGAGGAAGTACCTGCAGAAGCCCATGTTTACATAGGACAGGACAGCACAGGTGATGGAGCAAATGTGCAGAGAAACAAACGTACCACATGAAGAAGAAGAAGCCAGTGACCAGGGCCGGGTACTTCTCCAGGAAACCCACAGACTTGGCCTCCCTGCTGTCGCCAAGTTAATTAATTAGGAATCAAGTCATCACTCATCAACAGAGGTGGTGGCTGGTGCATGGGAGTGCCAGCAAGCAAGCAAGCAGCTGACCCTGCGGCTGCGGCGGGCCGCCGTGGCGTGTGCCTCCTGGCGGCCTGCGACGACGACGGGAGCAGTGTGGCGGGGAGGAGGAGCGATGGGCGGAGCTGGCGTCCCCAGACGAGCGGGGCGGCATCGGGCAAGGCGGCGCAGTTCAACGTCCCAGCGGCGTGGTGCGACGGCGCCGCGAGCGCGGGGGCGACCCGACGGCGGAGGCGGAGGAGGCCGGAGACACCGGCGGCGCCGCCGGAGAGCGTCCCGAGCGCCGACATTGCAGTTGCAGGAGCCTGCAGGCAGGGGGGTAGTCTGGGGGGCAGAGGCAGAGGCTGGCGCGGGCTGGGACTGTGGATGGTATCAATAAGAAGGGTTTGTGGGTGGTGGTCTGGTGGAGGAGGGAGGCGCCGGGGAGTTGGTTGGCGGAGAAGCGCGCGGGGCGGATAGATAGAGCACACGCAACGCCGCGCGGGGTGGCGGACGGCCACGCTGGAGCCCGACGTCGCCGTCGACAGCTTCAACCGGGTTTGGGATTGGTGGTGCTGGTGGTTCCCGGACGCCCGGACCCGGGAGGAAAAATCGACAACGGGCCGACCGGTAGTTTGGGCCGTGCCAAAGCACCAAAAGCAGTCACGGTGCGTTTTTTTTTTGTTGTTTTTGTTTTGAGAATCCGTTGGACAGTGCCGGAAATCAAACAGGATTGGATTTTCCTTGAGACAGGACAACGGATGCTTTTGTGTGTGTGTGTGACGTTACATCAACCTAGTCTCACCATATAGAAATATAATATCAGCAGCCAAGTTTCTCATGACAGGCTACATGGATTTTTTCATGTCATAACAACAACCTAGTCCCATCACACAACATTGCAAAATAAGTGATCATTATATATACTTGTTTAAGGATTTTTTTTGGCTTCCAGTAAACATTGTAGGGCTCCTAGTAATAAGTTGATAATGTGCTAGTTCCTTACCAACATATACACTACTATATGAAGCCTACAACCATCCTGATGATAAACACAACATGAAACAACTTGACTTTCAACAACCAAAACCGTTGGAAGTTAACTAACTTTCGATTGCATATTCTAACTTTCGACGGTCCTAGAATTAGCTATCGTAAGTTACACTAGTCATCATAAGTCATTCATAGTGTTGTTTTGAAGAGCAAGAGACTTTCTTCCTACATTTGTATATGCAGCCTTTGCTTGGCAAGGCGACAACGCTCACGCTTGCTACAAAGACCTAGATGGATAGAGGAGGGAGGGTGAATAGCCCATAAAAATTACTTATGCATCTAACGAATTCTACTAGGGACAATAAAAGGATATGATAAAGCGATTACTTCCTCTAGTTTTACTCAAGATAATTTTCCCTAAATAAACCAATAGCATGTAAGAGATATGTATAAATAAGACAAGCTATGTGCTAAATAATAGATACATGTTAAGAGAATGAGCTAGTAACAAGTATGTGGAGAAGGCGAGGATAGTTTGGGAGCAAACTACATGGGGGCAATGATGACATAATATTTATCCTTGAGGTTTTGGTGCTTATCGACAACCTATGCCCTCGTTATGCCGAGTCCAAACTAGGTGAGTCAACACACTTAATTCGTGTAACATTCCGAACCCACAAAGAGTGTTGTAAGAATGACTCGAGGTACTCCAACAAGCCATGATATTACTAGAGTTGGTCTTTGTGCATCCCTCACACAGATAACCATTAAGCCCCTTCCAATACGATGACTAGAGCTAGCAACAATCGTCAAAGCTGATAAGGATTCTCCACTGTCAAGGCCATCTAGATGACAACAACCACAAAGGGTAGTTGGAATCACGTAGCTCAATAAAATTACTAGTGCTAATACGACAACAACTCAATATAAATCATTAGAGATGATTCCTAATCTCACTTTGGATCAATCACTATCAGCGTATATGAGTGAGAGATATTTTCTTTGGATTACTAGGGTGTGTATCGAGTTGGAAAGTCAGAATGCTCACCCCAAATATGCACAAAGTTCTATTTATAAGGTCCCAAGAGCAAATTAGCCGTTGGAACCATTACTATGAAGTCTGCGGGCTCATCGTACTTTCTGATGCTCCACCACGCCAGACCATCACTCAGGGTCCAACAACCTCAGACCACACCATGTGGACTAGTCGTTTAAATGTTAGCGTTGTTGCCCCCAATGACTATATGATAGTATAGTCCAACACTCCTAGTCTAACGACCATTGATCCATAAATCATAGTGTTTGGTGCCCTTTGAAAATAGACAAAGAGAAACTTGTGGCATCAGACTGATCCAATAGTCTTCATCGAACCAAAGCATACGACGCCCCTATGTCCAGTCACACAAGTTGCCTGATAGTGGGACTATCCTGGTAAATAGTACGCTTCTCCAGTCTGACGTCATAGTTTTCTCAACCGTCAGGCCATAACTCATGGGTCAATGCTATCCCGGGACTCAGAAAAGAGTATATGTCAGTGTTGGACTGGTCCAATGATCCCTATCAAACCAAAGCACAGTGCACTATGATCACTTTGATCACGTAGTTACGGTTAGTCATCAGATTAGCACCATTCTAGTTTGATGTCTCAATCTGTCAAGGTCAGATGCTTGTATTAGTTCTATTTCTTTCAACCTTTGAGCATGTGTTAACTCCAACAAACCCTAAATACTAGGGTGTATGAGTTAGCCTTTGTCAATAATGTCTAAGGTGGAACTTTACTAGATCTAATGCATCTTATCAAAATAGGCATCCATGTGGTCCTATGCCTTTGCATGATCAATCATCTCACCTAGTGGCATATAAACGACTTTCTTGGATCTTGAATTTCCCTCTTTATATTACGACTACTTATCATAAATCCGATCACACACTCTATTGTCTTGGGTCTATAAAGCGAAATATGTCTTGGCTTATATCCTTACTTTGAGTCCTTGCATTTTTTCTTTTTCACCTATTATGTTGAACAATTGCTCACCTTATGATCATTATCATCTTTCTCATGGTCTGTAACCTTACTCAACTTTTGATAATCGTCTCAATTATCGAAACAATATATAAAGTTTTTATCTGCCAGACCTGTCGTCTAGCTTGCATGTTCTTGCCCTCCGTGGCCTAGTGGGTACTAGGCCACTAGGCCACGGGCTCGAACTTAATGTCACACCCGGGCTTTAAGAAATAAAGCCGGGTGCATCTCATACATGCGCCAAAGAAGACAACATATATAATAACAGAGTGTATAGAGATAAATGTCACAATAACATCAGAGTATTTATTACATAACAGAAGTCTTACAAAATAAAAGATAAATATAAAACGAACTAAGGATCATCCTTGGCGCCATAAGTCAATTGGGAAACGCCACCTAGATCAGATCAAACTCCTCGTTGTGTGGCTCCTCCTGAACCACCTGTTCTTCTCCTATGGGGGGGTGTGAGACAGCATGGGTGAGCTCACACATGATCATAGCTCAACAAGTTGTGGGGAAACCAGTGGGCATGAACTCACCAAAGGTGAGAGTTCATGTGATGTGTAAGGCTGATCAACAATAGGGGTTAAAGTTGAGCATTGCTTTTAATAAGTTGGTCAAATTTTATTAGCAGTTACTAAATGTAAGTGAATACCAAACCATAATTGAGAGCACCTAGAGGGGGGGGGGGTGAATAGGTGATCCTGTAAAACTTGAAAACTTAATGCCACAAAACTTGATTAGGCGTTAGCACAATAATGCCAAGTGGCTTAGAGAGGAGTCTCAACAAAACACAATAACCACAAAGATATCAACACAGAGATGGCACAGTGGTTTATCCCGTGGTTCGGCCAAGACCAACGCTTGCCTACTCCACGTTGTGGCATCCCAACGGATGAGGGTTGCAATCAATCCCTCTCAAGCGGTCCAAAGACCCACTTGAATACCACGGTGTTTTGCTTTGCTTTTCTTTATCCCGTTTGCGAGGAATCTCCACAACTTGGAGTCTCTCGCCCTTACACTTTGACGATCACAAAGAAGCACGGAGTAAGGGAGGGATGAGCAACGCACACAAGACACAAAATCAGAATGTCAACACGCATACAAGTCGCAACAAGAGCTCGCAACACAACCCGACGAGTTCACAACTCAACTAGAGCTCTAGATGCTATCACGAAGAAACAAAAGCGTGGAATCGAAGTCTTGGTGCTTAGGAATGCTTTGAGTATGCTTGATGTGCTCCTCCATGCGCCTAGGGGTCCCTTTTATAGCCCCAAGGCAGCTAGGAGCCGTTGAGAGCATTCCAGGAAGGCAGATCTTGCCTTCTGTCGCCTGGCGCACTGGACAGTCCGGTGCACCACCGGACACTGTCCGGTGCGGATTTCTTTCCTTCTATGGCGCAGTTGACCGTTGCTGATTGAGAGCCGTTGGCGCACCGGACACTGTCTGGTGCCCCAATGTGACCGTTGGCTCGGCCACGCGTCACGCGCGGAATCCTCGGCCGACCGTTGCCCCAGCTGACCGTTGGCTCACCGGACAGTCCGGTGCACCACCGGACAGTCCGGTGAATTTTAGCCGTACGCCGTTAATCATCTCCCGAGAGCAACGAGTTCGCCTGTGAACGGCTCACCGGACAGTCCGGTGCACCACCGGACAGTCCGATGAATTATAGCCGTACACCGCCGTCGAAGTCCCGAGAGCAGCAAGTTCGCCAGAGTCAGCCTGGCGCACCGGACACTGTCCGGTGCACCCAGACTGAGCAGACTTTGGCTGAACAAAGCCATCTCTTCTCTAACTTGATTTTTCCTGTTTCTAGCACTTAGACACAATACATTAGTCCATAAAACAATGTACTAAGTCTAGAAACATACCTTTTGACTTGATTTGCACTTTGTCCACCACTTTGCTTAGATTAACACAAAAGCACTTGTGTTGGCAATCAATCACCAAAATACTTAGAAATGGCCCAAGGGCACATTTCCCTTTCAATCTCCCCCTTTTTGGTGATTTATGCCAACACAACATAAAGCAACTAGAACAAGTGCAATATCAATGCAAATGAAAACTCAAAGTTGTTTTGAATCAAATTTGGCATATATGGATCATACTTTGCCACCACTTGGTTTGATTTTGCAAATCAAACTCAAATTCCTATCTCTAAGTCAAATTCACTTGTAGAGACATAAAGAGAGGTATTCCAAAAGAAATTGATCAAGGATTTCAAAAACTCCCCCTTTTTCCCATAATCAACACTTCTCCCCACAAGAGGCCAACTTTTGACAAAAGAGACAATAAAAGAGTTTTGACAAACCAAAAGCTCTATTCTACTATTTTCAAAATTTCTCAAGTGGTAGCTGATCCATTTATTGCTTTGGCCTTATTTTCTCCCCCTTTGGCATCAAGCACCAAAACGGGATCAATCTTGGCCCTAGAACCCCATTGCCTCACCAAAATCTTCAAATAAGAACACAAAGACAATAGGAGTACATGAGATGAACTTGGAATAAGTTACCCTCTCATCGGAGTGCAGTGGAAGTCTTTCATGGTCCAAGTCCACCTTTTCCCTTTCAAACCTCCTTTGAGACTAAATGAAAGGGAAATGTGCCCTTGGGACATTTCTAAGTATTTTGGTGATTGAGTGCCAACACAAGTGCTTTTGTGTTAATCTATGTAAAGTGGTGGACAAAGTACAAATCATGTCAAAAGGTATGTTTCTAGACTTAGTACATTGTTTTATGGACTAATGTATTGTGTCTAAGTGCTGGAAACAGGAAAAATTGAATTGGAAATGAGATGGCTTTGTTTAGCCAAAGTCTGCTCAGTCTGGGTGCACCGGACTGTCCGGTGGTGCACCGGACAGTGTCCGGTGCGCCAGGCTGGATCTGGCGAACAGGCTGCTCTCATGACTTCGACGGCGGTGTACGGCTATAATTCACCGGACTGTCCGGTGGTGCACCGGACTGTCCGGTGAGCCATTCACAGGCGAACTCGTCGCTCTCGGGAGATGATTAACGGCGTACGGCTAAAATTCACCGGTCTGTCCGGTGGTGCACCGGACTGTCCGGTGAGTCGACGGTCAGCCGGGGCAACGGTCGGCCGAGGATTCCGCGCGTGACGCGTGGCCGAGCCAACGGTCACATTGGTGCACCGGACTGTCCGGTGTGCACCGGGCAGTGTCCGGTGCGCCAATGGCTCTCAGACTCCAACAGTCGGCTTCGCCAAATAAGGAAGGATATCTGCACCGGACAGTGTCCGGTGGTGCACCGGACTGTCCGGTGCGCCAGTCGACAGAAGGCAAGATCTGCCTTCCAGGAATGTTCTCAACAGCTCCTAGCTGCCTTGGGGCTATAAAAGGGACCCCTAGGCGCATGGAGGAGCACATCAAGAATACTCAAAGCATTCCTAAGCACCAAGACTTCGATTCCACGCATTTGTTTCTTCGTGATAGCATCTAGAGCTCTTGTTGAGTTGTGAACTCGTCGGGTTGTGTTGCGAGCTCTTGTTGCGACTTGTGTGCGTGTTGACATTCTGATTCTTGTGTCTTGTGTGCGTTGCTCATCCCTCCCTTACTCCGTGCTTCTTTGTGAACTTCAAGTGTAAGGGCGAGAGGCTCCAAGTTGTGGAGATTCCTCGCGAACGGGATTAAGAAAAGCAAAGCAAAACACCGTGGTATTCAAGTGGGTCTTTGGACCACTTGAGAGGGGTTGATTGCAACCATCGTCCGTTAGGACGCCACAACGTGGAGTAGGCAAGCGTTGGTCTTGGCCGAACCACGGGATAACCACCGTGCCATCTCAGTGATTGATCTCTTGTGGTTATTGTGTTTTGTTGAGACTCCTCTCTAGCCACTTGGCGATTATTGTGCTAACGCTTAACCAAGTTTTTGTGGCTTAAGTTTCAAGTTTTACAGGATCACCTATTCACCCCCCCTCTAGGTGCTCTCAATTGGTATCAGAGCCGTTCTCTTCACGAAGGGACTAATCGCCCGAAGAGATGGATCCTAAGGGGAAGGGAATCATGATCAACGATAAGGAGAAGGAGTCCTTCGTCAACGAGCCGAAGGATGACAAGCCTACCGACTCGGGCTCGGGCCATAAACGGAAAGATGGGAAGAAGAAGACAAGGCGCATCAAGGAGATCGTCTACTACGATGACAGCGACGAATCTACTTCTTCCCAAAAGGATGACTACGACTACGAGAAACGAAAGACGGTTAACTCAAACTTTTCTTTCGATTATTCGCGTATTCCGCTTAGCTCAAATTCACATTTACTTTCTATTCCTCTCGGCAAGCCTCCACACTTTGACAGGGAGGACTACAGATTTTGGAGCCACAAAATACGTAGTCACTTGTTTTCTCTCCATCCAAGCATATGGGAGATCGTTAAGAATGGAATGAAGTTTGATAGCTCGGATAGTCCTATATTTATTAATGAACAGATTCATAAAAATGCACAAGCTACTACTGTGTTGTTAGCCTCCTTGTGCAGGGACGGGTACCATAAAGTGATCGGCTTGGACAATGCCAAGAAGATCTGGGACACCCTCAAGATCTCTCATGAGGGGAACGACGTCACCTTGCTCACCAAGATGGAGTTGGTGGAGGGCGAGCTTGGACGATTCACGATGATAAGGGGCGAGGAACCAACCCAAACATACAACCGGCTCAAGACCCTTATCAACAAAATAAGGAGCTACGGAAGCACGCGATGGACGGACCACGACGTCGTCCGCCTAATGCTAAGGTCCTTCACTGTACTTGATCCACATTTGGTGAACAATATTCGTGAAAATCCTAGGTACACCAAGATGTCGCCCGAAGAAGTCCTTGGAAAGTTCGTAAGCGGGCGAATGATGATCAAGGAGGCGAGGTACGTGGACGACGCGTTGAACGGTCCAATCCATGAGCCTCAACCCATTGCTCTCAAGGCAACGAGGAGCAAGGAGGCGCTACCTAGCAAGGTGGCACAAGTTGAGGCGGCCGAGCTCAATGATGAAGAGATGGCCCTCATCATCAAGCGCTTCAAGACGGCGCTAAAGGATCGCAAGGGACAACCAAGCAAGACCAAGACAAAGGGGAAGCGCTCATGCTTTAAATGTGGTAAGATTGGTCATTTCATTGCTAACTGTCCCGATAATGAAAGTGACTAGGATAAAGGGAACAAAAGGGAAAAGAAGAAGTATTACAAGAAGGCCAAGGGCGAGGCACATATCAGAAAGGAGTGGGATTCGGATTGCTCCTCCTCTGACTCCGACAATGAAGGACTCGCAGCCACCGCCTTCAACAAGTCATCCCTCTTCCCCAACGAGCGTCACACATGCCTCATGGCGAAGGAGAAGAAGGTTTGTACTCGAGACAGTACTACTTATGATTCTTCTAGTGATGATGATTCTAGTGACGACGATGAAATAGACTATTCTAGTTTATTTAAAGGTTTAGATAGAATTAAAATTGGCAAAATTAATGAGTTAATTGATGCCTTGAATGACAAGAATAGGTTGCTAGAAAAGCAAGAGGATTTGTTGTATGAAGAACATGATAAATTTGTAGAGGCACAAAAATCTCATGCTTTAGAAGTTAAAAGAAATGAAATGCTTTCTTATGAACTATCTACTTGTCATGAAACCATTTCTACTTTAAAAGGTGTGAATGATGATTTAAATGCTAAGTTAGAAAAATCTTGTAAATTAACATCTTGTGTAGAACATGTTGTAGTTTGCACTAGGTGTAAAGATTTTAATGTTGATGCTTGTAGTGAACACCTAGATTGCATTTCTAAATTGAATGATGAAGTAGCTAGTCTTAATGCCCAACTTAAGACTAGCAAAAGTGAATTTGATAAATTAAAATTTGCAAGGGATGCCTACACGATTGGTAGACACCCCTCAATTAAGGATGGACTTGGCTTCAAGAGGGAAGCCAAGAACTTAACAAGCCATAAGGCTCCCATCTCCGCCAAGGAGAAAGGGAAGGCCCCTATGGCTAGTAGTGTGCAAAAGAACCATGCCTTCATGTATCAGGATAGGAGACATTCTAAGAATGCCTTTAGAAGTTATGATGCCTTTGATTTTCATGCTATGACTGCTTCTAGTTCCCATGTTATGCATGATAGAAATGTTGTTAGGAGAAATGTTGTTCATAATATGCCTAGGAGAAATGTTGTTAATGTTCCTAGGAAAGTTAATGAACCTTCTACAATATATCATGCTTGCAATGCTTCATTTGCCATTTGTAGAAAAAATAAGAAGGTGATTGCTAGGAAGTTAGGGGCCAAATGCAAGGGAGACAAGACTTGCATTTGGGTCCCTAAGACAATTGTGACTAACCTTGTAGGACCCAACAAGAGTTGGGTACCTAAGACCCAAGCCTAAATTTGCCTTGCAGGTTTATGCATCCGGGGGTACAAGCTGGATTATCGACAGCGGATGCACAAACCACATGACGGGGGAAAAGAGGATGTTCTCTTCCTACGTCAAGAACAAGGATCCCCAAGATTCAATAATATTCGGTGATGGAAACCAAGGCAAGGTAAAAGGGTTAGGTAAAATTGCTATCTCATCCGAGCACTCTATTTCTAATGTGTTTTTAGTTGAGTCGCTTGGATATAATTTGTTATCTGTTAGTCAATTATGCAATATGGGATATAATTGTCTATTCACAAATGTAGATGTGTCTGTCTTTAGAAGGTGTGATGGTTCACTAGCTTTTAAGGGTGTACTAGACGGCAAACTTTATTTGGTTGATTTTGCAAAAAAAGAGGCCGGTCTAGATGCATGCTTAATTGCTAAGACTTGCATGGGCTGGCTGTGGCACCGCCGCTTAGCACATGTGGGGATGAAGAACATCCACAAGCTTCTAAAGGGAGAACACGTGATAGGTCTAACTAATGTTTATTTCGAAAAAGATAGACCTTGTGCAGCGTGTCAAGCAGGGAAACAGGTGGGAAGCTCTCATCACACCAAAAATGTGATGACCACATCAAGACCTTTGGAGATGCTTCATATGGACCTCTTCGGACCCGTCGCCTATCTAAGTATAGGAGGAAGTAAGTATGGTCTTGTTATAGTCGATGATTTTTCCCGCTTCACTTGGGTATTCTTTTTGCAGGATAAATCTGAAACCCAAGGGACCCTCAAACGCTTCCTCAAGAGAGCTCAAAATGAGTTTGAGCTCAAGGTGAAGAAGATAAGAAGCGACAACGGGTCCGAATTCAAGAATCTTCAAGTGGAGGAGTATCTTGATGAGGAGGGAACCAAGCACGAGTTCTCCGCTCCCTACACACCACAACAAAATGGTGTGGTAGAGAGGAAGGACAGGACGCTCATCGATATGGCGAGGACTATGCTTGGAGAGTTCAAGACCCCCGAGCGTTTTTGGTCGGAAGCCGTGGACACGGCTTGCCACGCCATCAACCGGGTCTACCTTCACCGCCTCCTCAAGAAGACTTCGTATGAGCTGCTAACTGGTAACAAACCCAATGTTTCGTATTTTCGAGTTTTTGGGAGCAAGTGTTATATTCTTACGAAGAAAGGTAGAACTTCTAAATTTGCTCCCAAAGCTGTAGAAGGGTTTTTATTAGGTTATGATTCAAATGCAAAGGCGTATAGGGTCTTCAACAATTCATCGGGTTTGGTTGAAGTCTCTAGCGACGTTGTATTTGATGAGACTAATGGCTCTCCAAGAGAGCAAGTTGTTGATCTTGATGATGTAGATGAAGAAGACGTTCCAACGACCGCAATACGCACCATGGCGATTGGCGATGTGCGACCACAGGAACAATTGGAGCAAGATCAACCTTCTTCCTCAACAATGGTGCATCCCCTAACCCAAGATGACGAACAGGTACCTCAAGTGGAGGCGCGTGATCAAGGGGGAGCACAGGATGTTCAAGTTGAAGAGGAAGAAGCACCTCAGGCACCTCCAACCCAAGTTCGAGCGACGATTCAAAGGAATCATCCCGTCGACCAAATTTTGGGTGATATTAGCAAGGGAGTAACTACTCGCTCTAGATTGGTGATTTTTTGTGAGCATTACTCTTTTGTCTCTTCTATTGAGCCTTTCAGGGTAGAAGAGGCCTTGCTAGATCCGGACTGGGTATTGGCCATGCAGGAAGAGCTCAACAACTTCAAGCGTAATGAAGTTTGGACACTGGTGCCTCGTCCCAAGCAAAATGTTGTGGGAACCAAGTGGGTGTTCCACAACAAACAGGACGAGCACGGGGTGGTGACAAGGAACAAGGCTCGACTTGTGGCAAAAGGTTATGCCCAAGTCGCATGTTTGGACTTTGAGGAGACTTTCGCTCCTGTGGCTAGGCTAGAATCAATTCGTATTTTGCTAGCATATGCCGCTCACCATTCTTTCAGATTGTACCAAATGGATGTGAAGAGCGCTTTCCTCAATGGGCCGATCAAGGAGGAGGTGTACGTGGAGCAACCCCCTGTCTTCGAGGATGAACGGTACCCCGACCACGTGTGTAAGCTCTCTAAGGCGCTCTATGGACTTAAGCAAGCCCCAAGAGCATGGTATGAATGCCTTAGAGACTTTCTAATTGCTAATGCTTTCAAGGTTGGGAAAGCCGATCCAACTCTTTTTACTAAGACTTGCGATGGTGATCTTTTTGTGTGCCAAATTTATGTCGATGACATAATATTTGGTTCTACTAACCAAAAGTCTTGTGAAGAGTTTAGCAGGGTGATGACGCAGAAATTCGAGATGTCGATGATGGGTGAGTTGAACTACTTCCTTGAGTTCCAAGTGAAGCAACTCAAAGATGGCACCTTCATCTCCCAAACGAAGTACACGCAAGACTTGCTAAAGCGGTTTGGGATGAAGGACGCCAAGCCCGCAAAGACGCCAATGGGAACCGACGGACACACCGACCTCAACAAAGGAGGTAAGTCCGTTGAACAAAAGGCATACCAGTCTATGATAGGGTCTTTACTTTATTTGTGTGCTAGTAGACCGGATATTATGCTTAGCGTATGCATGTGTGCTAGATTTCAATCCGATCCAAGGGAGTGTCACTTAGTGGTCGTGAAGCGAATTCTTAGATATTTAGTCGCTACGCCTTGCTTCGGGATCTGGTATCCAAAGGGGTCTAACTTTGACTTGATTGGATATTCAGATTCCGACTATGCTGGATGTAAGGTCGATAGGAAGAGTACATCGGGGACGTGCCAATTCTTAGGAAGGTCCCTGGTGTCATGGAACTCTAAGAAACAAACTTCTGTTGCCCTATTCACCGCTGAGGCCGAGTATGTTGCCGCAGGACAGTGTTGCGCGCAACTACTTTGGATGAGGCAAACCCTCCGGGACTTTGGCTACAATCTGAGCAAAGTCCCACTCCTATGTGATAATGAGAGTGCTATCCGAATAGCGGAAAATCCTGTTGAGCACAGCCACACAAAGCACATTGACATCCGGCATCACTTTTTGAGAGACCACCAGCAAAAGGGAGATATCGAAGTGTTTTATGT
This sequence comes from Zea luxurians, assembly GCA_029449295.1. Classification (NCBI taxonomy): domain Eukaryota; kingdom Viridiplantae; phylum Streptophyta; class Magnoliopsida; order Poales; family Poaceae; genus Zea; species Zea luxurians. Next base: position 24,003,627 of record JAOPSE010000020.1, on the reverse strand, counting down.
TAGCACCGAGAACCAGCTAGCCGATATCTTCACTAAGCCTTTAGATGAGAAGACCTTTTGCAGGTTGCGTAGTGAGCTAAATGTCCTAGATTCGCGGAACCTGGATTGATTTATAGCATACATGTGTTTATGCCTTTGATCATTTTCCTTCTGCATTTTGTTGCTTACTTGTGGTGCTCAAGTTGTACAAACACTCCCTGGACCTCACAAGTCCTTTTTGCAAGTGATGCACATATTTAGGGGGAGCTGTGCTACAACTTGACCCTTTGAGACTAATCGTGTGCTTGAGTTTGCTTGTTTTAGTCTCAAAGGAGGTTTGAAAGGGAAAAGGTGGACTTGGACCATGAAAGACTTCCACTGCACTCCGATGAGAGGGTAACTTATTCCAAGTTCATCTCATGTACTCTTATTGCCTTTGTATTCTTATTTGAAGATTTTGGTGAGGCAATGGGGTTCAAGGGCCAAGATTGATCCCGTTTTGGTGCTTGATGCCAAAGGGGGAGAAAATAAAGGCCAAAGCAATAAATGGATCAGCTACCAGTTGAGAGTTTTTGAAAATAGTAGAATAAAGTTTTTGGTTTGTCAAAACTCTTTTATTATCTCTCTTGTCAAAAGTTGGCTTCTTGTGGGGAGAAGTGTTGATTATGGGAAAAGGGGGAGTTTTTGAATCTTGAATCAATTTCTCTTGGAATGACTCTCTTTATGTTTTAACAAGTGTGTTTGACTTAGAGATAGAAATTTGAGTTTGATTTGCAAAAACAAACCAAGTGGTGGCAAAGAGTGATCCATATATGCCAAATTTGATTCAAAACAACTTTTGGTTTTCATTTGCATTGGTATTGCACTTGTTCTAGTCACTTTATGTTGTGTTGGCATAAATCACCAAAAAGGGGGAGATTGAAAGGGAAATGTGCCCTTGGGCCATTTCTAAGTATTTTGGTGATTGAGTGCCAACACAAGTGCTTTTGTGTTAATCTATGTAAAGTGGTGGACAAAGTACAAATCATGTCAAAAGGTATGTTTCTAGACTTAGAACATTGTTTTATGGACTAATGTATTGTGTCTAAGTGCTGGAAACAGGAAAAATTGAATTGGAAATGAGATGGCTTTGTTCAGCCAAAGTCTGCTCAGTCTGGGTGCACCGGACTGTCCGGTGGTGCAGCGGACAGTGTCCGGTGCGCCAGGCTGGATCTGGCGAACAGGCTGCTCTCGGGACTTCGACGGCGGTGTACGGCTATAATTCACCGGACTGTCCGGTGGTGCACCGGACTGTCCGGTGAGCCGTTCGCAGGCGAACTCGTCGCTCTCGGGAGATGATTAACAGCGTACGGCTAAAATTCACCGGTCTGTCTGGTGGTGCACCGGACTGTCCGGTGAGTCAACGGTCAGCCGGGGCAACGGTCGGCCGAGGATTCCGCGCGTGACGCGTGGCCGAGCCAACGGTCACATTGGTGCACCGGACTGTCCGGTGTGCACCGGGCAGTGTCCGGTGCGCCAATGGCTCTCAGACTCCAACGGTCGGCTTCGCCAAATAAGGAAGGATATCTGCACCGGACAGTGTCCGGTGGTGCACCGGACTGTCCGGTGCGCCAGTCGACAGAAGGCAAGATCTGCCTTCCAGGAATGTTCTCAACGGCTCCTAGCTGCCTTGGGGCTATAAAAGGGACCCCTAGGCGCATGGAGGAGCACATCAAGAATACTCAAAGCATTCCTAAGCACCAAGACTTCGATTCCACGCATTTGTTTCTTCGTGATAGCATCTAGAGCTCTTGTTGCGTTGTGAACTCGTCGGGTTGTGTTGCGAGCTCTTGTTGCGACTTGTGTGCGTGTTGACATTCTGATTCTTGTGTGTTGTGTGCGTTGCTCATCCCTCCCTTACTCCGTGCTTCTTTGTGAACTTCAAGTGTAAGGGAGAGAGGCTCCAAGTTGTGGAGATTCCTCGTGAACGGGATTAAGAAAAGCAAAGCAAAACACCGTGGTATTCAAGTGGGTCTTTGGACCGCTTGAGAGGGGTTGATTGCAACCCTCGTCCGTTGGGACGCCACAACGTGGAGTAGGCAAGCGTTGGTCTTGGCCGAACCACGGGATAACCACCGTGCCATCTCTGTGATTGATCTCTTGTGGTTATTGTGTTTTGTTGAGACTCCTCTCTAGCCACTTGGCGATTATTGTGCTAACGCTTAACCAAGTTTTTGTGGCTTAAGTTTCAAGTTTTACAGGATCACCTATTCACCCCCCTCTAGGTGCTCTCACTAAATCAAGCGAACTCAAGCACACGATTAGTCTCAAAGGGTCAAGTTGTAGCACAACTCCCCCTAAATATGTGCATCACTTGCAAGAGGACTTGTGAGGTCTGGGGAGTGTTTGTACAACTTGAGCACCACAAGTAAGCAACAAAATGCATAAGGAACATGGTCAAGGCATAAATACATGTATGCTATAAATCAATCCAAGTTCCGTGAATCTAGGACATTTAGCTCACTACGCAGCCTGCAAAAGGTCTTCTCATCTAATGGCTTAGTGAAGATATCGGCTAGCTGGTTCTCGGTGCTAACATAAAACACTTCGATATCTCCCTTTTGCTCGTGGTCTCTCAAAAAGTGATGCTGGATGTCAATGTGCTTTGTGCGGCTGTGCTCAATAGGATTTTCCGCTATTCGGATAGCACTCTCATTGTCACATAGGAGTGGGACTTTGCTCAGATTGTAGCCAAGGTCCCGGAGGGTTTGCCTCATCCAAAGTAGTTGCGCGCAACACTGCCCTGCGGCAACATACTCGGCCTCAGCGGTGGATAGGGCAACGGAAGTTTGTTTCTTAGAATTCCATGACACCAAGGACCTTCCTAAGAATTGGCACGTCCCCGATGTACTCTTCCTATCGACCTTACATCCAGCATAGTCGGAATCTGAGTATCCAATCAAGTCAAAGTTAGACCCCTTAGGATACCAGATCCCGAAGCAAGGCGTAGCGACTAAATATCTAAGAATTCGCTTCACGGGCACCAAGTGACACTCCCTTGGATCGGATTGAAATCTAGCACACATGCATACACTAAGCATAATATCCGGTCTACTCGCACATAAATAAAGCAAAGAACCTATCATTGACCGGTATGCCTTTTGATCAACAGACTTACCTCCTTTGTTGAGGTCGGTGTGTCCGTCGGTTCCCATCGGTGTCTTTGCGGGCTTGGCGTCCTTCATCCCAAACCGCTTTAGCAAGTCTTGCGTGTACTTCGTTTGGGAGATGATGGTGCCGTCCTTGAGTTGCTTCACTTGAAACCCAAGGAAGTAGTTCAACTCGCCCATCATCGACATCTCGAATTTCTACGTCATCACCCTGCTAAACTCTTCACAAGACTTTTGATTAGTAGAACCAAATATTATGTCATCGACATAAATTTGGCACACAAAAAGATCACCATCGCAAGTCTTAGTGAAAAGAGTTGGATCGGCTTTCCCAACCTTGAAAGCATTAGCAATTAAAAAGTCTCTATGGCATTCATACCATGCTCTTGGGGCTTGCTTAAGTCCATAGAGCGCCTTAGAGAGCTTACACACGTAGTCGGGGTACCGTTCATCCTCGAAGCCAGGGGGTTGCTCCACGTACACCTCCTCCTTGATTGGCCCGTTGAGGAAAGCGCTCTTCACATCCATTTGGAACAACCTGAAAGAATGGTGAGCGACATATGCTAGCAATATACGAATAGATTCTAGCCTAGCCACAGGAGCAAAAGTCTCCTCAAAGTCCAAACCTGCGACTTGGGCATAACCTTTTGCCACAAGTCGAGCCTTGTTCCTTGTCACCACCCCGTGCTCGTCCTGTTTGTTGCGGAACACCCACTTGGTTCCCACAACATTTTGCTTGGGACGAGGCACCAGTGTCCAAACTTCATTCCTCTTGAAATTGTTGAGCTCTTCCTGCATGGCCAACACCCAGTCCGGATCTAGCAAGGCCTCTTCTACCCTGAAAGGCTCAATAGAAGAGACAAAAGAGTAATGCTCACAAAAATTAACTAATCTAGAACGAGTAGTTACTCCCTTGCTAATATCACCCAAAATTTGGTCGACGGGATGATTCCTTTGAATCATCGCTCGAACTTGGGTTGGAGGTGCCGGTTGTGCTTCTTCCTCCATCACATGATCGTCTTGTACTCCCCCTTGATCACACGCCTCCTTTTGATGAACCTGTTCATCATCTTGAGTTGGGGGATGCACCATCGTTGAGGAAGAAGGTTGATCTTGCTCCAATTGTTCCTGTGGTCACACATCGCCAATCGCCATGGTGCGCATAGCGGCCGTTGGAACGTCTTCTTCATCTACATCATCAAGATCAACAACTTGCTCTCTTGGAGAGCCATTAGTCTCATCAAATACAACGTCGCTAGAGACTTCAACCAAACCCGATAATTTGTTGAAGACCCTATACGCCTTTGTATTTGAGTCATAACCTAATAAAAACCCTTCTACAGCTTTGGGAGCAAATTTAGAAGTTCTACCTTTCTTCACAAGAATATAACACTTGCTCCCAAATACACGAAAATAAGACACATTGGGTTTGTTACCAGTTAGCAGCTCATACGAAGTCTTCTTGAGGAGGCGGTGAAGGTAGACCCGGTTGATGGCGTGGCAAGCCGTGTTCACGGTTTCCGACCAAAAGCGCTCAGGGTTCTTGAACTCTCCAAGCATAGTCCTCGCCATATCGATGAGCGTCCTGTTCTTCCTCTCTACCACACCATTTTGCTGTGGTGTGTAGGGAGCGGAGAACTCGTGCTTGATCCCCTCCTCCTCAAGGAACTCCTCCACTTGAAGGTTCTTGAATTTGGACTCGTTGTCGCTCCTTATCTTGTTCACCTTGAGCTCAAACTCATTTTGAGCTTTCCTTAGGAAGTGCTTGAGGATCCCTTGTGTTTCAGATTTATCCTGCAAAAAGAATACCCAAGTGAAGCGGGAAAAATCATCAACTATAACAAGACCATACTTACTTCCTCCTATGCTTAGATAGGCGACGGGTCCGAAGAGGTCCATATGAAGCATCTCCAAAGGTCTTGATGTGATCATCACATTTTTGGTGTGATGAGAGCTTCCCACCTGTTTGCCTGCTTGACAAGCTGCACAAGGTCTATCCTTTTCGAAATGCACATTAGTTAGACCTATCACGTGTTCTCCCTTTAGAAGCTTGTGAAGGTTCTTCATCCCCACATGTGCTAAGCGGCGATGCCACAGCCAGCCCATGCAAGTCTTAGCAATTAAGCATTCATCTAGACCGGCCTCTTCTTTTGCAAAATCAACTAAATAAAGTTTGCCGTCTAGTACACCCTTAAAAGCTAGTGAACCATCACACCTTCTAAAGACAGACACATCTACATTTGTGAATAGACAATTATATCCCATATTGCATAATTGACTAACAGATAACAAATTATATCCAAGAGACTCCACTAAAAACACATTAGAAATAGAGTGCTCGGACGAAATAGCAATTTTACCTAACCCTTTCACCTTGCCTTGGTTCCCATCACCGAATATTATTGAATCTTGGGGATCCTTGTTCTTGACGTAGGAAGAGAACATCCTCTTCTCCCCCGTCATGTGGTTTGTGCATCCGCTGTCGATAATCCAGCTTGTACCCCCGGATGCATAAACCTGCAAGGCAAATTTGGGCTTGGGTCTTAGATACCCAACTCTTGTTGGGTCCTACAAGGTTAGTAACAATGGTCATAGGGACCCAAATGCAAGTTTTGTCTCCCTTACATTTGGCCCCTAACTTCCTAGCTATTATCTTCTTATTCCTTTTACAAATAGCAAATGAAGCATTGCAAGCATAATAAATTGTAGAAGGTTCATTCATTACTTTCCTAGGAGCATGAACAATATTCTTTCTAGGCACATGATGAATAACATTTCTCCTAGACATATCTCTACCATGCATATAGGAAGAACTAGAAGCAAACATGGCATGAGAATGAAAAGCATCATAAGCATTACAACTCCTATAAGCATTTCTAGACTGTCTCCTATCATGGTACATAAAAGCATGGTTCTTTTTAGCACTACTAGCCATAGGGGCCTTCCCTTTCTCCTTGGCGGAGATGGGAGCCTTATGGCTTGTCAAGTTTTTGACCTCTCTCTTGAAGCCAAGACCATCCTTAATTGAGGGGTGTCTACCAATCGTGTAGGCATCCCTTGCAAATTTTAGCTTGTCAAATTCATTCTTGCTAGTCTTAAGTTGGGCATTAAGACTAGTCACTTCATCATTTAATTTAGAAATGCAAACTAGGTGTTCACTACACGCATCAACATTAAAATCTTTGCACCTATTGCAAATCATAACATGTTCTACACAAGAGTTAGATTTACTTGCTACTTCTAGTTTAGCATTTAAATTATCATTAACACCTTTTAAAGTAGAAATGGTTTCATGACAAGTAGATAGTTCACTAGAAAACATTTCATTTCTTTTAATTTCTAAAGCAAGGGATTTTTGAGCCTCTACAAACTTGTCATGTTCTTCATACAAAAGATCCTCTTGCTTTTCTAATAATTTATTCTTATCATTTAAAGCATCAATCAATTCATTGATTTTATCAATTTTATTTCTATCTAAACCTTCAAATAAACTAGAATAGTCTATTTCATCGTCATCACTAGACTCCTCATCACTTGAAGAAGTATAAGTGGTATTCCGAGTGCATACCTTCTTCTCCTTCGCCATGAGGCACGTGTGATGCTCGTTTGGGAAGAGGGATGACTTGTTGAAGGCGGTGGCGGCGAGTCCTTCATTGTCGGAGTCGGAAGAGGAGCAATCCGAATCCCACTCCTTTCCGAGATGTGCCTCGCCCTGGGCCTTCTTGTAATTCTTCTTCTTTTCCCTTTTGTTCCCTTTTTCCTGGTCACTATCATTATCGGGACAGTTAGCAATAAAATGACCAATCTTACCACATTTGAAGCATGAGCGCTTCCCTTTTGTCTTGGTCTTGCTTGGCTGTCCCTTGCGACCCTTTAGCGTCGTCTTGAAGCGCTTGATGATGAGGGCCATCTCTTCATCATTGAGCCCGGCAGCCTCAACTTGCGCCACCTTGCTAGGTAGCGCCTCCTTGCTCCTCGTTGCCTTGAGAGCAATGGGTTGAGGCTCATGGATTGGACCGTTCAACGCATCGTCCACGTATCTCGCCTCCTTGATCATCATTCGCCCGCTTACGAACTTTCCAAGGACTTCTTCGGGCGACATCTTGGTGTACCTAGGATTTTCATGAATATTGTTCACCAAATGTGGATCAACTACAGTAAAGGACCTTAGCATTAGGCGAACAACGTCGTGGTCCGTCCATCGCGTGCTTCCGTAGCTCCTTATTTTGTTGATAAGGGTCTTGAACCGGTTGTATGTTTGGGTTGGCTCCTCGCCCCTTATCATCGTGAATCTTCCAAGCTCGCCCTCTACCAACTCCATCTTGGTGAGCAAGGTGACATCGTTCCCCTCATGAGAGATCTTGAGGGTGTCCCAGATCTGCTTGGCATTGTCCAAGCCACTCACCTTATGGTACTCGTCCCTGCACAAAGAGGCTAACAACACAGTAGTAGCTTGTGCATTTTTATGAATCTATTCATTAATAAATATAGGACTATCCGAGCTATCAAATTTCATTCCATTCTCAACAATCTCCCATATGCTTGGATGGAGAGAGAACAAGTGACTACACATTTTGTGACTCCAAAATCCGTAGTCCTCCCCATCAAAGTGTGGAGGTTTGCCAAGAGGGATGGAAAGCAAATGTGCATTTGAACTCTACGGAATACGAGAGTAATCGAAAGAAAAGTTTGAATTAATCGTCTTTCGTTTCTCGTAGTCGTAGTCGTTGTTGTCCTTTTGGGAAGAAGTAGACTCGTCGCTGTCGTCGTAGTAGACGATCTCCTTGATGTGTCTTGTCTTCTTCTTCTTCCCATCTTTGCGTTTGTGGCCCGAGCCCGAGTCGGTAGGCTTGTCATCCTTCGGCTCGTTGACGAAGGACTCCTTCTCCTTATCGTTGATCACAATTCCCTTCCCCTTAGGATCCATCTCTTCGGGCGATTAGTCCCTTCGTGAAGAGAACGGCTCCGATACCAATTGAGAGCACCTAGAGGGGGGGGGGTGAATAGGTGATCCTGTAAAACTTGAAAACTTAATGCCACAAAACTTGATTAGGCGTTAGCACAATAATGCCAAGTGGCTTAGAGAGGAGTCTCAACAAAACACAATAACCACAAAGATATCAACACAGAGATGGCACAGTGGTTTATCCCGTGGTTCGGCCAATACCAACGCTTGCCTACTCCACGTTGTGGCGTCCCAACGGACGAGGGTTGCAATCAACCCCTCTCAAGCGGTCCAAAGACCCACTTGAATACCACCGTGTCTTGCTTTGCTTTTCTTTATCCCGTTTGCGAGGAATCTCCATAACTTGGAGTCTCTCGCCCTTACAATTTGACGATCACAAAGAAGCACGGAGTAAGGGAGGGATGAGCAACGCACACAAGACACAAAATCAGAATGTCAACACTGAAAGGGAAATGTGCCCTTGGGCCATTTCTAAGTATTTTGGTGATTGAGTGCCAACACAAGTGCTTTTGTGTTAATCTATGTAAAGTGGTGGACAAAGTACAAATCATGTCAAAAGGTATGTTTCTAGACTTAGTACATTGTTTTATGGACTAATGTATTGCGGCTAAGTGCTGGAAACAGGAAAAATTGAATTGGAAATGAGATGGCTTTGTTCAGCCAAAGTCTGCTCAGTCTGGGTGCACCGGACTGTCCGGTGGTGCATCGGACAGTGTCCGGTGCGCCAGGCTGGCTCTGGCGAACAGGCTGCTCTAGGGACTTCGACGGCGGTGTACGACTATAATTCACCGGACTGTCCGGTGGTGCACCGGACTGTCCGGTGATCCATTCACAGGCGAACTCGTCGCTCTCAGGAGATGATTAACGGATTACGGCTAAAATTCACCGGTCTGTCCGGTGGTGCACCGGACTGTCCGGTGAGCCAACGGTCAGCCGGGGCAACGGTCGGCCGAGGATTCCGCGCGTGACGCGTGGCCGAGCCAACGATCACATTGGTGCACCGGACTGTCCGGTGTGCACCGGACAGTGTCTGGTGCGCCAACGGCTCTCAGACTCCAACGGTCGGCTTCGCCAAATAAGGAAGGATATCTGCACCGGACAGTGCCCGGTGGTGCACCGGACTGTCCGGTGCGCCAGTCGACAGAAGGCAAGATCTGCCTTCCAGGAATGTTCTCAACGGCTCCTAGCTGCCTTGGGGCTATAAAAGGGACCCCTAGGCACATGGAGGAGGACATCAAGCATACTCAAAGCATTCCTAAGCACCAAGACTTCGATTCCACGCATTTGTTTCTTCGTGATAGCATCTAGAACTCTTGTTGAGTTGTGAACTCGTCGGGTTGTGTTGCGAGCTCTTGTTGCGACTTGTGTGCGTGTTGACATTCTGATTTTGTGTCTTGTGTGCGTTGCTCATCCCTCCCTTACTCCGTGATTCTTTGTGAACTTCAAGTGTAAGGGCGAGAGGCTCCAAGTTGTGGAGATTCCTCGCGAACGGGATTAAGAAAAGCAAAGCAAAACACTGTGGTATTCAAGTGGGTCTTTGGTCCGCTTGAGAGGGGTTGATTGCAACCCTCGTCCGTTGGGACGCCATAACATGGAGTAGGCAAGCGTTGGTCTTGGCCGAACCACGGGATAACCACCGTGCCATCTCTGTGATTGATCTCTTGTGGTTATTGTGTTTTATTGGGACTCCTCTCCAGCCACTTGGCGATTACTGTGCTAGCGCTTAACCAGGTTTTTGTGGCTTAAGTTTCAAGTTTTACAGGATCACCTATTCACCCCCCTCTAGGTGCTCTCAATTGGTATCGGAGCCGTTCTCTTCACAAAGGGACTAATCGCCCGAAGAGATGGATCCTAAGGGGAAGGGAATCGTGATCAACGATAAGGAGAAGGAGTCCTTTGTCAACGAGCCGAAGGATGACAAGCCTACCGACTCGGGCTCGGGCCATAAACGGAAAGATGGGAAGAAGAAGACAAGGCGCATCAAGGAGATCGTCTACTACGACGACAGCGACAAATCTACTTCTTCCCAAAAGGACGACTACGACTACGAGAAACGAAAGACGGTTAACTCAAATTTTTCTTTCGATTATTCGCGTATTCTGCTTAGCTCAAATTCACATTTATTTTCCATTCTTCTCGGCAAGCCTCCACACTTTGATGGGGAGGACTACGGATTTTGGAGCCACAAAATGCGTAGTCACTTGTTTTCTCTCCATCCAAGCATATGGGAGATTGTTGAGAATGGAATGAAGTTTGATAGCTCGGATAGTCCTATATTTATTAATGAACAGATTCATAAAAATGCACAAGCTACTACTGTGTTGTTAGCCTCCTTGTGCAGGGACGAGTACCATAAAGTGAGCGGCTTGGACAATGCCAAGCAGATCTGGGACACCCTCAAGATCTCTCATGAGGGGAACGACATCACCTTGCTCACCAAGATGGAGTTGGTGGAGGGCGAGCTTGGACGATTCGCGATGATAAGGGGCGAGGAGCCAACCCAAACATACAACCGGCTCAAGACCCTTATCAACAAAATAAGGAGCTACGGAAGCACGCGATGGACGGACCACGACGTCGTCCGCCTAATGCTAAGGTCCTTCACTGTACTTGATCCACATTTGGTGAACAATATTCGTGAAAATCCTAGGTACACCAAGATGTCGCCCGAAGAAGTCCTTGGAAAGTTCGTAAGCGGGCGAATGATGATCAAGGAGGCGAGGTACGTGGACGATGCGTTGAACGGTCCAATCCATGAGCCTCAACCCATTGCTCTCAAGGCAACGAGGAGCAAGGAGGCGCTACCTAGTAAGGTGGCACAAGTTGAGGCGGCCGGGCTCAATGATGAAGAGATGACCCTCATCATCAAGCGCTTCAAGACGACGCTAAAGGGTCGCAAGGGACAGCCAAGCAAGACCAAGACAAAGGGGAAGCGCTCATGCTTCAAATGTGGTAAGATTGGTCATTTCATTGCTAACTGTCCCGATAATGAAAGTGAACAGGAAAAAGGGAACAAGAGGGAGAAGAAGAAGGCATACAAGAAGGCCAAGGGCGAGGCACATATCGGAAAAGAGTGGGATTCGGATTGCTCCTCTTCCGACTCCGACAATGAAGGACTAGCCGCCACCGCCTTCAACTAGTCATCCCTCTTCCCCAACGAGCATCACACATGCCTCATGGCGAAGGAGAAGAAGGTATGTACTCGGGATACCACCTATGCTTCTTCAAGTGATGACTCTAGTGATGACGAAGAGATAGATTACTCTAGTTTTTTCAAGGGATTGGATAGAACTAAAATTGGCAAAATTAATGAGTTAATTGATGCCTTGAATGACAAGAATAGGTTACTAGAAAAAGCAAGAGGATTTGTTGTATGAAGAACATGATAAATTTGTAGAGGCACAAAAATCTCATGCCTTAGAAGTTAAAAGAAATGAAATGCTTTCTTATGAACTATCTACTTGTCATGAAACCATTTCTACTTTAAAAGGTGTAAATGATGATTTAAATGCTAAACTGGAAGTAGCAAGTAAATCTAACTCTTGTGTAGAACATGTTAGGATTTGCAATAGGTGTAAAGATTTTGACATTGATGCTTGTAATGAACACCTAGTTTCAATTTCCAAATTGAATGATGAATTGGCTAGTCTTAATGCCCAACTTAAGACTAGCAAAAGTGAATTTGACAAACTAAAATTTGCAAGGGATGCCTACACGATTGGTAGACACCCCTCAATTAAGGATGGACTTGGCTTCAAGAGGGAAGCCAAGAACTTGACAAGCCATAAAGCTCCCATCTCCGCCAAGGAGAAAGGGAAGGCCCCTATGGCTAGTAGTGCTAAAAAGAACCATGCTTTTATATACCATGATAGGAGACAATCTAGAAATGCTTATAGGAGTTGTAATGCTTATGATGCTTTTGATTCTCATGCCATGTTTGCTTCTAGTTCTTCCTATGTGCATGGTAGAAATATGTCTAGGAGAAATGTTATTCATCATGTGCCTAGAAAGAATATTGTTCATGCTTCTAGGAAAGTAATGAATGAACCTTCTACAATTTATTATGCTTGCAATGCTTCCTTTGCTATTTGTAGAAAGAATAAGAAGGTGATTGCTAGGAAGTTAGGGGCAAGATGCAAGGGAGATAAAACTTGCATTTGGGTCCCTAAGACAATTGTAACTAACCTTGTAGGACCCAACAAGAGTTGGGTACCTAAGACCCAAGCCTAAATTTGCCTTGCAGGTTTATGCATCCGGGGGTACAAGCTGGATTATCGACAGCGGATGCACAAACCACATGACGGGGGAAAAGAGGATGTTCTCTTCCTACGTCAAGAACAAGGATCCCCAAGATTCAATAATATTCGGTGATGGGAACCAAGGCAAGGTAAAAGGGTTAGGTAAAATTGCTATTTCATCCGAGCACTCTATTTCTAATGTGTTTTTGGTTGAGTCGCTTGGATATAATTTGTTATCTGTTAGTCAATTATGCAATATGGGATATAATTGTCTATTCACAAATGTAGATGTGTCTGTCTTTAGAAGGTGTGATGGTTCACTAGCTTTTAAGGGTGTACTAGACGGCAAACTTTATTTGGTTGATTTTGCAAAAGAAGAGGTCGGTCTAGATGCATGCTTAATTGCTAAGACTTGCATGGGCTGGCTGTAGCATCGCCGCTTAGCACATGTGGGGATGAAGAACCTTCACAAACTTCTAAAGGGAGAACACGTGATAGGTCTAACTAACGTACATTTCAAAAAAGATAGACCTTGTGCAGCTTGTCAAGCAGGGAAACAGGTGGGAGGCTCTCATCACACCAAAAATGTGATGACCACATCAAGACCCTTGGAGATGCTTCATATGGACCTCTTCGGACCCGTCGCCTATCTAAGTATAGGAGGAAGTAAGTATGGTCTTGTTATAGTTGATGATTTTTCCCGCTTCACTTGGGTATTCTTTTTGCAGGATAAATCTGAAACCCAAGGGACCCTCAAGCGCTTCCTCAGGAGAGCTCAAAATGAGTTTGAGCTCAAAGTGAAGAAGATAAGGAGCGACAACGGGTCCGAGTTCAAGAACCTTCAAGTGGAGGAGTTCCTTGAGGAGGAAGGGATCAAGCACGAGTTCTCCGCTCCCTACACACCACAGCAAAATGGTGTGGTAGAGAGGAAGAACAGGACACTCATCGATATGGCGAGGACGATGCTTGGGGAATTCAAGACCCCCGAGCGCTTTTGGTCGGAAGCCGTGAACACGGCGTGTCACGCCATCAACCGGGTCTACCTTCACCGCCTCCTCAAGAAGACTTCGTATGAGCTTCTAACCGGTAACAAACCCAATGTGTCTTACTTTCGTGTATTTGGGAGCAAGTGTTATATTCTTGTGAAGAAAGGTAGAACTTCTAAATTTGCTCCCAAAGTTGTAGAAGGGTTTTTATTAGGTTATGATTCAAATACAAAGGCGTATAGGGTCTTCAACAAATCATCGGGTTTGGTTGAAGTCTCTAGCGACGTTGTATTTGATGAGACTAATGGCTCTCCAAGAGAGCAAGTTGTTGATCTTGATGATGTAGATGAAGAAGACGTTCCAACGGCCGCAATGCGCACCATGGCAATTGGAGATGTGAGGCCACTGGAACAAAAGGAGCAAGATCAACCTTCTTCCTCAACAATGGTGCATCCCCCAACCCAAGATGACGAACAGGTACCTCAAGTGGAGGCACGTGATCAAGGGGGAGCACAGGATGTTCAAGTTGAAGAGGAAGAAGCACCTCAGGCACCTCCAACCCAAGTTCGAGCGACGATTCAAAGGAATCATCCCGTCGACCAAATTTTGGGTGATATTAGCAAGGGAGTAACTACTCGCTCTAGATTGGTGAATTTTTGTGAGCATTACTCTTTTGTCTCTTCTATTGAGCCTTTCAGGGTAGAAGAGGCCTTGCTAGATCCGGACTGGGTATTGGCCATGCAGGAAGAGCTCAACAACTTCAAGCGTAATGAAGTTTGGACACTGGTGCCTCGTCCCAAGCAAAATGTTGTGGGAACCAAGTGGGTGTTCCGCAACAAACAGGACGAGCACGGGGTGGTGACAAGGAACAAGGCTCGACTTGTGGCAAAAGGTTATGCCCAAGTCGCAGGTTTGGACTTTGAGGAGACTTTCGCTCCTGTGGCTAGGCTAGAATCAATTCGTATTTTGCTAGCATATGCTGCTCACCATTCTTTCAGGTTGTACTAAATGGATGTGAAGAGCGCTTTCCTCAACGGGCCGATCAAGGAGGAAGTGTACGTGGAGCAACCCCCTGGCTTCGAGGATGGACGGTACCCCGACCACGTGTGTAAGCTCTCTAAGGCGCTCTATGGACTTAAGCAAGCCCCAAGAGCATGGTATGAATGCCTTAGAGACTTTCTAATTGCTAATGCTTTCAAGGTTGGGAAAGCCGATCCAACTCTTTTTACTAAGACTTGCGATGGTGATCTTTTTGTGTGCCAAATTTATGTCGATGACATAATATTTGGTTCTACTAACCAAAAGTCTTGTGAAGAGTTTAGCAGGGTGATGACGCAGAAATTCGAGATGTCGATGATGGGTGAGTTGAACTACTTCCTTGGGTTCCAAGTGAAGCAACTCAAGGATGGCACCTTCATCTCCCAAATGAAGTACACGCAAGACTTGCTAAAACGGTTTGGGATGAAGGACGCCAAGCCCGCAAAGACACCGATGGGAACCGACGGACACACCGACCTCAACAAAGGAGGTAAGTCCGTTGATCAAAAGGCATACCGGTCTATGATAGTGTCTTTACTTTATTTGTGTGCTAGTAGACCGGATATTATGCTTAGCGTATGCATGTGTGCTAGATTTTAATCCGATCCAAGGGAGTGTCACTTAGTGGCCGTGAAGCGAATTCTTAGATATTTAGTCGCTACGCCTTGCTTCGGGATCTGGTATCCAAAGGGGTCTAACTTTGACTTGATTGGATATTCAGATTCTGACTATGCTGGATGTAAGGTCGATAGGAAGAGTACATCGGGGACGTGCCAATTCTTAGGAAGGTCCCTGGTGTCATGGAATTCTAAGAAACAAACTTCCGTTGCCCTATCCACCGCTGAGGCCGAGTACGTTGCCGCAGGACAGTGTTGCGCGCAACTACTTTGGATGAGGCAAACTCTCCGGGACTTTGGCTACAATCTGAGCAAAGTCCCACTCCTATGTGATAATGAGAGTGCTATCCGACTAACGGAAAATCCTGTTGAGCACAGCCGCACAAAGCACATTGACATCCGGCATCACTTTTTGAGAGACCACCAGCAAAAGGGAGATATCGAAGTGTTTCATGTTAGCACCGAGAACCAGCTAGCCGATATCTTCACTAAGCCTTTAGATGAGAAGACCTTTTGTAGGCTGCGTAGTGAGCTAAATGTCCTAGATTCGCGGAACTTGGATTGATTTATAGCATACATGTGTTTATGCCTTTGATCATGTTCCTTCTGCATTTTGTTGCTTACTTGTGGTGCTCAAGTTGTACAAACACTCCCTGGACCTCACAAGTCCTTTTTGCAAGTGATGCACATATTTAAGGGGAGCTGTGCTACAACTTGACCCTTTGAGACTAACCGTGTGCTTGAGTTTGCTTGTTTTAGTCTCAAAGGAGGTTTGAAAGGGAAAAGGTGGACTTGGACCATGAAAGACTTCCACTGCACTCCGATGAGAGGGTAACTTATTCCAAGTTCATCCCAGTACTCTTATTGCCTTTGTATTCTTATTTGAAGATTTTGGTGAGGCAATGGGGTTCAAGGGCCAAGATTGATCCCGTTTTGGTGCTTGATGCCAAAGGGGGAGAAAATAAAGGCCAAAGAAATAGATGGATCGGCTACCACTTGAGAGATTTTGAAAATAGTAGATTAGAGCTTTTGGTTTGTCAAAACTCTCTTATTGTCTCTTTTGTCAAAAGTTGGCCTCTTGTGGGGAGAAGTGTTGATTATGGGAAAAAGGGGGAGTTTTTGAAATCCTTGATCAATTTCCTTTGGAATACCTCTCTTTATGTCTCTACAAGTGAATTTGACTTAGAGATAGGAATTTGAGTTTGATTTGCAAAAACAAACCAAGTGGTGGCAAAGAGTGATCCATATATGCCAAATTTGATTCAAAACAACTTTTGGTTTTCATTTGCATTGATAATGCACTTATTCTAGTCACTTTATGTTGTGTTGGCATAAATCACCAAAAAGGGGGAGATTGAAAGGGAAATGTGCCCTTGGGCCATTTCTAAGTATTTTGGTGATTGAGTGCCAACACAAGTGCTTTTGTGTTAATCTATGTAAAGTGGTGGACAAAGTACAAATCACATCAAAAGGTATGTTTCTAGACTTAGTACATTGCTTTATGGACTAATGTATTACGTCTAAGTGCTAGAAACAGGAAAAATTGAATTGGAAATGAGATGGCTTTGTTCAGCCAAAGTCTACTCAGTCTGGGTGCACCGGACTGTCCGGTGGTGCACCGGACAGTGTCCGGTGCGCCAGGCTGGCTCTAGCGAACAGGCTGCTCTCGGGACTTCGTCGACGGTGTACGGCTATAATTCACCGGACTGTCCGGTGATCCGTTCACATGCGAACTCGTCGCTCTTGGGAGATGATTAACGGCGTACGGCTAAAATTCACCGGTCTGTCCGGTGGTGCACCGGACTGTCCGGTGAGCCAACGGTCAGCCGGGGCAACGATCGGCCGAGGATTCCGCGCGTAACGCGTGGCCGAGCCAACGGTCACATTGGTGCACCGGACTGTCCGGTGTGCACCGGACAGTGTCCGGTGCACCAACGGCTCTCAGACTCCAACGATCGGCTTCGCCAAATAAGGAAGGATATCTGCACCGGACAGTGTCCGATGGTGCACCGGACTGTCCGGTGCGCCAGTCGACAGAAGGCAAGATCTGCCTTCCAGGAATGTTCTCAACGGCTCCTAGCTGCCTTGGGGCTATAAAAGGGACCCCTAGGCGCATGGAGGAGGACATCAAGCATACTCAAAGCATTCCTAAGCACCAAGACTTCGATTCCACGCATTTGTTTCTTCGTGATAGCATCTAGAACTCTTGTTGAGTTGTGAACTCGTCGGGTTGTGTTGCGAGCTCTTGTTGCGACTTGTGTGCGTGTTGACATTCTGATTTTGTGTCTTGTGTGCGTTGCTCATCCCTCCCTTACTCCGTGATTCTTTGTGAACTTCAAGTGTAAGGGCGAGAGGCTCCAAGTTGTGGAGATTCCTCGCGAACGGGATTAAGAAAAGTAAAGCAAAACACCGTGGTATTCAAGTGGGTCTTTGGACCGCTTGAGAGGGGTTGATTGCAACCCTCGTCCGTTGGGACGCCACAACGTGGAGTAGGCAAGCGTTGGTCTTGGCCGAACCACGGGATAACCACCGTGCCATCTCTTGATCTCTTGTGGTTATTGTGTTTTATTGAGACTCCTCTCCAGCCACTTGGCGATTATTGTGCTAACGCTTAACCAAGTTTTTGTGGCTTAAGTTTCAAGTTTTACAGGATCACCTATTCACCCCCCCTCTAGGTGCTCTCAAACACGCATACAAGTCGCAACAAGAGCTCGCAACACAACCCGACGAGTTCACAACTCAACTAGAGCTCTAGATGCTATCACTAAGAAACAAATGCGTGGAATCGAAGTCTTGGTGCTTAGGAATGCTTTGAGTATGCTTGATGTGCTCCTCCATGCGCCTAGGGGTCCCTTTTATAGCCCCAAGGCAGCTAGGAGTCGTTGAGAGCATTCCAGGAAGGTAGATCTTGCCTTCTGTCGCCTGGCGCACCGGACACTGTCCGGTGCGGATTTCTTTCCTTCTATGGCGCAGTCGACCGTTGCTGATTGAGAGCCGTTGGCGCACCGGACACTGTTCGATGCACACCGGACAGTCCGGTGCCCCAATGTGACCGTTGGCTCGGCCACGCGTCACGCGCGGAATCCTCGGCCGACCATTGCCCCGGCTGACCGTTGGCTCACCGGACAGTCCGGTGCACCACCGGACAGTCCGGTGAATTTTAGCCGTACGCCGTTAATCATCTCCCGAGAGCAACGAGTTCGCCTGTGAACGGCTCACCGGACAGTCCGGTGCACCACCGGACAGTCCGGTGAATTATAGCCGTACACTGCCGTCGAAGTCCCGAGAGCGGCAAGTTCGCCAGAGTCAGCCTGGCGCACCGGACACTGTCCGGTGCACCACCGGACAGTTCGGTGCACCCAGACTGAGCAGACTTTGGCTGAACAAAGCCATCTCTTCTCTAACTTGATTTTTCTTGTTTCTAGCACTTAGACACAATACATTAGTCCATAAAACAATGTACTAAGTCTAGAAACATACCTTTTGACTTGATTTGCACTTTGTCCACCACTTTGCTTAGATCAACACAAAAGCACTTGTGTTGGCAATCAATCACCAAAATACTTAGAAATGGCCCAAGGGCACATTTCCCTTTCAATAATAAATAATAGAACAAAATTAATGAATGACCCATGCATTGCAAATGACAAATTGAATTTAAGTTCCATAAATTAATCATGCGAGAGTTCTGAGCTGCTCATGACTGTGAGCTCGGCTAGTATACCAGTTTTACACTCTGTAGAGTTTGTACCCTTTACCCACAAGTCGTGTTTCCCATGTCGCTAGGGTTAGCTAGACCCTTAGACACTACCGAGGTGAATGGCTAGGGATCCACTACGAGGCCTTTACAAAGTTCTACTAGCTTCTGAAAACCTGCTACAGTTTATGGGAAGAGCACTTACGAGAATCCCCCGTCTGACCACCATCGCAGCAAAATCAACCCGAGAACCTCCCTGCATGCAACTCCCCTACTGCCCTTGCCCCTTTCGGATAAGGTATTCTTCCACTAGCTTTCCTAATTAGTTAGCCAAGGGGTCCCATTCCTCCCTTGTGGTGGCACGTGTTTCTCAAGTTAAGCTCCATGTTCCAATTAACATTAATGATCTTGACATGAACATAGATAAAATAACAAAATAATTGGAACATGGATATAATAAAATGTTAACCCAAAACCATGTAAAGCAATAGCATAACTACCCATGATTCAGGGATAACAAGGTATTATGGATAAACAGATTAGGGTGACCTATTGGGTCCCATCAAAATTATGCCTATGCATGAATAAATGATTATAAAGTACATTATTGGGTAAATAAAGGTGATCAAGGGCACAACATGCCTTTAATGAGCTCCTGCTCAGCTACTTCTATCTGCTGCTCACCAGGATCCTCGGTCATAGGCTCTTCTACTCGCATCAATACAAACATGCATAGTATATAGAGAAAATTAACATCACACCAAACATGTTAAAAAATACATAATAAAAATCTACATATTAAAATTAAATCCTAGGAACAGGAATAATAAATTTTGGAGTTATAGATTTTAAGATATGAATTTCCAAAGGTTTTATGTGCTTAAAATAGGATTAAATAGGAAATTAATTTTCTTATTGTTTTCATGTCAAAACAGAGATTCTAAGTGATAGACAATAATATTACAAAATTTAGAAATTGGAATGAAGTAATTTGGACTAAAAATGAATTTTCTATGAATTTTACAAGTTCTAGCACTTATTTATATATTAAAAATCCATTTATAATTTAATTTCTCTGGTTTTATACTATTCTGGACTGGGCCTCAATTAAATAGAAGTATAGGGGCTCTGGTGTAAGAATTTCTGAGGCACAGCGCCATCGTGCAGTGGACCGCGGGTTGGTTTAATAAAAACAGAGGGGCTCATATGTAAAACCTACTCGGCGAAAGGGTATCAGGTCATTACCGTCGCCCGATCTAGGATCGAGGGTCCAGATTAGATCCTGGTTTTAATTGAATCAGTACACAATCGGCACCGCACGATGCCCGATCGGCGGTCAAGGACACGCCACGCCACCCACCAAACTCAGATCGTGGGATCGCCATCCAACGCCCACGACAGAACCCAGGGAATCGGTATTTCCCCCATTGATCCCGACCATCCACCTGACGATCGACGGCGACCAGTCCTCGTCTTCCTTCTTGCGCACCACAGGACAGAGCCAAGCCCACCCGAACCGTGGTGCCCTTACCGGCGGCGAACCATCTCACACCAGAGCGCGACGCGAGCCTAACACGAGGATATCCAAAGAAAAAAACTAGGGCAAACTCTGTGGTGGCATCAATTCCGAGAATCGACGGTAGACGGGGCCGAACTACGGCAGCACTCAAGCCGTGGCGGAGCTGCACACCGGCAAGATAATTCTCGGCGCCCTACCACCCAATTGATCCAAGTATCCCAGCACACTAAGTCTACACATAGAGGGGACGAAGGCGGACATGACAAGGGTCATCATACCAAGTATTTTGCCACGGGGAGGTACGACCACGCTGTGGCGAGGTTCCGTGGTGTCCTCGTAGCGACGGTGAGAAATTCTGCCCGCACGAAGCGACCTCCGCCCAATCTCCGGCCACCGAACGGTTTCCCGTGATGCGCACGCCGATTACCAACACCAAACCCCGATGTCGACCACACACGGGTGGTGGCAGAGAACTTCCGCCGAGGATGCGCACACCAGCTCCCTCGCCCACGCCCCCCTTCGGTGCTTCGATTGTGTGAGGGCGGTTGCGAGCTAGGAGGAGGAAGAAAACAGGTGCGTGACTCCATTTGTATTCAGCCCGGGGTGGCGGCCTGGTCAATCTGTGTCCGCGAGCTTCGCGGCGGAGCGGCTGCGCCAGCCGGGTTTTGTGGCGGATGAGAGAAATAGAAGGCACCACGACTGACAGTGGGGCCCGACTGCCAGCGTAAAAGGTCCCCTGCCAACGCACGCGAGACAATGGCCAACGGGCCCGCATTGTCAGCCGCAGAGCCTACGGCGCGGTGCGCGGTTCCTTCTCAGCTGGGCCGCGCAATGGCGCGGAGATGGGCCGGGGACAAGGAATTGGCCCAGGCGGCTTTCTTTTTATTTTCTTTTTTTCTCTATTTTGTTTTCCTTTTGAGTTTGAAATTCAAAATTCAAATTTACTCTGTGGTAATGCTTCCTCAGATTAGGAGTATAATTTTGCACATACTATTATTGCCTTTATTTATAATTTTTATTTTGTATACACATTTTCTTTTCTTTCTCCACTTCTAAATTCTAGATTTCCTTTTATATTTTAAATTCCACTTTGGGACTTTAGTATATTTGTTTTCATATGATTTTTATATTGTCACCAGATGCACACAAAAATGAGAACCAGCATGATGCATAATTTAGTGGCATATATCTTATTAATTATTTGTTTTTAAGTATGGTGTTCACATGTGATGGTGAGTAGATACAATACACACATATAAATAAAGGAAAACACTTTTCTCCTTTTATATGATCTCTTACAAGTTAGGCGTTACACTTAGGGCTTGTTTGTTTCATCTTATAGATTATATAATCTGAATTATAATCTAAATTATATAATCTAGATTATAATCTAGATATATTATAATCTACATGTAGTTGTTTGGTAGTCTAGATTATATAAATGTAGATTATTCATAAAGGCAGGAGTACCCTTGTTTATTTATTTGAGTTGAGGAAAGAAGAATGACATATATTGTAATTTCTATTTACATAACCATGGTAGTGGGTCTTTTGCCAAAATAATCTCAAATAAGCTACTCTTGAGGAGATTATGGGATTATCATAATCTAGGCTTTAGATTATATAATCTGAACCCATAATCTAGATGTTTGTTTACCTGTTGGATTATTTGCGCTGGATTATATAATCTAGAGATTATAATCGGAAACAAACAGAACCTTAATTAGCCAAATCAAAATTTTAGTTGTTCAAGTCAGGCTGGCCCCCCTGGCCCTGGCCCTAGCTATGAATATAATTATATAATATTGGTGAATTATTCTGGCGTCCGCTCGCTCTTGTCGCAGACCAAAGCACCAACGTGTGACCTTGCTCGCCACGGCATGCCATATAATGAAAGTGAAGTGAGCATATGCATGCATGATGGGCACCCCCACTACACTACACACAAATATATCGAGTCGTTCCTAGCTTTATTCGTAAATTAAAACATTCCATTCATATATCTTTATTTGATGAATAACGAGTGCACAGCAAAACAGCGTACTAGCCAGCTACTTCATTCAAATTCACGTACACTGCCACTTGTTGGTCTCTTGATGCTGCTCGATCTCTACTTTACTTCAGCATATATACTCTATCTCTCTATAGATACAAATATGCACGTGTGTAAAGCATATGAGCGCTCATGTGGGTCCGTCACAATTACAAACATGAACAAAAACACAACCGCAAACAAATTAGAGAACACATGAATCACACGGTACATATTAAAACGTAGTAGTAATTGCCAAACATGCAAATTAAAAAAACAGAACCTTGAAACTATAATGAATACAATAAAAGAAAACCGTACTACAATTGTAAAATCCGGTCATAAAGAACTAAAGTTTGTCACTCTACTTCAGTCACCCCTATTTACTTCTTTAGAGGCTAAAAGTGACTAAAATTTATTTAGTCACCCCAAACCAAACGGACCCTAAATATTGCAAGAGAACTCTCCATTCTAACTCACACTACCACATATATATTTCATAGTTGCAACTCTGGTACGTGTTGATTGCAATATTGCAAAATTGAACATAATTAAATAGCAACATCATGTTTGCATGCATGAGTTGCAACTGCAAGTCATGTTGTGAACACAACATTGTTACTTCTTTGGTCCTTGTGTCCCACTTTTACGTTCATACACCTGCACATCACAACAGTGAAACGAGGGATTTTCAACGACCAGTGGAAGCCATGGAAAATTATATTAACGTCCGAGGGCGAGGGCTGACTTGGAGGCCGTCGGATGTAAAAAGACCGGACCTTTGCCAGTTTCCTGTTGTTGTGTTTGGAGAAAAATCGTGTAATTGTAAGAATTAATATGAAACAGATACAGCTTCATACATGAAAAAAATAATAATTACAAACACACCTTATTGATATTCTCGTAGTACATTGTGGCTTTTGCGATTGAATGAATCGTGCACGCGTCGATATTGACACGGACGCCGCCACGCGAGATTGCACTGATGACCACGCGTGCGGCAACTGCAGGGTATTCTATTCTGTGCCTACAAAGAGACACCGAATATATAAACATGCATGCATCGATCGATCAGCTAGTCGGCTACTAGTCCTTGATTAATACTACGTATTATTCTTTTTTTTCTGTAGTGGTCAATAATATTCTTTTTTTCCTAGCTCGTCCCACAGCTGGTCGACACAAGAGCGATCGATCGGTACGGTATATATTCTAGCTATTCCATTCATTCATATGTACAAAATCTCGATAGATAGATATGTCGATCTTGACGAATATATATATATATATATATATATATATATATATATATATATATATATATATATATATATATATATATATAGTATTAGGAGCCCTGGGCTTCCATCAATGCAGGGAGCCCCTGCCAGTCTAGACGTGCCGGGCGCGGGTCAACGTGACAGGCGTTCCGAGTACCGCGCACATGCACCGAGTGAAGGTGGTCGTACGTGCGCACCCTCTATTACCATTTATGCATCCGCTTCACTCAACTTACGTATGCATAAACACGTAACTGCACGGTGAGTGCGTATCTTCCGCGCGGGTTTTCCGGAGTCGTGGTCACGACCCGCGTTGAGTTGACCGTGTTTATACTTGCATATTATGACTCCAACGGTTTCATAAATTGACACCTCATGCGGCTTTGTCGGTGTGGTGTAGTATTTGGTATTTATGATTGTATAATTCGATGTTAACAACTACATATCACTTAGGATTTATTATATTACGTACTTTGGCGTTGGTCTTGATTAATTATTTTTTTGTAAACTGTTTACGATACTTTGCACAGCTATTTATGCTTATTTACGCAGCCAATAACGGCAAAATACGCAAGCATAACGCGCGTCCCACGTCTACACAACCGTCCCCCGGCCCCTCGTTACCATTTATGCATCCTTTTCATTCAAATTCCGTATGCATAAACGCCCACCTTGAATCGATGCATGCGTGCGTGGGTAGTCCCACCACCTGCCACGTCGACCCGCGCCGCATTTACGCAGCCAATAACGGCAAAATACGCTAGCATAACGCGCGACTCTGCGCTGACTAGTGGACCCACAGTAAACAAACCTTCACACTGACTCTGCGCTGACTAGTGGACCCACAGTCCCTCGCCGCTCCCCCGCGGGCCGACCGAGCTAAATTAATTCAGCTCGGGTCCACGCAAACCCTAAAATAATCAGTTCCTCCCCGTCGCCGTCATTCGCTCCTGCGATCGCCATCGACGACCGCCCCCACCTCTTCCACCGCCGTAATCTCCGCGGTTCATCGATTCACCGCCGTCGTTCTCCTTCCCTGGTTCGTTTCCCTCTCATTCTTTCGAGTTCCCCCCATTCTTTTACATAGTTCAGTCGCTAATGTCCCTTAGGTTCGCCCCGCCCCTTCTACATCCCTTCAATTGATTCGAAATTAATTGAATCGCCTCATTATATGTAGTATCCGATAATGCCTTCCATTTTTTTCAATTGCATATTTGTTACATTCTGTTCATTTGTATATAGGTACTGAGTGTTGTTTATAAACATAATATTTTTTTTACAATAGCAATCAATAGATTAGTGGTGTTATTGTACTGTGTTATTATTGTTGTTTCTGATAGTTATACTACATATACTTTTATGAATTACATTGCATAATTTATTTATGCACATTACGTACTGTTTTATTTAAATGTCAGTTTTCACATATCTGTTGTTATGCATTCCTTCTTCTCATGTACGTTGTCTACATCTGTTGTTATGCACAATACACACACTATACATACCCGAACAGTTTCATAATGTTATATTTATTCAATTATTATGTATGGTATAGTATTATTTCCTGATGTTCTTTTTCATTTACTTAGTTTGTTCTACCGCAAAAAATGAAGTCAGTTGATCGTCCTCCGGCTAATCCCAAACGCATAACCATTGAGTCAAGCCAAGAATTCTTTAGTGTTGAGATACCACGGCCGGCCTCTATTGGAGTTCGTCCAAACACAATGCATTCTGATCAGGGTACTGCACCTGTCGAGAAACCATCTGTTATTTATGAAGCCAATGAACAAACTGGATCTGGCAATGATGACGATGACTTCATGACACCTACAAAGAAGCGTAATGCTGCTGGAAGTCATATGAAAATCTTACGGAAGACATGCACAAAGAGGCCGAAAGTAGTAGAAACTCCACGGCAGGTTATATGTTATACTTATGTTTTCATATATATTAAATACTAATTAGTATTCAATAATCATGACCTGATACAACATATTAGATATTATTTAGCAGTATACAGTAAGGATGAATCTAGTCGAATTTTTCACGTTAGGTTCCAAGTTCTGAAATGCATTTACAATATCATATTTATTTTACAACCCTTGGACACTTTTTTATTGTATACAGATAATGCAGTTTAGTTTATTTAAATAGGTATTATGTTATTTTAGTTGCATCCCTTACATTATGAGTGCTAATTTTATGGCTCATGCCACATTTATTTCATTGTTTTCATAACATTTAACATACATTATTTCAGAAACTCAATGTTAGATGCAACCCTCAGGATGTGATTATAACTATTAAGATATTGAATGAGAGGCAACGACAAGCTGTTGCTAGAAAAGGATTTTCCAATATTCTTGACATGACACTTGATGCACTGGGTAGCCGTTCTCATCTTCGTTGGTTGATGGATAAGTTGGACCACAAGGATATGACTATTCGCCCTGGAGTTGGGAAGGAACTAAAGATTACGAAAGAAACTGTCCACCTTATACTAGGCCTTCCGAATTCTGGCGGTGGTAAGCCACTTGGAATCGATGAAGCAGTGGCGGGCAATAATTTGAGGGCTGAACTTGGATTGTCCAAGGATGAGTTCGTTGTTGCATCTCTTCAGGACCGATTGAGAAAAGGAAATGATGATGACCTCTCTATCAGATGCTTCTTTTTGATATTGTTCAATAGATTGTTGTTCCCCACTTCCAGCTGGGTCATATCTAACCATGAAGTGTTATTGACGGAAGAAATGGACCGTTTCCATGAAATAGACTGGTGCCACTTAATTTTTAACGACCTATGTGAAGCTGCGCAAAAGTGGCATACAAGAAGCACTTCTAATGTGTCCACGACGATATATGGATGCTCAGTTGTCCTACTAGTAAGTAAATAACATTGGACTGTTCTTTTTTTCATATCGAATGGAATCTATTGTCCATGATAGTATAAATTAGTTATTGTTTTTTTGTAGTTGTACTATTTGGACCACCTGCATGATGCTGCAGCCCCCCCTAATAAACGTGGCACACCCCGCATAAAATTCTTTGATAAAAACATTATCCAAGCTCTGACAAAAGCTGATAAGAGGAAGCCACGCCAAAGCGGTGAACCTTTTGGCCATTGTGAGGTATGTCATCTGTACATAAAACAATAGGAATGCATTACCCTGCATAAATATGCATTTGCTGTTATTAGGTGAATGTTTATGCATGTAGTATCTCTATTAGTTTTCGTACCATTCTGAATAAACTCGTAATAGACACCATATACTTCATTTCTTAGTGGGTAACACAATTTATTTATGGTTATCTTTCATGTATTTAATTATATTACAAATGTTTTTTTCAGTTCCGAAGCTTTTCCGAAACTTGCTATTCTGCTGTGCCTAGTGTGCAGTTTCAATCAGAGGTCAGTCTATGGCAAAACATACATCCCATATGTGTCCATAAATACCATATGTACATTACAGATGTTTTATGTAATATTATATCCTTATGTTTCTAAGAATTAATTATGATGCATTATCATTCATTACATCACAGCATAGGGACAGGACAAACATTTTTGATGTCCCTCGTCCCGATCCTTGTGGTCATCATACTATTCATATCCAGCTCCCATTGATCAAGGACATGCTTTCAAGTAAGATAAAGCAGCTCCAACCACGTGACCGACCAAAATTCATTGAAAAGTTTGTTGAGTATGATTCTGAAGTTGGCAAAGCGTGTTCCACCATAAAAAGTACTCTTACCAAGATGGTTGTGAAGCAGTATGAACTAGCTGACACATTTGCTGAGTTAATTGATAATGTCCTTCGCGCGGAGTCTGACGACCCAGACAATGTTGCGGAAGCGCCTCAAACAGATAAACCTCCAGATATATCTCAGCATATGTCGTCAGGTTTGCTTCCCTCATTGTCATTTATTCAATTCATGTACTTAACTCTATGCATTTATCAGTTCTCGCTGTTTGAGTACTACAACTTTTTAATTACAGAGGAACAGATCCATGAGGGTACTCAGAATACCCAGGACCTGTCTATGCCATATTCACAACCGAATACGGAGTTGACAAGTACCCAGTTTGAAGAAATACACGAAAAGCAACAACAAATGCGTCGTGCATTTGAGGGCTGCCCTGACGATTTGGAGACGAACATAACCCCAAATGCGGAAAACCAGGTATTTTATGCAGTCTGATTATGGTTACATTACATGTTAATTTCCAATTTTCATCCAAAATATTAGACAAAACCATCATAATGTATACAGGATTTCTGTTTTAATGTTGGCAATAATATGCCGAGCGACATAAATATGTCTC
Source organism: Zea luxurians (assembly GCA_029449295.1). NCBI lineage: Eukaryota > Viridiplantae > Streptophyta > Magnoliopsida > Poales > Poaceae > Zea > Zea luxurians. The sequence continues at coordinate 23,975,806 of JAOPSE010000020.1, read as the reverse complement.
ATCGACATGTACCAGACTGCAATCCTATGAGCTCATATCCGTCTTCCCACTTGCCGATGTTTGACGCCACACCGCAAAAAGATGTATATGTTTCTGCTTTGTTTTCTCCATTGTAATCTCAATTATGGATTAAATTTAATTGACACATGATCGATGTTTAAAACATAGTATCATTGTTTCTTTGGGTCAGGGAGGAGACATTGGTGCATCTCATGACACTCCAACTTACACGGGCCCCCTTTTTGATCAGACACCTAGTGCTCATGTAAGTAATCCAGTTATACTTTTATTGCATGCTTGCATCTCAGGTATAATGTGATATTCAGTTCAAACTTCGTCTGTTTACTCATATTTCTATCAGTGATTTACTCACTAGTTATTGTTATTCTCTGATTTCTTCACAAATCTATTATTTACCAGTATGTGTCACGAATTCTTATGTCTAATACGAATTACGCTGTTTTGTTAGTTCACTTACGCAAATTTGTACCCAGTTTACAATAATTTTAATTACAGACGAAATACGCTGTTTTGTTAGCTCAATTACGCAAATCTGTACAGCCTTATTCTTTTGTCAATAACTACTGGTATCAGATTTGTCTTCTCATAACTCATTCATAATTTACTATACTCTCTACCTGCATTGTGTTTCAGGTTGCAGCTGGTGAGGAAACACATAGCTTGCACACTACACATGACCACTCTGTGCCACGTTTATCAGAATTGGACTGTGCTCGGTCGCTTCGTGCCTTTTTGTGCTCCTCAAAAACTGACCCAAACAGGTTTTTCTTTAACTATTAAGTCAAAATAACATGTAGGTTGTTGCTTTCATATATAATGAATAACATATCCTTTTTCATTATTATATAGGAACATCATAGAATTCGATGAATGTATTGGAAATTGTCTCGATATACAACAATCATTTGCAGATGGGATGTGTCTGGAAAATGTTTTCATGCAGTGTTTCATCATGGGTTTTCGCCATGACAAAAACAATAATTGCTCGTCCATCAACAAAGACAGACTTGTACTGGATGTCAATGTTGGTGTATGTACAATTCACTAATACCTATTTATTTTTGCAATTGTTTACATACAGTTTTATATGACTCAGTAATTATGATTATGCAGATTCTCCTCAACTTTGAGGAGCATGAACGGTACAGTAAGACTCCTCAGATTTTTGATCAAACTGTCCTTGATGATTATCTGCACAAGACCCTGCCCCAACTGGACAATTTTGGTGACTACAAAACGGTATACTTATTTATCTTTGTATCAACGCTCTCCTGTTATGCAATTATATTCATAGCTCAGCTACTCACTAATGTTATCATTCTGTTTATATAACTCCTGATATTTGACAGATTATGGTCCCTATTCTTCATATGGGACATTGGACATTGTATGTCATAAATATCCAGTTACGATGTATTCACATTTTAGATTCAAATCCATATGGTCCGGAGTTGGGTGGTACTTCATGGAAGATGTATCATTACTCCCAAAAGGACTTAGGGACCAGGAAACTACCATGGGCTAGGGTTATAATGAACAGATTGAACAAATCTTTGCAACAAGTCCGGCCCAATTCACGCATCCCAAAATTTGGAAATTTCCCAATTGACATGCCACCTATGTGTCCCACCATGATAGCTGGATCTAATGACTGTGGCTTTTTTGTCATGAGATATATCCAGTACTATGACCATACGGATGGTTCTATCAAGCAATTTATAAACCGAGTGAGTCATTTTATGATTATGCTGTTTGTAGTTATACATTCAACATTTCAGATATAACTTATTCACCTCGGGATAATGTGTATTATGCAGGAAAACTCTGGTGACCTACGATCTCTGGCTCTACATTACCTGACCTTCCATAGCAAGAACAAGTGCCTCCCGTTGCCTCCAGAAATTCAAAAATTCAAGTTTGGACGCTAGCTGTGTCGCTGGATCAACATTTTGTGAATCGGCAACTGTTTGATATGGAACAAACATTTTGTGGCTTCCTTGTTATGGAACAAGATGTTGTGAAGCCAAACCTCCTTGTTGCATGTCTATGTAACCGTATTGAAACTTTCTATGTTTTTCACCCAACCTATCAAGACACTCATGTCTAATGCAGTTTTTAGATAAAAATTTGGCCTATGTGTGTTAAACAAGTTATGAAACATCTTCAGTTCAAACTTTGACTGTTTGGTCATATTTATATCAGTGATGTACTCACTAGTTATTGCTATTCTCTGATTTCTTCACAAATCTATTATTTACCAGTACGTGTCACAAATTCTTATGCCTAATAAGAATTACGCTGTTTTGTTAGTTCATTTACGCCAATGTGTACCCAGTTTACAGTAACTTTAATTACATACGAATTACGCTGTTTTGTTAGCTCAATTATGCAAATCTGTACAGCCTTATTGTTTTGTCAATAACTACTGATATTATTTGTCTACTCGCACACATGTGTAATAAAAATTATGTTACTACATTAAATCACAATTTATTGTGTCGTTTGTTTTCTTCATAAAGACATTTTTGCCAGTTTTTGCCACCAAAATTTGTATAGCGTCGAATTACGATGTTTTCATAACACATTTACGCATATTTAGTACACAGTTTACACTACATTTCAATACATGCAGTAAATCATTACTACTTATACTTTGTGAATATCGACTGGATCCAGCATTTATAAATTCACCCATAGTTGCAATAACAAGTATGGCACTACATTACATTTGTCATAAAATACGAAATGATCTACTACCCACTAGATGAATCATTGTCTGTGACACCTCCTTGATGTTTTTTTGAAGTGCATGCCTCATTCCAGTTTGGAGCGCTAGATGAACCCTTGTTCCTAGAACCTATGGGCCGCCCTCTCTTTCGACCAGTAAGGCTGGCCAACCGAAGCCTATTCTCCTCCACAGATAGACAAGTGCGACTATTGTGACCATCCGCAATTCCACACCTTTGACACTTTCTGTTCTTTTTTTGTCTCCTTTTGCCCCCAACTTAATAACTCTTTTTTCGGTATCACTGATTGTTCTGCCCTTTGGCTTCGCGTTATCCGGTCTTCTCAAGCTTACTCCACTCACATTAAAATCTAGCTTCTACAATTAAGAAAAAAATATGATATTTCTAAATATTAGTACTTAAATCCAATTATTTGTATGTAATTTTAAATAATATACATGCACATGCGTTTTTAATAGCACCATTACCTTTTTAATCGTCAAATCTGTACCACTCACATCAATTAGTGCTGTGCTAGTGGTCAATTGTCCATAATCGTGCTGCACACATATACCATTATTAATCATTCATAATCAGCAACAAGGTCTAATCGTTACTGTTTTGTATTACAACAATTTTTTCCTCTTTTATAATCATGTATTACCTGTTCCAATATTTGTTGTGGCATAACACATTGGGTATCGCTCACACCACCTTCTTGTAAAGTAGGCTCCAATTGAATTACCTGTCAAATAATACGATTGACAATAAATAGGTTTGTTTATGACAAACAGTACACACCATTATGCATAGTAAACATCATATAACATATTACACATACACCAGTCTGCGCCATTCTTGTCGTTATATTATCTCCCATCATGTCTCTTACATCATTCCTGTCGCCCTGTATCAGGCAAGTTTCTCATACTTTCCATTCACCAAATCTTATAACTCAGTATATCAATTAAAATACACGGCTATTTCAATTAATATATTAAATACCTGTATTCCTTCGCCATCACTAGTACTATCATCACCTTCAATATCTGGCTCCAATCGTGAAAGTAGCAAAAGCAGTTCATCCATCATCTCCAGGGCTCTATCATATCCAGCTTTTGAAAGACTTGCATGATGTACTACTTTCATTGACTTTTTAAGCAACATCTTCTGCCTATATGATTTAGTCTCACCGTCTTTACCCTTCAAATTCTTATCATCCCTTGAAAAAGTCACATCTTGTATAGCAGAGTAGGTGTATCTCTGAAGGATGTATTCCGAAGGTATTCGATCAATTTGAAGATGCATAAATGTTCGTAAAACATGCACACAAAGCAGACCTACAACAAAGCATGTAAAAAATGTCTTCGTTTATGTTCACTCATTATAATTAAACATTTAGATTCAACAATTACGCAATATGACATACCTGTATGCTCCCAATGCTTGCATTCACATTCATACTTTCCAGCATCTACATCAGCCATTACTTTGAATTGGTGTTGCCCCCACACAATCTTATTTGACCTTGAAGTATGCTGAACCACCCATTCATTCGCACCACCATCTGGATCATGTGATATCTTGTATGCAGTAGCATATTTTAAAGACTCGTGAAACTTATTCATTACAGCCCTTGTGTATGTCCTCGCTACACGTATCTCAAACATATACAATGTATTTGTTTCCTTTTGGCCCTACAGTAGACAAAATTATACGTTATAATACGGTACGTTAAATATTATGATATAATAATATTCTATGTACTCACCATGCATCCTAGTGCCTCTTTTGCCTCTTTCATCTTCCTACTGTGTAGAAGCTTCAACATTTGCTTGGCGAATTGATGTAGTGGCGTGTTTGCATCGACATGAGCACTTTTGACGAGTTTGTTCATGCTCTCGCTACGCTGTGTAGAGACCATCAACCCACAATAATCATGTTTAAAAAAAGCTGGTATCCAATCTTTACGAATTTCATACATTCTGGAAAGACTGATGTTATCATGTAGATGGAAATCATCAATCAGCATTGCCCAGGCAGCCTCAAACTCAGTTCCAGTTAAAGGATGATGTATTATAGATTGAAACCTTGTTTTGAAATCCTCTTCCTCAAATCTAGCGTACAACTCGTTCAAATACGGCATATACCTGTTCTGAACATGCCACAAACACAAACGATGTATTGTGTTTGGAAATACTCTGCCTAGTGCAACTGGCATTGCTGGATCTTGATCTGAAATCATATATTTTCACAACATTATGCAACTCATTACCAACTATAATTACATTCAATACAATCATAGTAGAACGTAATAATTGTTTAGCTTATTAATCATACCTGTAAGCATTACTCGTGGTCCTTCAGCTCCCATGCATGTTTTGAATGCATTGAAAACCCACTCGAATGTGTCTACAGTTTCGTCACCCAACAATGTGAAACCAAATATGGTGCACTGCAGATGGTGGTTACAACCAACAAACATTCCCAGGGGTTTGTCATATAGATTTGTCTTATGAGTTGTATCAAAGGTAACTGCATCTCCAAAGTCAATGTAATCTGCTTGCTGGCTAGCATGGGACCAAAAAATGCTCAAAATCTTTCCTTCTTGGTCTAGTTGGAAGTCAGAGAAAAACTGTGGGTTATCTTTTTTACACATTGCAAAAAAAGATAGGAGCTTAGACACATCATTGGCATTTCTTTCTCTTTGTCGCGCTTTCTTCCTGTGAACATTAATCAATATGCCATAGTCAATACGTACACAACATCATTATGTCATTATATCAGTGTAAATAACAAAATGACTTACAAGTTGATCATGTCTTGTGTAGTTAACGGTACATTCTCTGGTCCACCATGCATTTCTGAAACAAAATCCATAATACAGTGTTGCGGAATCCTGCTTTCTTGCATCGCACTAAGGAACTCCATGTATTCTGGATCATGTGTCTTGTTGCACTGTAACTGATTCTTTTCTGTATCCTTTCTGAAGAACTCATGATTATGTTCCAAATGAATAAGATCAATCCGCACTGAAATGATATTCTCTTTGGCATCGTCATAGATTTTTTTAAGTTTCATTCCAGCCCTACATTGTGTTCGCTTGGAAACTGTATTTCGCACTTTTGGAGTACCATTTCCTCTTTCGGCACGCTTGCCTTCCATTGAACAATTCAACCACTTGCAATTTTTTCTCTCCCTATATCTCTTCAATGGAAATCCAACTTCATATGCATATCGGCTATAAAATTTGTACGCCTCGTCCACATTACTAAATGTCATACCCACCTTCGGTACCAATCGTTGATCTATACTATCATCCTATTCAATTAATGGAGTTGTCATGCAGTGCACATATATAAAAAATAAGCTTCTAGCATGGCGAATTTCTAGTACTTCATAAATTGCACGGACTGTATAATTAATACATGTGTCTAGCATGGCGAATTTATATGACTTCATAAATTGCACGGACTGTATAACTAATACATGTGTCTACCATGGCGAATTTATATGACTTCATAAATTGCACGGACTGTATAACTAATACATGTGTATTCGGCGAAATCATAACTTGCACGGAAATTGTATAACAAAATACATGGGTATTCCTTTGAACTTACATGGCTTTGGAGAATGTGTGGTGTGTCCTGCTCATGTTCACCAATTGTCCGCATGGGTATCCGCTGACTTGTTCCCACCAAACTTGAATGAACTGTGTTGCCTTCTTCAACAATTCCTGGCGCCAGTAACGCAGCCGGTGGAGTTACAGCATTCCGGCCATCGGTCGTACAGGGTGTCGTCATCGCCGTATCTTCTCCACACTGTTCGTATCCCCTGGCCGTCTCCTTTGTGTATGCCCTAACCCTTCGAAAGCTATGAACAAAAGCTGCGGCGGCTGTGTGTAGGCCATTTTTTTTTCACCTCCTATACTCGCCTAAACCGTCCTGGCCTATATTCATGGCATGATCCAATCTCCTGCGCGATTTGCTGCGCAGTTTGCATGTCGCGAGATTTACGTGAGCTATCCGTTACCATCACACGACCATTGTGTTACATTTCCATAAACATGAATCACCCCATCGTGCGACCGCCCCACATTCCCGAACCACGCGCGCGTCACCCCACTACCCGATCTGACCACTCTCGTCCCGTCAGACGCGAATTTACGCAGCCAATAACGGCAAAATACGCAAGCATAACGCGCGTCCCACGTCTACACACCCGTCCCCCGGCCCCTCGTTACCATTTATGCATCCTTTTCATTCAAATTCCAAATGCATAAACGCCCACCTTGAATCGATGCATGCGTGGGTAGTCCCACCACCTGCCACGTCGACCGCGCCGCATTTACGCAGCCAATAACGGCAAAATACGCAAGCATAACGCGCGACTCACGTCTCCCCACCCGAGCCCCGGCCCCACGTTTCCATTTATGCAGCTTTTTCATTCAAAATCCGTATGCATAAACGCCCCACCTTGAATCGGTACCTGCGCGCGGTAGTCCCACCACCTGCCACGTCGACCCGCGGCCCGCACACCTAGCCAGGCCGGGGGCCGGGGCTCTCTCTAGTAATGGAAGCCCTGGGCTTCCATTACCTCGTCCCTATATATATATATATATTAGGTGTGTGCTCGTATGTTGCCATGAAAGTAAATTTTAGTGTAAAACATAGATATGAGACGATAAACATCACTATGTTATGCAAAATCCGTGTAGCATAATATCACTGTAACACTAAATATTACAATGGTACATCCAAAGGAGAAGTATGAAAAGAAGCGGTGAGAGAGAGTGTGTGTGAAATAGGGACCGATGCACTTGCATCGTACTAAAAGCATACAGTGTGTATGAAAAGGCATACATAAAAATAGAATACAATAGAATTGATGCAAGTGATCTATTACTTCAGAAATAGATATAGATCAAGTCCTAGTATCCCTTCGTCAAAGTCTTTGTCCTACTGCCTCACATCTCAATGTGATGAGAATGGATTTGGATCTCTCCTTGGTTGTACAGAGCATGTAGTGAGCCATGATGGTACATATCTCTGAATCCATGTACCTCTGTAGGCATATGCAATGCAAGAACAAAATTAGATGCACCCAAGTTATCAGAAGGTAATGAACATAAAAGTGTCAGCATATACTATTTCTTACCCGGGCCATGTACTTGTACAGTGCATATCCTGTAATTCCTGTTGCGACAAGACTGAAGAAGATGACCCACAAGAAGCCCCAGCCAGATTATGATGCTCCACTTTTGCCTGAGTACAATAAGCGCCCAATTAGCAACACTTGAGTGTCAAGGTCATGCCTACATTCAACATAGTTGCTAGTTCTGAGATTGAACTGTTAAGTTGCCAGAGCAAAAATCCAAAATCATGACTCATGTGCCTTGAATAGGTTGTGAAGCAGAGCTAACAACTTCTGCTAACTTACCACCTCTAAGGTTAACTAATTCAACATGAAAAAAGGGTGACTCAATAATAAGCTGATAGTGTACCTGTATGATGGTTACACATACTTATGCATGTATCATGCTCCTTCATGTAAAGCAAGCCTTCACTACAGCCATGATTTTTGCTCATCTAAAAATGGTGACCTTCAACCCAAATGCCTTCCCAAATTTGAAGGCCATGTGGCCCAATCCACACAGTCCAATTATGCCAAGTGATTTACTTGGTTGGTTCATGCTGTGCCAAATCATGGGCATATATACGGTGATTCCAGCACACAACAGAGGCATTGTCTTCACCAAAGGGTACCTATCAGGTATTTTTGAAGCAGAACCTGAAATAGTGAGACTACAAGAGATAAAAGGGCCTCTATTCTTTTTTAAAATCTCCCTAAGTGAGACAAAATGCTAAGGAATCAAATCAATAACAAATGTAAAAGAATATGGGGGAAAATCCAAAGCATCAATTCAGAAATTGTAGCCCAAAAACTCAAACAACTTCTATGTAGACACAGGTGATCCTAAACCAAACACACACTATCTGGTATTCATCCTTCCAAATTCGCAGTATTGGTAACACTACTAAAGTTTTAAGTTTATATATCAAATATCAATTGCAAATAAGTGGCTGATAGCATCAATCAACATGTAGGGATGATGCACAATGCTAGAAACCCCCAATTTACTCACATGTGTCCAGTAAATCTTCTCTCCGTGTTCCTTGTAAGATGACTCCCGCACAGTCCTTGTCAGAGAGGAAATTCTCTGGCCGGGTGGCGGAATGCACCCGCCCTAATCCTAAGATGTGGAGGGGCCTTAGCGGTTTGCCTGTTATGTGGATTGTAGATGAACACACAAGGACACGAGAGTTTAGAGTGGTTCAGGCTGCCGGAGCGTAAAACCGTACCTCCACTGTGTATGCTGTATTGCATATGTGTGTCTGAGAGCTAGTGAGCGTGTGAGCTTGAGTTGGGTCTACCTTGTAACGCTGTGTGCCTTCCCTTTTATAGCTCAAGGGAGGCACATACAAGGATGCTGAGCCCGGACATGTGGGCCCAGGAGCGTAATGGAAGGAATATATTATAGGAGTAACTAATGCCAGTAACACCTGAGCAATCTCCCGGCGCCATGATGTCCGCAGTCCATGCAGTATTGATATGCGGCGGATGCTTCCTTGGTAACGTGCGAGTAATGACGAGCGTAGTGCACGCGGCAGTATGGGCGTGCCGCCTGCCAGTGGAATGGACAGGCATGCTGCCTGCAGAATGGACAGGTCGCCGCCTGCCAGCGGAATGGACAGGTCTCATTAAATGCAGAGGCGGCACACCGCCTGCCAGTATGGACAGGCGGTGCGCCTTACCCTCAATAAATGCAGAGGCCACGTATCCTAGAGGACTTACATCAGGCTCTGCCCATTGGCTTACGTCACGTGCAGTAGGCCACGTGGCAGCATTGGGTCTCCGCCTAGGCGGGGAGCAGAAGTGTATGCGGACAGGTCCGCACCAGACTAGGTCTGGACACGTGTCGGTACCGAACCCCTGCCTGGGTCCTGTTCAAGGCCTGTGTATGTTCTGTCCTAGGACCTTGGAACCCTAATGTGGGCGGCCCGGACCCCATACGGGAGGGTCCGGATCCCATTCCAGGGGTCCGGCTTGCACACATCGCGGTCCTGGACAAACCTTGGAGGTCCGGACTGCATATCCAGGGGTCCGATGCTCTCCCATGGGGGTCCTGACTCACCGTTGATGCCTTGGAGTATATCACCTTCTTTGGACACGTGGCGGCGTCGGACCTGCCCATGTGGTGGAGTCGGGCGCTGCTGTGGACCCAGAGTAGTCGCCCGTGATTGGGGCGAGCCATGGCCTGGTCCCACACGCAGCACCTTTACCACGCGACTAAGAGATAGCCGCGTGGGCACTGCGACTTTATACTATAGTTAGGGGTACCCTAGTTTCAGGGTACCGATAGTGGCCCCCGAGCCCACCTCAGGGGAGGGTGTGAGCCTGTAGGTGGGGCCAAAACTCATACTTTGCCTCAATATGGCATGACCAGTGATTAGGGCGCCATCTTAGCACGCTCGCTGACGCACCGCATTAATTCAGCGCATCTATCGATGCACGCGCTGTCAATCTGCCTTCGGTCACATCAACAGTCATAACTGTCCCCACGGCTGACTGACCCATGGCCCCACATCTAGCGGTTCCATCAGGCCACACGCGGGGTGCCCCGTTGCCGCCTCCTTGGTTAAAAAATATCCCTCTGCAGTGGCCCCTAAGCGGCGCGCGATCGTGTGCGGCGGCTTGCTCCCCGCGTGGCGGTTCACTTCTTCTGCACCCGGAGACCAGCACACCAGCTGTATGACTTGTGGACCCGAGCCCCCGTGTCAGAGACTGGACCGCCTGGGCGTTAGGTGTGCGTCGGACGGGATTTCCTGTAGTGTCTCAGGGCGCGAGTGGGAGAGTCTTCCTTGAAAAGGGATTCACCCCACGTGCAGCAGTTACGCTTTCGCATTCTCTCCCAATCGCTGCGCCCTTTCGCCTTCGAGCTCTCTGCGCTCCTTTGCATTCGTGCTCTCCTGCTGTACACCCGCGCCGCCACCGACACCATGACTTCGCTTGGTCATCCCGACCGCTTCCAGTCTGTGGTGGCACTCAATCTAGTGCGCGACCTGCTCGGGTGGAGCGCAACGAGGCTCGCCGGAAGAATCTACGTCGGCGCCGCTCCCCTCGGCGATCTCGCCATCGGGGAGTTTGTTCTGTTCGTCTCCTACATCTCCTGCGGGCTGGCGCTGCCGATCTCGCCTTTCTTCCTGCTGCTGTTGGAGGAGTTCGGGCTCCAGCTTCAGCACCTTATGCCCCACTGCATCCTCCAAGCGGCCATCTTCGTCCACCTCTACGAGATGTTCATAGGGGTGGCCCCCTGCACTTCCCTTTTCTGCCCATTTCTTCGTGCTGGTCAAGTTTGGGAAGGCTAGGGACCATCTTGGTGCCTACTACTTCCAGACGAGGCCGGATTTGGCCGTAGCCTACATCTCCACCTTCAGCGGCGCGAGGTGGGAAAACTGGCGCGCCGACTGGGTGATTGCCAGCGCCGAGGCCAACGACTGCCTCGTCCTGTCGAGCAACGGGCCATCCCTCGACCGCAAGCACTGGAGGACCAAGCCATCGCTATCGCCAGAGCTCCTGCCCATACTGGACAGGATCAAGATCTTGGCAACCGGTGGTCTGACCTCCATGCATGTGGTCGGGGACTTCCTGAAGCGCCGAGTCATGCCGCTGTAGAGGAGGCCGCGCCTGTGCTGCTGGTTTACTGGCCCGAATGATATCGGCAGGATCCAGCGTGGGCCAGGCTCCGATCTGTCCTGGGAGGAACTGGAACTCTTGGTGAAGGGAATTACTGATGAGTCCTTCATCCCTAAATCTTTGATACTCCCCCAGGACATCCCGGCGCTGTGTGATGATCCAGGGCTGCGAACGGCGGTTTTGGCCACGCTGCCGACCCTTAACGAGAGTGGCATGGCAGTTCATCAGACCGGCGGTCAGGACCCCCTCCGCGGGATCTAGATCCCTGGTGTACCAGCTGGGGGTCCCCGGCCTGCCGGTGTGGCCCCCAGCGCTGGTCCCGCTGTGGCCCCCAGCTCCATGGACAGGGGCAAGGGACCTGCAAGCAGCTCCTCTGCCCCAGGTGGCACCGGGGGGTCGGAGGAAGAGAGGCGACGCCGGTTGCGTCGCGCCGACGGGTCGCTTGTTTCGAACCCCCAGAAGTGTCAGAGGACTGCTGGTGGGGCCGAGGAGGCCGGCTCCCAGGCCCAGGGCACGCAGAGGCACGTCAGTCCTTCGATGCCGCCACCGCCACCACCACCGCAGCAACAATAGCAGCAACAACAGCAACCGCCGCCAGCACAGCCACAACAACAAGAGCAGCGGTCGTCCCGCTTCCAGGGTCGCTGGAAAGTCTAGGGCCCCAAGTAAGTATAGCCCCCTTTTTTTACGAGTTTAGTTATCACGCCGACGGGTCTTAACCCATCCTTTGTTTGCCAGGGCTTCCTCCCCCTCTGCTCCCGAGGTCGCGCCTCCTCTTCCAGATACCATGTCCACCGGCGGGTCTGGCTCTCAGTAGCAGGCATCTGCTGGGAGTGGTGCCGACGATCCATCGTCGGCTACCGTAGCCTCAACGACGGCGATGCCGTCGAGTATAGCGTCGGCAGCGGTGGAGGAGGCCCCAACTGCGCCCACCCCTGCCATCGAGGGTGATGTAGGGGGTGTGTCCAGCTCCATCGCACCACCCACTCTAGAGGAAATGGAGGTGGTTTTTGGGCGGCGGCTCCGGTCCGGCACCGAGCCAGAAGCAGTGCCAGTTCCCCTCCCCGGGGTGCTGTCTCATGCCCATCAGGCTCTTCATGAGACTGAGGCGGCGATCCTGCGGGAGTGGGAGGCGCTTGAGGCCAAGCACCAGCGCCTCAGCGACTGGCGCACCCAGTTGGAGGAGCGCACCAAGGCGGCGTCCCGCCAGTTTGCCTCCGAGCGGTCCGAGCTCGAGCGGGACCGCAAGGATTACAGAAGGGACCTCCAGAAGGTGTACGCCCGGGAGCTGGAGGCATGGGAGAAGAGGCTGGCCAAGAGGGAGGAAGCCCTGAGCGAGAGGGAGGCCCTCACAACAGAACTCCGGGCCAAGCTGAAGGCCCTATACCAGACCCTGGAGGCCCAGCAGGTCCAGCAGGTGGAGGCCATAGAAAAGATAAAAAATGGGAGCGAGAGCTGGAGGACAAGGCCAGCGACATTGCCCTCATCGAGGAGAACCTCAAGGAGAAGGATGCATCCCTGGATAGGCGGGCGGCAGATCTCGTCAGGCGAGAGACAGACCTCGCCTTCCAGGAGGAAATGCTTGAAAGGCGGGGCATGTTGCTGGCCGAGCACGAGTGGAGGCGAAGAAGAAGGAAAAAGAGCTGGAGGAGCAGATCCGACAGTTCCAGGCGGCACAGGCGGCATTGGGTCCCCAGGCGGTGGAGGCTACCAGGAAGGCTCTTGAAGACCTTCAGGCGGAGCATCGTGCCAGGGTTCAGCGCATCGCAGCATGGGCCGGCGAGGCGAGCACGACACTGGTGCCGCTAGGGATGAGTCCCATCCCGGTGTCGGAGCTGCCGACGTCTATCTCCAACGCGCTCCCGGTGCTGGACTCCGCCACCGATCGTCTCTGGCACCTGGACCAGATTCTTGGTGCCTGCTTAGAGGTCGAGGGTGGCAGGCTCTGCCGGGCGGTGATCGAATATATCTTGACGTGCTTCCGGAGTCACGACCCGGCCATATCCTTAGAGCCGGTGATCGCTGGTCCGGTGGCTGCCACTAAAGACGCCGCCCAGGAGGGCGTACAAGATGCCGTGGAGCTGGTGGTTGAGCGCTTCCAGCGGGATCCTGCTGATGACGAGTAGTCTAATCTGCAGAGACAAAACAAGGGTTCCGCTAGAGAGCGGCTTGTAATAATTTTTGGTTTTGTGAGATACTTTTGAGAACTATCAATCAAACAACACTTATCTGTATGCTATTTGTCCTCGCTGTGTGCATCATTACCAACTTCTCCCTGGTACTTGGCCCCCCTGGGATGTAGGCTCGACGTGTCGAGGCTAGATACCAGTATACCTAAGAAAGAAATTGGTAACTCGGCCCCTAGGAGGTAGTCTCGACTGGGACTTGGACCTGCACACAGCTTCAGCTAGGAAGTTTTAGTAGCACACCCATAGGACCTGCCAACTGGTATCTTCTATCCTTTGATTCATGCAACATGACCTGCAGGATTTAGCCTGGAAGCCAATCCATATGCCTGGACCACCTAGATCACAGCTCCAAATACTAGGACATCCATCGCAGGGTGGTGGAGCGTGCAGGCTTAGGGTACAGAACCAGGCTAAGCAGCTATACAGCTCCAGACCACCCTAGGAGACGAGTGTCCATTCTCTAGAACCGGACCCCAGGTTACCGGACCCACGAGACTATAGTTCCAAATACTAGGATACCCGTCACAGAGTGGTGGAGCATGCATGCTTAGGGTATGGAACCAAGCTAAGCAATTACACAGCTCCGGACCACCCCAGGAGATGAGCGTCCATTCTCTAGAACTGGCCCCCAGGCCACCGGACCCTCTGTAGAGGGATCCTAAATTGCAAGCCTGGCTTACTCAATTCGGACGTCATTATACCAGCAAGGGTGGGAACTGTATGGATAAAAAATAATGCTCGTAAATTGAAGCAGAATAAAACCATCACAAAAACAAATCTGGGGGTGAATATTTTTTTTATAACTTGATACACATGAGTGTAGGCCAACAGACTAGGTTTATGAGGGCGGACCTCACCGGGTTGGCGTACATATATGCGCAACCTAGTTACCAAAGAAGAAAACTGAATCCCCAGGTTTGTTTTTATGGGTAAAACTTACGGAGATGCTCTATGTTCCAGGGATTGGGAAGAGGCTCTCCTTCAGTTGTAGCAAGGCGAACACACCCGGGTCAGCGTATTTCCGTCACCTTGAAGGGTCCTTCCCAGCTGAGGGAGAGTTTGTGGAGCCCTTCTCGGTTCAGTACTCACCTTAGGACCAGGTCCCCGACCCTGAGCTCCCTACTATGCACGAACCGTTGGTGGTAGTGCTAGAGCGCCTGGTTGTACCATGTATTTCGGATCGCCGCTCACCATCTACGCTCGTCGATGAAGTCCACGTCCTCCCGCCGTAGCTGTTCCTGCATAGACTCATCGAAAGACTGGACCCGTGGGGAGCCCATAATGATTTCCAGGGGAAGACAGGCTTCGGCCCTATAGACCAGGAAGAACAGGGTCTCCCCGGTAGCACGCCTACGGTTGAGTTCTGCCCGCAGATCATCAGGCCTCTCTAGAGAGACTAGAGCGTCCTCTCCCGCACGCCTGCGGTTGAGCTCTGCCCATAGGTCCTCAATCGGTGCGGCCTTCACCGAGGGTGAGCGCAGTGACACCGACGCCTCATGCTCACACCGGAATGACCGAGGCCTGGGCCTGGCCGAGCCAGATTGCGCCATGCCAAGGAGACGATCGACATCATCACGCCATTGCTTCATGGCCCCCGGCGAGGCTGTGGAACTTGGAGGGTGGCGTAGCAACTCCCTGGCTGCAGACAACACCCCAGGAGCAACCCCTGACGAGGCACGGGATGTCTGTGCAGGCGTGTGCTGCTGCGCAGCACGCACAGCAGCAGTACCAGGCGCAGGGTGGTTGGAGCTTAGTGGCATGGAAGATGCTACTTCTTCCTCCATTAGGAAGTCCTCAGAAGTCAAGCTGCGGTGCTCGACGATCTGAACCATCGCATCGAGCAGAAAAGCAGATGAAAAACCTAAAGCCAAGTCCCCCTACCTGGCGCGCCAAATGTCGAAGAGGAAATTCTCTGGCCGGGTGGCTGAATGCACCCGCCCTAATCCTAAGACGAGGAGGGGCCTTAGCGGTTTGCCTGTTATGTGGATTGTAGATGAACACATGAGGACACGAGAGTTTAGAGTGGTTCAGGCCGCTGAAGCGTAAAACCCTACCTCCATTGTGTATGTTGTATTGCATATGTGTGTCTCAGAGCTAGTGAGCGTGTGAGCTTGAGTTGGGTCTGCCTTGTAACATTGTGTGCCTTCCCTTTTATAGCTCAAGGGAGGCACATACAAGGATGTTGAGCCCCGACATGTGGGCCTAGGAGCATAATGGAAGGAATACATTATAGGAGTAACTAATGCCAGTAACGCCTGAGCAATCTCCCGGTGCCATGATGTCCGCAGTCCATGCAGTATTGATATGCGGCGGCTGCTTCCTTGGTAACGTGCGAGTAATGATGAGCGTAGTGCACGCGACAGTATGGGCGTGCTGCCTGCTAGTGGAATGGACAGGTCGTCGCCTGCCAGTGGAATGGACAGGTCTCATTAAATGCAGAGGCGGCACACCGCCTGCCAGTATGGACAGGCGGCACACCATACCCTCAATAAATGCAGAGGCCACGTAGCCTAGAGGCCTTATGTCAGGCTCCGCCCATTGGCTTACGTCACGTGCAGTAGGCCACGTGGCAGCATTGGGTCTCTGCCTGGGCGAGGAGCAGAAGTGTATGCAGACAGGTCCGCACCAGACTAGGTCTGGACACGTGTCAGTACCGGTCCCCCACCTGGGTCCTATTCAAGGCCCATGTATGTTCTGTCCTGGGACCTTGGGACCCCAATGTGGGTGGCCCAGACCCCATACGGGAGGGTTCGGATCCCATTCCAGGGGCCCGGCTTGCACACGTGGCGGTCCTGGACCAACCTTGGAGGTCCGGACTACATATCCAGGGGTCCGATGCTCTCCCATGGGGGTCCTGACTCAGCGTTGATGCCTTGGAGTATATCACCTTCTCTGGACACGTGGCGGCGCCGGACCCACCCATGTGGTGGAGTCGGGCGCTGCTGTGGACCCAGAGTAGTCGCCCGTGACTGGGGCGAGCCATGGCCTGGTCCCACACGCAGCACCTTTACCACGCGACTAAGAGATAGCCGCGTGGGCACTGCAACTTTATACTGTAGTTAGGGGTACCCTAGTTTTAGGGTACCGACAGTCCTAAATCCCAATTTTTATTCCAGATGTTTACTATTTTGAGTCTGATTGGAAAATGGCGATACCTTGCTTGCTATATTTGTCTAAGTACACCTTATTGTATGCTTGGGAACAATGTACTAATGCAGAACAAATCAGACTACACCCGTTGTACAAATTACTAAATAGATAGGTTAAATCACAAATCTTGTTAAGAAAATAGAAAACGCTAAAGCGCTAAAAAAATTCTTGAATGAGCTCAGACACAAAGAAAAACATTTATCATGACAACCCACAAAGGAAAGTCTCATATTGAGATGGGTAAAAAGAGTATCAAACAGTAAACACCAAAGCACTCAAAAAGTCTTGAATGGAGTTAGATAGAAAGGAAAAAACACTTATCATGACCAGGAATGCACGATTTTGGAACATGACTATTTGCTATCATACATAAGCAGTCAAATTACAACTAAGGTGAACTTGTAAACAACACTCCACATTTCCTTCTTATATAATGTAAGCAGAATAAAGCAAAAAGAAAGCATTTTTCTCATATTATATGAGCAGAAAATAAAAACCACTAATCTAGTATACATATGAATAGCGAAAAGGATCAAGACTGTGGATTGGGAGCTCAGATAGCCAAGCTGATCAAGTTTAGCAGCTCAGGTAGTCCAACCAAGCTGATCCTATCACAATATCATGTGTGCCGTAGGAACTATTAGCACACTCCTTTTCTGATCCTTCAAAATGGAAAACATTATATAAGAAGGGGAAAACGTCTGGATACCTGCTACCAATAAGCAGGGGAAGGGAAAACTGTGATTGATATTCTAAGGGCAAAAGGAAAATATCAATCCCAAATTGATCCATGGTTAGAAGCTTATGTGTAATCTTTCTCATTTTCTTTGTTTTTTGTTTCTTGAATTTTGTACCAGGTTCCATTTACATCTTTGAATAAGTTATGGCAAAAGATAGAACCCCTCCTGTTTCATACATTTGGAAAGTGCCTCTTTGTTGTCACAAGAACACATTGCTATCAACAAGGAGGAATAACCCTAGAACGGTGAGTTTGAATAGGTGAGAAATCCTTAAAATAATAGAGCTCTAAATATAAACACTTCATGATAAGAGGGACTCGAAGTTCATTCAATATGTGATGAAACAGACCAGAGTTTGCCGAAGTGCCTAGTGCCATATTGTTAAAATTAACCTCCACCAACATCAAACAAGGTCTGTGTTGGGGGCCTTCGGCTCCCGAAGGTCCTCAAAAACACAGTTTGACAATGTTTTCCAAGTGTAAAATGTGAACAGGCACCTTCGGAGTCAGGTCGCGAATATATAAGGGCATGTTTAAGACGAAGCTGGAATGAAAAGCGGTCATGACGAAGGATAAGACGATCATGAAGCCATATGCAGAAAAGCTTCGGCATAACGGCAGAAAAGAGGAACCGACTTAAAGATGAAAAGCCAAATTGGACCTCGAAGAGTTACTATAGAGTTATTGATAAATGTAAAGGGCATCAATGTAATTTTACACGGGCTGCGTCCCGTGCCTATAAATAGGTGAACAGTACTCTCGTACTGTCCACGCTGACTGGGCACATGTCTTTTTGCATCATGACTTGTACCTTTGCCTTACATCAGTCTGAAGCATTTGAGAACAAGTCCCCAACATTGGCGCCCACCTCCGGTGAACTCACTTCCACTTTTTGAGTTTTGAAAATCTTCGGCAAGCATCACCTTCGTCATGCCGCCGAAAAAGCTTCAGCAACAGGGGCTGCTGCTCTGCTGTAATACTCAAGTTGTATACCAAGAGTAATAAAGAGAGTTCATCGTTTTGTGTGTCTTATTTGCATCATAAAAAGAGCACTTATGTAATTGAGAGTGACTAAATAAAACAATTATGCTAAAATAAAGAAAAAAGTGCATTTGTTGGAATTTTATGTGTTGTGCATTAAGTAAAACCATAATGATAAAAAAAATGATGATAAGGTAATAATTATTGGAAGCTTGATTAAGCCACATTGAAAACTAGGGTTTAAAAGAAGTAGAGAAATGTTATAAAAATAAAGAAAATAATGTAAATATATTCCAAAAATTTGTATTTCATATTCCAGAGTATGATTTGACAACAAATGTGCACAAGGGTTGAAAACTAAATTCAAATTCAAATTTAAAAGAAAGAAAGCAGAAAAACATAAAAAGAAAAAGAAATAAAGCTTACCTGGGCTCTCCCCTCTGTATTCGGCCCACCCAGGGAAAGTGACCCGCGCGCGGCCCATTCCTGGACTTAGCCTCCGCACGCCCGCGCCGACAGTGGGCCCACGTTGTCATCCACTTCACTCGCCGCGCGCACGCTCGGTTTCTCGCTGACTTGAAGCCCCACGCCGTCAGTCACGTTCTTCCTCACGCGCCGCGCCTCCACTGACTACCGGGTCCCGCTTGTCAGCTGCTTTTACTTCGCGCGCGCTGGGTGACTCTCTGTCTGGCGGGCCCGGGGCGCCAGGCTCTTCGCCCACCTCCATAACAGACGCGTGAGAATCGACCGCGCCTGAGCACCGTAATCGCCGGAATTCGGTTGCGATTGGACCTAGTCTCGCGGGGGAAAGTGGGGGCATAAGAAGACCCGGCGTCGCCCGTCCTCTGGCCTCGCTAATCTTCCAAAATCGCGCGCACAGAAAACCCCTAGCCTCGCCCAAGCTCGGGTCCGCCGTCGCCGGCTTGTGCTTGCAGCGCCACTTGATGTCCGGGAGGTAGTTAGGGAGCTGCGCGAGCGCACTAGGAAGGCATAGCAGTCCTCAATTTGGTGGTCGGGACCTCGGAGGGTGGTTGATTTCGCGTCGTCGCTGGAACACCGTCACGGCGCCGCATGGTGCCGCGGACCCAGCTCTGCACAGCTCAAACATAGGTAAGAAAACCCTAGACCATTTCGCTTTGATCTCAGTACCGTGTAGCGCGTTTCAATTTGCGAGTTGGGGCACGGGTTTGCCGGATTGGCTGATCACGGCGGAGCGCCGCCGTGGGGATCGCGGCGCTACGGGGGTCCTATGTCCCGAGGTAGGGGAAGAGCGTCGGGACCGTCCGATCTGAGTGAACGGCCTGGATTAGAAAGCGGCTTACCCCTTCGGCTAAAGTGAGCGCTAACCGTAGATTTGTGATCCGATGAATACAATTCGATCTCGGGTATTTTGAATCCGAGCCGTGGATATGGGATCCAACGGCTGTGTTGCGTACCGGTCAACGTGGATCCCAGATCTAATCGGTGCCCACCGTTTCTGATCGGGCGGCTTAGATTCGCCCATACCCCTTCGCCGTGGACATTTTGTTAAAGAGTCCTCGGGTTTCCGAGAAATAAACCCGCAGTCCATGTGTTACTGTTCGCTGGGTCTGGGGATTTTTACCCCCGGGGCCCCTGTGCTTTCTGGAATTTGACGCCCAGTCCAGAGGGTATTAAAAACAGAGAAGTTAATATTAAAATTCATTTTTAATACAAAAACAAATCCAGAAACTTGTAAAATGCATAGAAAATTCATTTTAGCTCCAAATTGAGTCATTCCAATTTCTAAAATTTTGTAATATTATTCTCTGTCATTTAGAATCACTGTTTTGACATGAACTCTGTTAGAAAATAAATTTATCATTTAATCCTATTTTAATCACATTAAATCTTAGGAAATTCATAACTTAGATTCTATAACTCCAAACTCAGTGATTCCAGTTCCTATGGTTTTATTTTAATGTGTAGATTTTTACTGTATATTTCATTCATCTGTTTGGTGTGATGTTGATTTTGGCTATACTATGTATGCAATGTGTTGGTGCGAGTAGACGAGCAAGCCACTGTGGAAACTGAGGTTCAGCAAGTAGAGATAGCTGAGCAGGAGCTCATTACAGGCAAGTTGTGCCCTTGATCACTTACTTTTCCCAGCCATGTTCTTATTAATTTTAATGATCTGCATAGGTTAATTTTGATGGGATCCTTTATGTACCCCAGTTTTGATTACCTCTATACCTTGTTCACCCCTGGAATATTTTTGGGTAGTACTTGCTATTGCTTTATGTGGATTGGGTATGGAGATTCATTACTCATGATTATTCTGTTATTATTTTGTTATTATTGCTGTTCATGTTAAGATCATTAAATTAATGGGAACATGGAGCGACCACCCGGGAAAACAGTGCTACCACAAGGGTAGTATGGGATGCCCTTGGCTGATTAATTAGGAAAGCTAGTGGAAGACTACCTTACCCGAAAGGGGCAAGGGCAGTAGGGGAGAGGTCAGTGCGGGGAGGTCCCTAGTTGATTTTGCTGCGATGGCTATCAGCTAGGAACCCTTTACTGGATCTTCCCATAAACTGTAGCGGGTTTTCGGAAGCTAGTGGAACTTTGTAAAGGCCTCGTAGTGGATCCCTAGCCATTCACCTCGGTAGTGTCTAAGGGCCTTGCAAACCCAGGCGACATGGGATACACGACTTGTGGGTAAAGATGCGCAACCTCTGCAGAGTGTAAAACTAGTATACTAGCCGTGCTCACGGTCAAGAGCGGCTCGGACCCTCACATGATTAACTATGGAACTTAAGTTTAATTTGACATTTGCATCGCATTTGGGATTATTTTACTATTACTGTTCTTTATTATTATTAAGGTTTGGTATTTACTTACACTTAGTAATTGCTAATAAAATTTTGACCAACTTATAAAAGCAATGCTCAGCCTTAGCCTTTATTTCATTGATCAGCCTTACACTACATGAACTCCCACCTTTGGTGAGTTCATGCCACGTTATTCCCCACGACTTGTTGAGCTATGAACGTATGTGAGCTCACTCTTGCTGTCTCACACCCCCCCCACAGGAGAAGAACAGGTTGTTGAAGAGGAGCTGCCTAACACCGAGGAGTTCGATCTGATCTAGGTGGCGTTTCTCAGTCGACATTGGCGCCATCGATCCTTAGTTCATTTTACATTTATCTTTATTTTGTAATAAGTCTTCCGCTATGTAATAAATACTCTGATGTTTTATGACATTTATCTCTATACACTCTGTTATTGTATATGTTGTCTTCTTGGCGCATGTATGAGATGCACCCGGCTTTGTTCTTTTAAAACCGGGTGTTACAGAAGTGGTATCAGAGGAATGTTGACTGTAGGACGAGACCTAGATAGACTGGACAGACCCTTACCTACTTATCTCATTCTGATTCATTCTACACTCACCTTACTCTGATTCTTTCTACACTTATCTTGATCCTGTCTCACCTTCTACTGTTCTACTCTGATCATCCTTACCTTTTCTACTCTGAGACAAGATGGATTTCACACCTTGGAATCCTTACCCCTATGACATTTTTAAGAGATAGGAAGCCTAAGACAAAATTAAAACTATTTTCTCTATTAAAAATATTGGTTGATTGTGCTGATGCTAAATGCCTGATTTGCTTCTTTGATTGATTGAATTATTATAGATGGACATCTTAGCATGTACCACCATAAGGTATTGAATTAGCTAGGATATGTAAAATATTAATCTGCTTAGCTAATAAATCCCCCAAAGTAACATGATTGTAATTACTGCCTTGTCTACTGCTCTTTCTTACCATATGTATCTAACTCAGATGGTCAATACCAGGAGGGGTGGTGGAATTGACTTGCCTCCTAACCAACACACTCGAAGACAACCTCAGCCACAACCTGCAGGGATGAATCCTCCTAATCCTCCACCAGGCGGGGTTGACCCACTGGTTGCTGCTCAGATGGCGGTGATGCAGCAAATGGCAGATACTATGGCGGATATGCGTGCTCAGATGCAGCAGGAACGCCAGGAGATGCGTCAAGAAAGAGAAGATATACGCCAGGAGCTGCGCCAGGAGAGAGATGAGATACGTCAAGAAAGGAGAGCGCAACAACAGCTTCAACAACAGCAACAGCAGCAACAAGTGCCACTGCCTCCACCACCACCACCAGCTCCACCTCGGGATAAGCACCGGGAGTTTATGAGTCACAAGCCACCGACCTTCGCCAGCTCGCCAGATCCACTTGATGCAGACGATTGGTTGAAGTCAATTGAGAAGATGCTGAATATTGCACAATGCACTGATCGGGAGAAGGTCTTATATGCTTCTGGACGTCTGACTGGTCCTGCTGCTGACTGGTGGGATTCTTATACTGCTGCCCATGATGCTGCGGATAATATTACTTGGGCAGAGTTTAGTACACAATTCAGGAACTACCATATTCCAGCTGGGATGATAAAGATCAAGAAGAAGGAGTTTCTGTCGCTGAAGCAAGGAAGTATGTCAGTCAGCGAGTACCGCGACAAGTTTATTCAGTTATCCAGATATGCTCCGGAGGAAGTTGCTGAGGATGAAAGGAAGCAGGAGCATTTCATTGAAGGACTTAATGGACCACTGCAGTATGCTCTAGTTGCACACACTTTTCCATCATTTCAGAGACTGTTGGATAAGGCCCTGGCTATTGAACACAAGCGTGTTCAATTGGGAGATTTGAAGAGGAAGGCTATCTCACAGGGACAGGGTAGCAGCAGTGTTCGTCCTCGCTACAGTTCACCACAGAGTACACCGCCTCGACCAGGAGGACCGCGCCCAGTTCAGCAATCACCACTGAGGACACCTACTCGACAGGCTACACCCACTGGCACCCCGACGAAGTTTGCAGGACAGAGTACAGGCACTCAATGCTTCAAGTGTGGGAAGATTGGTCATTATGCAAATGTCTGCCCACAGAGGATTGCCACTACTCTAACTCAGAACAAGCAACAGACCCCTGGCAAGGGATATTCTATAGCCAGGGTGAATCAAGTCAGTGTTGATGATACTCCGGATGGAGGGGACCTCGTAATTGGTATGTTTTATGTTAATACAATTCCTGCAACAATATTATTTGATTCTGGTGCTACACATTCATTCATGTCTGCTCGTTATGCCAACACAAATGAAATACCACTGCTAAATATGAGAAAACCCCTGATAGTAATTACACCTAAAGGGCCTGTTGAGGCGAATCAAATGACACGTAGATTGACATTAACCATTATGGGTAGAGAATTTGGGGCCACTGCTATAATATTAGAGTCAAGCAGTATAGATCTGATCCTTGGTATGTCATGGCTAAGAAAGGCAAAGGCCGTTATAGCATGTGGAAGAGGTACTATAGAACTCACTACCACTAAAGGAGAAAGGTTTCAAGTTAATATTGCAGTAACCTCCTCATCCATGCGTGCAATGTTCTTTATGCCTGAGGAGTTTGTTGGAGATAACATCCGGGTGGTTAGAGACTTTCCGGATGTCTTTCCAGAAGAGTTACCAGGGATGCCACCTGATAGAGAAGTTGAGTTTGTTATTGATCTCTTACCTGGAACCGCCCCTATTTCTAAACGGCCATATAGAATGTCCGTAGAGGAGTTGAAGGAACTGAAGAAGCAGTTAACGGAGTTACAAGAGGCTGGTTATATTCGTCCAAGTTCCTCACCTTGGGGAGCACCGGTGTTATTCGTGCAGAAGAAGGATGGATCGCAACGGATGTGTGTGGATTATAGATCTCTTAATGATGTTACGGTGAAGAACAAGTATCCGTTGCCCCGTATTGAGGATTTATTTGATCAGATGCGAGGAGCAAGAGTATTTTCGAAGATTGATCTCCGATCGGGATACCATCAGATGAAGATTAGACCATCGGATATTCCCAAGACAGCATTCTCGACTCGATATGGATTATATGAATTTACTGTTATGTCATTTGGATTAACCAATGCACCAGCTTACTTCATGAATTTGATGAATAAGGTGTTTATGGAGTACTTGGACAGGTTCGTCGTGGTATTCATCGACGATATTCTTATCTATTCTAGGAATGAAAGTGATCATGAACAACATCTGAGGTTGGTGCTACAGAAGCTACGAGATAATCAACTCTACGCAAAGTTTAGCAAGTGTGAATTTTGGATTGACAAGGTACCATTCCTTGGACATATTATTTCTAATGGAGGAATAGCAGTGGATCCTGCTAAAGTTAAGGAGATAATGGAGTGGAGAGTGCCCACTACAGTTACGGAGATTCGGAGTTTCTTGGGACTCGCAGGATATTATCGGAGATTTATTGAAGGGTTTTCTAAGATTGCCAAGCCTATGACATCGCTTTTGGAGAAAGGAAAAGAATTTAAGTGGGATGAGAAGTGTCAAGAGAGTTTTGATCAATTGAAGGAAAGGTTGATGTCACCTCCAGTATTGATTATGCCAGATCTGCAGAAGGGATTTGATATTTATTGTGATGCATGCGGCCAAGGACTTGGATGTGTGCTTATGCAAGATGGTCATGTGATTGCCTATGCATCTCGTCAGTTGAGGAAACATGAATTGAACTACCCCACTCATGATTTGGAATTGGCTGCCGTTGTGCATGCACTGAAGATTTGGAGACACTACATTATGGGAACTAAGTGCCAAGTATATACGGATCATAAGAGTTTGAAGTATATATTCACTCAGAAGGATCTCAACCTTAGGCAACGCCGTTGGTTGGAGCTTATTAAGGATTATGACTTGGAGATTCATTATCACCCAGGCAAGGCGAACTTGGTTGCAGATGCCTTGAGTCGGAAGGAGCATGTTCACTCCGCTTTCGTTGTTCAGCTACCTGATGAATTAGCAAAGGATTTTGAGAGACTCAACCTGGGAATTGTTACACATACAGAAGGAGTAACTATTGAATTGGAACCTACCTTGGAGCAAGAAATTCGTAAAGGTCAAATTGGTGATGCTAAGATTCAGGAGATTAAGGATCTTATTACTGAAGGAAGAGGTCCGGAGTTCACAGAGGATGAACAAGGCACGATATGGTTCAAGAATCGGATCTGTGTTCCTGATATTGATAGTCTTCGGGAAACCATATTGAAGGAAGCGCATGACTCAGTTTATTCTATCCACCCTGGAAGCACTAAGATGTATCAAGATTTGAAGCAAAAGTATTGGTGGTATGGATTGAAGAGAGATGTGGCGGCACATGTGGCTATGTGTGATGTATGCCAAAGAGTTAAAGCTGAACACCAGAGGCCAGCCGGACTATTGCACCCACTAAAGATACCTGAGTGGAAATGGGAAGAGATTGGCATGGACTTCATTGTTGGATTACCCCGCACGTCTGCAGGGTATGATTCTATATGGGTGATTGTGGACAGGCTAACCAAGGTAGCCCACTTTATTCCAGTGAAGACCACTTATTCAGGAGCTAAGTTGGCAGAGTTGTACATGGCACGGATTGTATGCCTGCATGGTGTGCCAAAGAAGATTGTGTCAGATCGAGGATCACAGTTTACCTCTCGATATTGGAAGCAGTTGCACGAGTCATTGGATACGAGATTGAATTTTAGTTCGGCTTACCATCCCCAGACTGATGGGCAAACTGAGAGGACTAACCAAGTACTGGAAGATATGTTAAGAGCGTGTGCTCTTAAACATGGTGGAAGTTGGGATAAGAGTTTGCCGTATGCGGAGTTCTCATATAATAATAGCTATCAGGCCAGCTTGAAGATGTCACCGTTTGAGGCTTTGTATGGCAGAAAGTGCAGGACTCCCTTGTATTGGAATCAAACTGGTGAAAGGCAGTTGTTTGGGCCTGAGATTATACAGGAAGCAGAGGAACAAGTTCAGCAAATAAGGGAGAATTTGAGAACTGCACAGTCCAGGCAGAAAAGTTATGCTGATACCCGGAGAAGACTACTTGAGTTTAAGGAGGGTGATTATGTTTATTTGAAGGTGTCACCACTCCGGGGCATGAGAAGGTTCAAAGTCAAAGGAAAGTTGTCCCCTCGCTTTATTGGACCTTTCTTAATCTTAAAGCGAGTGGGAGAGGTTGCATATCAATTGGAGTTACCAGATCATCTCGCGGATGTTCATGATGTATTTCATGTATCTCAACTGAAGAAATGTCTCAGGGTGCCTGAAGAACAGTTACCACTGGAAGACCTTAGTGTTCAAGGGGATTTGACTTATGCTGAGTACCCCATCAAGATTCTGGATACTTTGACTCGAGTTACGAGGAATAAGGTTATAAAGATGTGCAAAGTGCAATGGAGTCACCACGGTGAAGATGAAGCAACTTGGGAAAGAGAAGAAGAGCTTCGTATAGATTTTCCCCACCTTTTCCCTAGATCTTCTTAAATCTCGAGGACGAGATTATTTTAAGGGGGGTAGGATTTGTAATACTCAAGTTGTATACCAAGAGTAATAAAGAGAGTTCATCGTTTTGTGTGTCTTATTTGCATCATAAAAAGAGCACTTATGTAATTGAGAGTGACTAAATAAAACAATTATGCTAAAATAAAGAAAAAAGTGCATTTGTTGGAATTTTATGTGTTGTGCATTAAGTAAAACCATAATGATAAAAAAAATGATGATAAGGTAATAATTATTGGAAGCTTGATTAAGCCACATTGAAAACTAGGGTTTAAAAGAAGTAGAGAAATGTTATAAAAATAAAGAAAATAATGTAAATATATTCCAAAAATTTGTATTTCATATTCCAGAGTATGATTTGACAACAAATGTGCACAAGGGTTGAAAACTAAATTCAAATTCAAATTTAAAAGAAAGAAAGCAGAAAAACATAAAAAGAAAAAGAAATAAAGCTTACCTGGGCTCTCCCCTCTGTATTCGGCCCACCCAGGGAAAGTGACCCGCGCGCGGCCCATTCCTGGACTTAGCCTCCGCACGCCCGCGCCGACAGTGGGCCCACGTTGTCATCCACTTCACTCGCCGCGCGCACGCTCGGTTTCTCGCTGACTTGAAGCCCCACGCCGTCAGTCACGTTCTTCCTCACGCGCCGCGCCTCCACTGACTACCGGGTCCCGCTTGTCAGCTGCTTTTACTTCGCGCGCGCTGGGTGACTCTCTGTCTGGCGGGCCCGGGGCGCCAGGCTCTTCGCCCACCTCCGTAACAGACGCGTGAGAATCGACCGCGCCTGAGCACCGTAATCGCCGGAATTCGGTTGCGATTGGACCTAGTCTCGCGGGGGAAAGTGGGGGCATAAGAAGACCCGGCGTCGCCCGTCCTCTGGCCTCGCTAATCTTCCAAAATCACGCGCACAGAAAACCCCTAGCCTCGCCCAAGCTCGGGTCCGCCGTCGCCGGCTTGTGCTTGCAGCGCCACTTGATGTCCGGGAGGTAGTTAGGGAGCTGCGCGAGCGCACTAGGAAGGCATAGCAGTCCTCAATTTGGTGGTCGGGACCTCGGAGGGTGGTTGATTTCGCGTCGTCGCTGGAACACCGTCACGGCGCCGCATGGTGCCGCGGACCCAGCTCTGCACAGCTCAAACATAGGTAAGAAAACCCTAGACCATTTCGCTTTGATCTCAGTACCGTGTAGCGCGTTTCAATTTGCGAGTTGGGGCACGGGTTTGCCGGATTGGCTGATCACGGCGGAGCGCCGCCGTGGGGATCGCGGCGCTACGGGGGTCCTATGTCCCGAGGTAGGGGAAGAGCGTCGGGACCGTCCGATCTGAGTGAACGGCCTGGATTAGAAAGCGGCTTACCCCTTCGGCTAAAGTGAGCGCTAACCGTAGATTTGTGATCCGATGAATACAATTCGATCTCGGGTATTTTGAATCCGAGCCGTGGATATGGGATCCAACGGCTGTGTTGCGTACCGGTCAACGTGGATCCCAGATCTAATCGGTGCCCACCGTTTCTGATCGGGCGGCTTAGATTCGCCCATACCCCTTCGCCGTGGACATTTTGTTAAAGAGTCCTCGGGTTTCCGAGAAATAAACCCGCAGTCCATGTGTTACTGTTCGCTGGGTCTGGGGATTTTTACCCCCGGGGCCCCTGTGCTTTCTGGAATTTGACGCCCAGTCCAGAGGGTATTAAAAACAGAGAAGTTAATATTAAAATTCATTTTTAATACAAAAACAAATCCAGAAACTTGTAAAATGCATAGAAAATTCATTTTAGCTCCAAATTGAGTCATTCCAATTTCTAAAATTTTGTAATATTATTCTCTGTCATTTAGAATCACTGTTTTGACATGAACTCTGTTAGAAAATAAATTTATCATTTAATCCTATTTTAATCACATTAAATCTTAGGAAATTCATAACTTAGATTCTATAACTCCAAACTCAGTGATTCCAGTTCCTATGGTTTTATTTTAATGTGTAGATTTTTACTGTATATTTCATTCATCTGTTTGGTGTGATGTTGATTTTGGCTATACTATGTATGCAATGTGTTGGTGCGAGTAGACGAGCAAGCCACTGTGGAAACTGAGGTTCAGCAAGTAGAGATAGCTGAGCAGGAGCTCATTACAGGCAAGTTGTGCCCTTGATCACTTACTTTTCCCAGCCATGTTCTTATTAATTTTAATGATCTGCATAGGTTAATTTTGATGGGATCCTTTATGTACCCCAGTTTTGATTACCTCTATACCTTGTTCACCCCTGGAATATTTTTGGGTAGTACTTGCTATTGCTTTATGTGGATTGGGTATGGAGATTCATTACTCATGATTATTCTGTTATTATTTTGTTATTATTGCTGTTCATGTTAAGATCATTAAATTAATGGGAACATGGAGCGACCACCCGGGAAAACAGTGCTACCACAAGGGTAGTATGGGATGCCCTTGGCTGATTAATTAGGAAAGCTAGTGGAAGACTACCTTACCCGAAAGGGGCAAGGGCAGTAGGGGAGAGGTCAGTGCGGGGAGGTCCCTAGTTGATTTTGCTGCGATGGCTATCAGCTAGGAACCCTTTACTGGATCTTCCCATAAACTGTAGCGGGTTTTCGGAAGCTAGTGGAACTTTGTAAAGGCCTCGTAGTGGATCCCTAGCCATTCACCTCGGTAGTGTCTAAGGGCCTTGCAAACCCAGGCGACATGGGATACACGACTTGTGGGTAAAGATGCGCAACCTCTGCAGAGTGTAAAACTAGTATACTAGCCGTGCTCACGGTCAAGAGCGGCTCGGACCCTCACATGATTAACTATGGAACTTAAGTTTAATTTGACATTTGCATCGCATTTGGGATTATTTTACTATTACTGTTCTTTATTATTATTAAGGTTTGGTATTTACTTACACTTAGTAATTGCTAATAAAATTTTGACCAACTTATAAAAGCAATGCTCAGCCTTAGCCTTTATTTCATTGATCAGCCTTACACTACATGAACTCCCACCTTTGGTGAGTTCATGCCACGTTATTCCCCACGACTTGTTGAGCTATGAACGTATGTGAGCTCACTCTTGCTGTCTCACACCCCCCCACAGGAGAAGAACAGGTTGTTGAAGAGGAGCTGCCTAACACCGAGGAGTTCGATCTGATCTAGGTGGCGTTTCTCAGTCGACATTGGCGCCATCGATCCTTAGTTCATTTTACATTTATCTTTATTTTGTAATAAGTCTTCCGCTATGTAATAAATACTCTGATGTTTTATGACATTTATCTCTATACACTCTGTTATTGTATATGTTGTCTTCTTGGCGCATGTATGAGATGCACCCGGCTTTGTTCTTTTAAAACCGGGTGTTACATCTGCAGCCGCTAGACCACAATCAAGATGTCGTTTCTCTTAGGGAGGCCCGAAGCCAGAAGAGAAAGGCCACCAGTCCAGCGCCCCGGGAGGACGAATTGGATCAAGAAATCCAAAATTTGGAAATGCTCAATCAACAGGTCCAACGCAAGAAGGAGAAGATGGCTCGTC
Source organism: Zea luxurians (assembly GCA_029449295.1). Classification (NCBI taxonomy): domain Eukaryota; kingdom Viridiplantae; phylum Streptophyta; class Magnoliopsida; order Poales; family Poaceae; genus Zea; species Zea luxurians. The sequence continues at coordinate 23,945,330 of JAOPSE010000020.1, read as the reverse complement.
TAGCTGATCTTCAAAGGCAGATAGACGAAGCCTCTGAAGAGCTTCGACATCTCGCTCAAGATGACCAGAACCAAAGGCCCCGCATAGAGAGCTTCATCAAGAGGGTTTCTACAACGAGGATGACTGGTATGAAGATTTCCATCACGGAAATTTTGCTTTTGATGATGCTTCTCCCTTGTCAACAGAACTGCAGGCTGTTCCTTGGCCACAGTCTTACAAGCCACCTCAGCTCCCCATGTACGACGGTCATTCAGACCCGAAACAATTCTTGATGAGCTACGAAGCAACTATATCTTCGTACGGTGGCAACACGGCGGTCATGGCAAAGTCCTTCGTCATGGCTGTCAGAAGCGTCGCACAAACTTGGTACTCTTCTCTTAGGCCAAGGACAATCACCTCATGGAAAAAGTTGAAGGACATACTGATAACCAGCTTCCAGGGCTTTCAGACGAAGCCAGTCACTGCTCAAGCTTTATTCCAATGCACCCAGGATCATGAAGAATATCTTCAAGCATATGTCCGAAGGTTCCTACGTCTGAGGGCGCAGGCACCAACTGTGCCCAATGAAATTGTCATTGAGGCCATGATCAAGGGGCTTCGGCCAGGACCTGCAGCTCAGTACTTTGCCAGGAAGCCTCCCCAAACTCTGGAGAAGCTGCTCCAGAAGATGGACGAGTACATTCGAGCTGACAATGATTTTCGCCAAAGAAGGGAGGAAGCCCTCAGGTTCTCTGAAATGACTAGGGGCTTCGGAGGAAGATTTTATCCAAGGCACGTCAGGTCAATTCACAATTCTACTCAAAATGACGACAAAGCGAGTCAACAGCAAAGGCCACAGTGCTCCTCCCAAGCTTCGGGGCAGCAGCAAAGCTCCTTCCGGCCGCCAGTGCCAAGGGGCAGAGGCGCCAGGGGCTTCGGGGGAAGATTTGGGGATCAACCAAGAAAAATATACTGCCTATTCTGTGGTGAAGGTAAGGGCCACACCACCAGGATGTGTCACATTACCATCCAGAAGCAAAAGGAGCTAGCAGAAGCTGCTGCACAACAGAATCAGCCGAAGCAGGTCCTGCATACTGCTTCGTACCACTCGCCTTACATTCCAGAATATGTAGGCAATCACCCTGCAGCTTCTGTTGCTTCGGCAAGTCAACCCCAAGCATCCTGGCAACAGCCTCCACCGCCGCCACCGACGCAGCCAGGGCTCCAGCCAGAAGGGAGTCACCACAATCAGAGGGATTTCAGAGAGGACTCCGAAGCTCGCACAGTCAATAGCACTGTGCCAGAGTCGAAGCACATTTACTGATAAATATCCTACCTCAACAGCAGTTTTTTCGCATTTTTACATTCGGTATTACTTTTTTGTTAATAAGGAACAATTATGGGAAGATCAAGTGCCCTTTATCATTTTTTAATTCCTTGTAACACTTTAATAAAAATGTGTCTTTTTCATAGGCTTGAATCGTTGAAGCATACGAATTTATGGTGGCATGAAGGACCTTTGTATTATCAAAATTTTGTTTTAATAGACACAGAGCAAGTTGTTCGAAACAGTAAAAGTCGTTCCTAAGCGAGCGCAGTGTAAGTTTTCTGAGCCTACAACGAAAAGTCAGCGCTGATTCCGCCGAAAGTAAAAGGCGAAGAAGCTCCTAAGGGAGGCTTACAGCGAAAAATAAACGTTGATTCCGCTGAAAGTAAAAGGCGAAGAAGCTCCTAAGGGAGGCTTACAGCGAAAAGTTAACGCTGATATAAAAAGTGTGTATCATCTATTACAGGGATATGTATCTGTGGCACAAACGTCATCTTGCATAACATAACATCATCACATCATTCTGCATAACATAAGCATCATACAGCATATTGCATATGGAACAAGAAGGGGATATAGTGTTGATCTTCGGGGAATAATTCGGAAAAGAGAAAATCATGCTAAAGCACAAGACAAGCCGAGAAGAAGTGTAGCTTCATTAGAGAGGCAACAAAAAATTTTCTATAGCTTCGGAGAATATTTCACGAAGCTTGGATAATCTTCACCACGAACGAATGCAACTTCTGGTGATATAAAATTTTCTTCATGAAGCATGAAAAGAAGGGAAGGTGTTTTTTCGCCGAAGGCTCAAAAAATGGTATGTACGCAAGATTTCATGCATCGTAAAGAATTAAAACTGTACATGGATTATATATTACATTCAAAGTTACAATATATTACATACGTTACGTTCCAAATGTTTTTACAGTAGCATTTAATCCTCTTTTAGAACTATTTCTGCAGCTTCGTTCAGTAGCTGGTCAACAACCTTGTCCATAATGGCTTCGGCCATTTTTATAATTTCATCGTCCCCCTTCGGGTGGGGGCCCGGAGATGCCGCAGCAGGTTCTGAGCGAAGAGAAGATACAACTATATTACTATTACAAACCGTGAGCAAAGTCTGGAATAAAAAAATTACAACATAATAAAAATCACTAATTAATACCTATTTGCCCTTCGGGCTCGGTACTTTTTTCGGCAGCTGCCGCTACTTTTCTGGCATCATGGACGCCTTTTTCGCTTTTTTGAATAATTTCTTGTGCCATTTCTCGGCCGCCGTTGTCCCAGATATCAGTGAAAAATTTTCCGCCGATCATGCTTGCTTCGGCTGAGGGGTCTTTAATGTCTTCGGAGGACAAAGTAGCTTCGGATTGCGCTAAAAATTTTACATGCTCACAACCTTTCTTCTCCAAAACAGTAGCAATTCCTCTAGCACCCGAAAAAGCACATATGTCTCCGCGGCTATTCAGGATTTCTTCGAAGGCCTCAGCTTCGTTACTAATCCATTCCATCGGACCTTCGGGATTGCCCCTTGAGAAATTCTCCTCGCTAGAGAATGCGCCAACGTTGGCAAAGCTGGATTTTATCTTCTTAACGCACTCTATGGATTTAACATAGCATTTTCTTTGAGAAGCACGAAGCTCTTTAACATTAACTTCCAAATGATCTGCCCATTGTTCACTTAACTCTCGTTTTGTTTCTTCAAGAATACGTTCTTCTTTGGCTCGGGCTAGTTGTTTACGAAGATCTTCAATCTCACGCCTTTGTGCTTCGGCTTGAGTTTTAGAGTTAGCTTCGTTCTCCTTCATTTTTTCCACTAATGTAAGCAGAATTCTGTCTTTCTCCAAGGCTTCGTTTCGTAGCCTAATAACCTCTGTTCGAAGGTTGTTGAGAGCAATGGTGCAGCTCTCGTCTTCAGCATTCTTTTGTGCCCTTAAGGCATTGCTGAGAATTAAGCCCTATTCAAAAAGAATGAATGGATTAACACAACAGTAAAGGATTCATTCAAAATCCACAAAATTCAAAGTTTACAATCTTCGTACCTTTAGACTGTTATATGCAAGACTATCCGCAAGATCCTCCTTCGTCATGGCGCAAAGGCCAGCTTCAAGCTTCGGGAATCCCATGCTTCTAGCCATTTCCCGGCACACGGATAATTCTTTATTGTCTGGGAGGCAATATAAGAAGTCATCTTCGTTTGTCCCGTTGAATACTACGGCCCCCTTCGGATATTTCAGTTCTCGGGCATAGTGATTGGCTTCAAAAATTTCTTCTTCAGATAGTTTCTTCCCCGAAGCATGTCGCACAATATAATCATGTATTTTGGAGGATGCTTTGGGGGTGGCAGTACCAATTTCCCCAATCAGAATCGGTTCTGTTATTGTTGCTTTTTCAGTTCCTAAACTTGCCTTTGACATTTTTTCGACCTCCAAAGGTTGTATCTTGGTGGATTCCGAAGGCCCAGCTTCAGTTTCAGATTGCTGCTTCGAAGTTTCAGCAGCAAAGGCTTCAATAGGCGCCTCAATAATTTTCTTTGGAGTTGTACTTGAAGATTTAATCGTCTCCAGGACATCCAGCATGTTAACCATTCTTTTTCTTTTCGGGGTTGCTGCTGGCCCCTTCTGGCTTTTAGCTGTCTCAACTTTTGTTGAAGGACTTATAACATCTGGTGTTTCTCTTTCTTCAGATTTCTCCTTTCTTATTGCTGGTGCCTCGGCCATTTCTTCGGATTTTAGCGCTGCAGTTGGTTCTCTAGCTTCGGTGGCCGAGGAGGCCTCGCCAATAAACTCGGGCACTGTGGCCGGCTCAATACAACGTGGAGGGTGTGTGGACACTTTTACTTTCTTCCTCTTCGGTGCTGGCTTCCCGGGAGCAGCCGAAGTAGTGTCCTTTGCAAGAGCAGTATTTTTTTCTCTTTTGACCTCGCATTGGATAACAGTAGTCGGGGTAGATAAACCCAATAGCATCAAATACTCGGTTGAGCCTCTTCTTCTTTCGGCCTCCGAAAGCCGCTGATAATGCAGTGTTTTCAGCCTTTGAATAGTTCCCAAGCAATTCATCACTTACATTCTCAATACTTTTCAGCCAATCATCATCCGGTTCAACAAATTTATCTCCGTACTTGAATGTATATTTCAGTCTAATTAGTCCACCCTCGTCAGCTTCTTTGATGGTCTCCTTCGGCATTTCCCAGTCATCTACAAGTGGCCACACTCTGAAGGCAATGTGCTCTTGCATTAAATCCCTGGTCCCAATAAAGGAGCAGACTACGCCGAAGGCCCTCTGACATTCTTCAGCTGCTTCGTCCATTTCTACCTTTGGTTTCCGAAGTCCGAAGCGCTGCCAGATAGGGCGCATGATGATATCCTTGATATCTTCCCGAACCGTCAAATCGTTTCTCACATAGAACCATTCCTTCATCCATTCCCCGGGCCATCTCTTCCGAAAGGTTGGCACGGGACAGCTCGACCCAGAGCGGGCACCGAAGCTATAACAACCAAAATTATTATGATATTGTTCCTTGCCCCATGGTTTCGTCTCATATACTAGCTCGTGTATATTGCAAAAGCTTTTAGCACTTGGCTCCAAACCCTGGCTCCTCACGGCCCAGACGAAGATTCCCAATCTTATCACTGCTTCAGGGGTAAGTTGATGAAGGTAAATTTGATATATTTTCAGAACTTCTACTACAAACTTGCTTAGGGGGAATCGTAGCCCAGCCTTTAAAAAGCTTCGGAAGATCACAACCTCATTATCTTCGGGGGTCGGCGTAGTTTTTTCTCCGTCATCCGCCCTCACGATGGATATATCTCGGAAGTATCTCCCCCTCATGTTTTCAAGGTGACTCTGCTTTATAGTTGATTTTCCGAAGTTTGAGTGACTAGGCCGCCACGGGCGATCTTCGGAATCCTCTCCGCCACTATCCACATCATAGCTATCACTGTCGCCAGTATCTTCAGATAAACCCTCCAAAGTTTCCTTGACAATCTTTTCAGTATTGGTCTTCGACATTGACTCAAGAAAACCCAGATGCATCTCCTCCGAAAGGCTTAGCTTCGAAGCACCAGCAGCTGTCTTATCTTCAGACATTTTCGCGAATGCTGGCAAACTAGACTTGAAGCCGAAGCTTAAAAATTTAAGACCGAGCAAATGCTGTCGCGCGCAGGCTAAGGGCAGGGTGCGCAGGTTGAAAGCTGGTGAGTAAAAAGCAGGTGGCAAAAGGGCATGTCAAATAAACTCGCGGAGAGCTTGTATTTATACACCCAGTATGTCGAAAACTGGAGGGCCCCGCTTGTCAAATGCTTCAGACTGATGTAAGGCAAAGGTACAAGTCGTGATGCAAAAAGACGTGTGCCCAGTCAGCGTGGACAGTACGAGAGTACTGTTCACCTATTTATAGGCACGGGACGCAGCCCGTGTAAAATTACATTGATGCCCTTTACATTTATCAATAACTCTATAGTAACTCTTCGAGGTCCAATTTGGCTTTTCATCTTTAAGTCGGTTCCTCTTTTCTGCCGTTATGCCGAAGCTTTTCTGCATATGGCTTCATGATCGTCTTATCCTTCGTCATGACCGCTTTTCATTCCAGCTTCGTCTTAAACATGCCCTTATATATTCGCGACCTGACTCCAAAGGTGCCTGTTCCGAAGGTGCCTGTTCACATTTTACACTTGGAAAACATTGTCAAACTGTGTTTTTGAGGACCTTCGGGAGCCGAAGGCCCCCAACAGTCTGTTTCTTTAGCAGCCCCACATTTATTCAAATCTAGGGCCACTTGTGTTGTTTGGAAGGAATAAACTAAGCAGCTGGTGTCGGTGTCGGCGACAGCATCAAAGTTATGCATGTATATGTTGATGCAGTAAACTTCAAAGGTATGGACTTTGGTGAAGCTATTATGTATTATTTGTGAGGCTTCAGGTTGCCTGGGTAAGCACATAAAATTGATCGGGTCATGGAAAAGTTTGCTGAACGATACTACAAATGCAATCCAAGCTCCTTTACCAGTGCGGAAACTGCATATGTTCTTGCTTATTCTGTAATCATGCTCAACACTGATGCTCACAATACTATGGTCAAAGGATAAGGTAAGCAAATAATAACAAGCATCTTTGATTCAAGATTAGTTCATTTATGAGATTTTCAATGTACAAATGTCTAAATCTAACTTCATTTACCAGTTAGATTTGTTAACGGGAAAAGGGCTGATGACAGGGTAGTTGGAGCAAATGACATGCTCATAAAAACATACAAGACAAATTTAAACTAAAGAGCGAAAAGTCGGAGTAAGAATAAGACAAACCATTTACCAGTTAGCTTTGTTAATGGGGAAAAGGCTGATCACAGGGTAGTTGGAGCAAATGACTTGCTCATAAAAACATACAAGACAAATTTAAACTAAAGCGAGAAAAGTCGGAGTAAGAATAACACAAACCATTGTTATACAGTAGTTTCGTATCTGCTGATGCTTTGGATGTAGCTCAAGCTTTGGCCTTATGAAGGTCTGTGTTTTCTGTTATCACTGATACAACAATTTTAAGATTCATGATGGAGGTTTGTTGGGCCCCTATGATGGTTGCATTCAGCATGACATTTGATCAGAGTGATAACGTGGCCACATCATAATGTTCGCAAGGATTCAAATCTGTTGTGCTGGTTACCTTTGTCATCTGCATGCAGACATAGAGAGATGCCTTTGTGACATCTGTAGGCAAATTCACATATCTGTAGAATACACATCTAGTTTATGCAGGCAAAATAAATAAGGATCTCACAAAATAATGAAGTGAATTAACTAGAAATTAGTTCATTTAACACTTGCACATAATTAGGCTGCTTTGTAAATCAGAAGGGATATTCGTTGAGTAGTATGAAAACTGCAGCTTACTACAAAAACTAAATGTATAAAAAAGGAAAATTCAATGAGAAATGAATTGATCACAAGTGCATCTCCGGTGGTAAATGCAACCAAATGAAGCCGGAATTTATAAGAAATGATACAATAGCTTTAGGAGGGAAAACGTTACCTGCAATGCATATGTAAGACGAATGTTTTCCTCAATAATATCATGTCTGTAGGACAAAGCTTTGGATACAGCATCAATCGGATCTTATTGCTGCTGATCAAATGTCTGTCCAGTGAAAAAGAAAGAAAGACAAGAGAAATAGTAAAAACATAATCACATGCACTCCAACCTAGTAATTGATGTGTCATAAATAAAATGTTTACCATGCGCATATAAGCACAGTGTGTAGGCGTCCACACCGTGCGCCATGGTTCTGCCTCCTGACGCTCCCTGGATCTCGGTCACGCTTTCGTCGCCACCATCATCGGCTACCTGCCGTCCAGGATCTCATCGCCCACGCCTCGATCACGCTTTTGTCGCCGCCATCATCGGCTACCTGCCCCTCAACATCCTCCCCCTCCGCTCCCTGTCCAGGATCTCATCACGCACACCCTAGTCTGTCCCACCCTAACATCCTCCCCCACCACACCACGCATGCCCCATGTCGCGCGTCCCCACCATGCCCGCCAAAAATCGTCGATGGAAGGTGAGGGGCGTGGTCACGCCTGGCATGGCGCTATCAAAACGGGCCCTCCGTGCATGCCTCGCTCCATCAATGGATCCACCGCGCCATGGCCGCCCTCGATGTCCTCGCCCTCCGTGTCGCTCTTGCCCCGATCCAATAATGAAAGCTGGTTGGATCTTGGGGGCGCTTCCCCACCACGCACACCGATCTCCATCTATGGAAGGTAAGCGGTCCGCGGAAAGGTAGCAGTACTACAAGACAAGGTAGAGGCCACCAATTACCGTTGGTGAGGAAGCCGGCGAGGGAGCTGCTCTGGCGAATCAGGCTATTACCAGCGCCAACGGCCGCACCGTGCTCCGTGCCACCGGAGCTGACGTTATGGTACAGCCCTCCATGGTGGCCATCTGCTGCTGCTGCGACTGGTACATGAGTTGCTGCTGTTGTTGTTGCGAGGCGACAGCTTCGTCCATGAAGTGAGCGACCGCGGCGGGGCGGGGAGGCTTGCAGTCCCAGGCCTCTGAGTCGTGCCCGATGAGAAAGAGCACGAGGATGTTATCTATGGTGGTGTGGTCCGGTGGTCCGTGCCCTCCGCCGCCAGCCACCATGGGGAAGTCCTGATCCCCGCACATCACCTCGCCGAGCAGCGTGCTCGGTGCCGACCTGTAGCGCAGCAACCCTAGGGAGCTCATCTGCTGCTGCGGTGGCGTCCTTGCACCGGACCACCCCCCCTCGCGCGACATCCTCTTCAAGGTGGTAAGTCAAACCTGCTCATTAGATCCTCACCACATCGAATAAGTGGATTTCATGCAATAAAATGTTTACCATGCGCATATCAGGGAAGAGGGTGGAACGCGCGGTCCTCGCCACATCGAATACGCGCGGTCCTCGCCCCATCATAGGTGGGCCTTGCGACGGCGCACCATTACTGTAACACCCGGTTTTAAGGAACAAAGCCAGGTGCATCTCATACATGCGCCAAGAAGACAACATATATAGTAACAGAGTGTATAGAGATAAATGTCACAAAACATCAGAGTATTTATTACATAGCGGAAGTCTTATTACAAAATAAAGGAATAACCATAAAATGAACTAAGGACCGTCGGCGCCAATGTCATCTGAGAAACGCCACCTAGATCAAGTCGAATGCCTCAGTGTTAGGCGGCTCCTCTTCGACCACCTGTTCTTCTCCTGTGGGGGGGTGTCAGACAGCAAGAGTGAGCTCACATACGTTCATAGCTCAACAAGTCGTGGGGAATAATGTGGCATGAACTCACCAAAGGTGGGAGTTTATGTAGTGTAAGGCTGATCAATGAAATAAAGGCTGAAGCTGAGCATTGCTTTTAGAAGTTGGTCAAAATTTTATTAGCAGTTACTAAGTGTAAGTAAATACCAATCCATAGTAATAATAAATAAAGGTAATAGTAAAATAATCCCAAATGCAATGAAATGACAGATTAAGTTTAAGTTCCATAAATAAATCATGTGAGTGTCCGAGCCGCTCATGACCGTGAGCACGACTAGTATACCAGTTTTACACTCTGCAGAGGTTGCGCATCTTTACCCACAAGTCGTGTTACCCATTTGCCACAGAGTTGATCAGACCCCATACACCTCTACCAAGGAAGCGAGGCAGGGTACCACTACGAGGCCTTTACAAAGTTCCACTAGCTTCAGACTACCCGCTACAGTTTATAGGAAGCTCCAGTGCAGGGTTCTTGCCTGACCGCCATTGCAGCAAAATCAACCCAAGGACCTCCCTACACTGACCACTCCCCTACTGCCCTTGCCCCTTTCGGGTAAGGTAGCCCTCCACTAGCTTTCCTAGTTAATCAGCCAAGGGCGTCCCATTAAACCCTTGTGGTAGCACTGTTTTCCCGGGTGGTTCTCCATGTTCCCATTAACATAATGATCTTAACATGAACAGTAAAGAATAAAACAGATAATAAAAAGTATAACAATGAGTGATGAATATCTCTATACCCAAATCCATATAAAGCAATAGCATGTACTACCCAAAACTTTAGTAGTGAAACCAGTGGTGAATCAAGGTATAAAGATAGTCAAAATCTAGGGTATCCTATTGGGTCCTAGCAAAATTATCCTATGCAGATCATTATGAATAATAAGAACATGAATGGGTAAAAGAAGTGATCAAGGGCACAACTTGCCTTCAACGAGCTCCTGCTCAGCAGTCTCTACCAGCTGAACCTTAGGATCCTCAGTAGCTTGTTCGTCTACTCGCGTCAACACAATACATACATAGTATAGCAAAAATTAACATCACACCAAACATTTAAATAAAATACACAGTAATAATCTAGACATTAATATAAGATCATAGGAATTGAAATTATTAATTTTGGAGTTATAGATTTTAAGTTATGAATTTTCTAATGTTTTATGTGCTTAATACAAGATTAAGTAATAGATAAATTTTAAATTGACTTTTATGCCAACACAGAGGCACTAATGGCTAGACAACATTATTACAAAAATCTAGGAACTGGAATGAACTAATTTGGAGTTCATATGCATTTTCTATGAATTAAACAAGTTTCTAGATTTATTTTTGTATTAAAAATCGAGTTCTAATATTAATTTCCTATTTTCAGCTATCTCTGGATTGGGCGCCATTTTCTGTAAAACACAGGGGCTAAACCACAAGTTCTACACAGACACAGAACTCCCCTAAGCGGACTGCGGGTTTATTTAAACTAAAGACGGGGGCTCTTTAGTGAAAAAGGCCATCGCGAAGGGGTATCGCTAGCCCTAGGCCGTTGGATCGAGTACAAGTGGTCCAGATTAGACCCTGGTTTCACATAAATGGGGATGCGCTGGTGATGGTTGGATCTCGATCCAACAGTCACGGTCCAGGACACCAGAGGTTGCGCCACAGCCGTAGGATTACGATCCTAGGATCCAGAACGTTCCCACCGACATGAGTACGCGCGTCTTAATCTAGAACGTCCATCCACAGATCAACGGTGTACAGGCTTTCGTCCTCCTCCATATACCAGCGACGCAATACGGACCGCGGCGGTGACGACGGCCATTGCCGGCCCAGCCAAACCTCGATTACGAGCTCGAAATGCCACTCCTAATCCAGCTACACGAGGCGGAGGTAATTGCGAAGTCATTGGAGGGATACTCACAAAGAATTTGCTCGCGGAGGTGACCAGTCCACGGCGTTGAGTGATCCCGCAGTGACTGGTAACGACGGCGAGGAAATGGGAGCAACCCTTCGGTCGGTCACGAGTAGCGCGGCCACCCACATCCCAAGCACACGCGCTAGAGCTCTCCTGTCTCCCTTCCCTCTCTCTCGGCGACAGCAGAGCAAGCGATGGCACAGAGCAACGGCGGTCGGGTGCTCGCGATGGGGGGGAGGTAGGTAGGATGGCAAGAGGAGCGCGGCCGAGAGGCCCCATCCCAACATATATGAGCACGTGGATAGGCAATCCGTCAGCAGAGTGAGGGAATCGCGGCGAAGATGGCGCGAGCGCGGTGGCATTCTGTTGCGCCCGAACGCGAATTCCGCGGAGACGAAGATGACCTCAGCCGGAGGTCCACCAGTCATTGGCCAGCGGCGCACGCACAGGAAGAAGCCCTGGCGAGTGGGCCCCGTGTGCCAGCGACAGCGCGCGCTAATAAAGGAGGGTCTTGGGCCGCGCGGGATAGGATTCGCGAAGTGGGCCGAGCGCAGGGGAAAAACTGGGCCACGTAGGTGAATCCGGCCCAGGTGGGTCTGGCAACATGACTTTTCCTTTTTATTTATTTATTTCAGCTTTCCTTCTTCTATTCCCAAATTCAATTTGAATTTCGAATTTGAATTCAAACTTGTGCTTAATTTATTCTCAATTCATGTTGTGGAATTTAGAATACCAACTTTGTAAATATAATTCTATTATTATTTTTTTTATATAATTCCTCTTCTTCTCATTTTCAAAAACCCTAATTTAAAATTTATACTTCCAAGAATTATCATCTTATTATTATTACCTTATTATTTTATTTAATGCACAAACATATAACTTCAACATGATGCATATTTTTTTTATCCTTTGTTTTAGTTCATCTCTAAATTTTATGTATGCTCTTTTTATGATGCAAACGAGGCACATATAATAAGGAAATCACTATATAATCTCTGTATACAATTTTGAGTATTACAATTACAGGAGAGGGTGAAAGGGGAATTAGGCTTACACCTATATTCCTAAATTAGTTTTGGTGGTTGAGTTGCCCAACACAAATAATTGGACTAACTAGTTTGCCCAAGTATATAAGTTGTACAGGTACCAAAGGTTCACATTAAGCCAATAAAAAGATCAAGAGAAAGGGTTCAAACAAAGGAGCAAGGGATAACCGAAGTGTGCCCTGGTCTGGCGCACCGGACTGTCCGGTGTGCCACCGGACAGTGTCCGGTGCACCAGGGGACTCCAAGCTGAACTTCGCACCTTCGGGAAAACTCAGAGCCGCCGCGCTATAATTCACCGGACTGACCGGTGTACACCGGACAGTGTCCGGTGCTCCAAGGAGAAGCGACTCTGAACTCGCCAGCTTCGGGAATTCGCTCCGCTATAATTCACCGGACATGTCCGGTGTGCACCGGACTGTCCGGTGTAACGGCGGAGCAACGGCTACTTTGGTGCCAACGGTCACATACAGCGGCATTAAATGCGCGCCAGAGCGCGCAGAAGTCAGGCACGCGCGATGTGGTGCACCAGACACTCTACAGTACATGTCCGGTGCGCCACCGAACATCTAGGCGGGCCCAGCAGTCAGAGCTCCAACGATCGGAACCCTACGGCCTGGTGACGTGGCTGGTGCACCGGACACTGTCCGGTGTGCACCAGACTGTCCGGTGCACCATGCGACAGACAACCTCCACTAAACGGCTAGTTTGGTGGTTGGGGCTATAAATACCCCCAACCACCCCACATTCAAGTCATCCAAGTTTTCACACTTCTACACCTTACAAGAGCTCTAGCATTCAATTCTAGACACACCCAAGTGATCAAATCCTCTCCAATTCCACACAAGGCCTTAGTGATTAGTGAGAGAGATTTATTGTGTTCTTTTGAGCTCTTGCGCTTGGATTGCTTCTTTCTTTCATTCTTTCTTGCGATCATCTCAATTGTAATCGAGGCAAGAGACACCAATTGTGTGGTGGTCCTTGCGGGGAAGTTTGGTTCCCGTTTGATTGAGAGAAGAAGCTCACTCGGTCCAAGGGACCGTTTGAGAGAGGGAAAGGGTTGAGATAGACCCGGCCTTTGTGGCCTCCTCAACGGGGAGTAGGTTTGAGAGAACCGAACCTCGGTAAAACAAATCCACGTGTCTCACTCTTTATTTGCCCGCGATTTGTTTTGCGCCCTCTCTCTCGGACTCATTATTATTTCTAACGCTAACCCGGCTTGTAGTTGTGATTAAGTTTGTAAATTTTCAGATTTGCCCTATTCACCCCCCCTCTAGGTGACTTTCAATTGGTATCAAAGCCCGGTGCTTCATTAGAGCCTAACCGCTCAAAGTGATGTCGGGAGATCACACCAAGAGGGAGATGGAGACCGGCGACAAGCCCACTACAAGCCACGGGGAGACTTCATCGGAAGAGTCCCGCAACAAGAGGAAGGAGAAGAAGGACTCCTCCAACAAAGGGAAGGGTAAGGAGAAGAAATCCTCTTCCCAGAAGTCGCATCGGAGAGGCGACAAGCACAAGAGGATGCGGAAAGTGGTCTACTACGAGACCGACTCTTCATCACCATCGACCTCCAGCTCCGACGCGCCGTCCGTCACTTCTAAGCGCCATGAGCGCAAGAAGTTTAGTAAGATCCCCCTACACTATCCCCACATTTCAAAGCGTACTCCTTTGCTCTCCGTTCCATTAGGCAAACCACCGGTTTTTGATGGTGAAGATTATAATATGTGGAGTGACAAAATGAGGCATCATCTAACCTCACACAAGCATATGGAATGTTGTTGAGTTTGGTGTACAGGTACCATCCGTAGGGGATGAAGACTACGACTCGGACGAAGTGGCCCAAATTCACCACTTTAACTCCCAAGCCACTACTATACTCCTTGCCTCTCTAAGTCGAGAGGAGTATAATAAGGTGCAAGGGTTAAAGAGTGCGAAGGAAATTTGGGACGTACTCAAGACCGCGCACGAAGGAGACGAGGTGACAAAAATCACCAAGCGGGAGACGATCGAGGGGGAGCTCGGTCGCTTCATGCTTCACCAAGGGGAGGACCCACAAGCCATGTACAACCGCTTGAAGACCTTGGTGAATCAAGTGCGCAACCTCGGGAGCGAAAAATGGGATGACCATGAGATGGTCAAGGTTATTCTTAGATCCCTCGTATTTCTTAACCCTACACAAGTTCAATTAATTCGAGGTGATCCTAGATATAAGCTAATGTCTCCCGAGGAGGTTTTAGGAAAATTTGTGAGCTTTGAGCTAATGATTAAAGGCTCAAAGAAAATCATCGAGCAAGGTACCTCCTCAACGCCCGAAGCACAACCGGTGGCATTCAATGCGACAGAGGAGAAGAAGGAGGAGTCTACATCAAGTAGACAACCCATCGACGCCTCCAAGCTCGACAACGAGGAAATGGCGCTCATCATCAAGAGTTTCCGCCAAATTCTCAAGCAAAGGAGGGGGAAGGATTATAAGCCCCGCTCCAAGAAGGTTTGTTACAAGTGTGGTAAGCCCGGTCACTTTATTGCCAAATGTCCTATTTCTAGTGACAGTGACAGGGGCGATGACAAGAAGGGGAGAAGAAAGGAGAAGAAGAGATATCACAAGAAGAAGGGCGGCGATGCCCATGTGTGTCGTGAGTGGGACTCCGACGAGAGTTCCACCGACTCCTCCTCCGACGAGGACGCCGCCAACATCGCCGTCACCAAGGGACTTCTCTTCCCCAACGTCGGCCACAAGTGCCTCATGGCAAAGGACGGCAAAAAGAAGAAGGTTAAATCCAAATCCTCCACTAAATATGAATCCTCTAGTGATGATAATGCTAGTGATGAGGAAGATAACTTGCACACTCTTTTTGCCAACCTAAACATGCAACAAAAGGAAAAATTAAATGAATTGATTAGTGCCATCCATGAAAAGGATGATCTCTTGGACTCCCAAGAGGACTTCCTAATCAAGGAAAATAAAAAGCATGTTAAGGTTAAGAATGCTTATGCTCTAGAAGTAGAAAAATGTGAAAAATTATCTAGTGAGCTAAGCACATGCCATGATACTATTGCCAACCTTAAAAATGAAAATGCAAAATTAAATGCTAAGGTTGATTCTCATGTTTGTAATGTTTCAATTCCCAATCTTAGAGATGATAATGATGATTTGCTTGCTAAGATTGATGAATTGAATATTTCTCTTGATAGCCTTAGATGTGAAAATGAAAAATTGATTGCTAAGGCTAAGGAATTTGATGTTTGCAATGTTGCTATTTCTAATCTTAGAAGTGAAAATGATATATTACATGCTAAGGTTGTAGAATTAAAATCTTGCAAACCCTCTACATCTACCGTTGAGCATGTGTCTATTTGTGCTAGATGTAGAGATGTTGATATTGATGCTATTCATGATCATATGGTCTTAATTAAACAACAAAATGATCATATAGCAAAATTAGATGCTAAAATTGCCGAGCATAACTTAGAGAATGAAAAGTTTAAATTTGCTAGAAGTATGCTCTATAGTGGGAGACGCCCTGGCATCAAGGATGGCATTGGATTCCAAAGGGGAAAGATTGTCTAATTTTGTTAAGGGCAAGGCTCCTATGCCTCAGGATAACGAGGGTTACATTTTGTACCCTGCCGGTTATCCCGAGAGCAAGATTAGGAGAATTCACTCTAGAAAGTCTCACTCTGGTCCTAATCATGCTTTTATGTATAAGGGTGAGACATCTAGTTCTAGGCAACCAACCCGTGCTAAGTTGCCTAAGAAGAAAACTCCTAGTGCATCAAATGACCATAGCATTTCATTCAAAACTTTTGATGCATCTTATGTTTTAACTAACAAATCCGGCAAGATAGTTGCCAAGTTTGTTGGGGGCAAACACAAGGGGTCAAAGACTTGTGTTTGGGTACCCAAAGTTCTTGTTTCTAATGCCAAAGGACCCAAAACCGTTTGGGTACCTAAAGTCAAGAACTAAACTTGTTTTGTAGGTTTATGCATCCGGGGGCTCAAGTTGGATCATCGATAGCGGGTGCACGAACCACATGACGGGGGAGAAGAAGATGTTCTCCTCCTACGAGAAAAACCAAGATCCCCAACGAGCTATCACATTCGGGGATGGAAACCAAGGTTTGGTCAAAGGCTTGGGTAAAATAGCTATATCTCCTGACCACTCCATTTCCAATGTTTTTCTTGTAGATTCTTTAGATTACAATTTGCTTTCCGTATCTCAATTATGTCAAATGGGCTACAACTGTCTTTTTACTGATGTAGGTGTCACAGTCTTTAGAAGGAGTGATGATTCAATAGCATTTAAGGGAGTGTTAGAGGGTTAGCTATACTTGGTAGATTTTGATAGAGCTGAACTTGACACTTGCTTAATTGCTAAGACTAACATGGGTTGGCTCTGGCACCGCCGACTAGCTCATGTTGGAATGAAGAATCTTCATAAGCTTCTAAAGGGAGAGCACATTTTAGGATTAACAAATGTTCATTTTGAGAAAGACAGGATTTGTAGCGCATGCCAAGCTGGGAAGCAAGTTGGTGTTCATCATCCACACAAGAACATCATGACGACTGACAGGCCACTGGAGCTCCTACACATGGATTTATTCGGCCCGATCACTTACATAAGCATCAGCGGGAGTAAGTATTGTCTAGTTATTGTGGATGATTATTCTCGCTTCACTTGGGTATTCTTTTTGCAGAAAAAATGTCAAACCCAAGAGACCTTAAAAGGATTCTTGAGACGGGCTCAAAATGAGTTCAGCTTAAGGATCAAGAAAATTAGAAGCGACAACGGAACGGAGTTCAAGAATTCTCAAATTGAAGGCTTCCTTGAGGAGGAGGGCATCAAGCATGAGTTCTCTTCTCCCTACACCCCACAACAAAATGGTGTAGTGGAGAGGAAGAATCGAACTCTATTGGATATGGCAAGAACCATGCTTGATGAGTACAAGACGCCGGATCGGTTTTGGGCCGAGGCGGATAACACCGCTTGCTACGCCATCAACCGGTTATATCTACACCGAATCCTCAAGAAGACATCATACAAACTCCTAACCGGTAAAAAGCCCAACATTTCATATTTTAGAGTCTTTGGTAGCAAATGCTTTATTCTTATTAAAAGAGGTAGAAAATCTAAATTTGCTCCTAAGACTGTAGAAGGCTTTTTACTAGGATATGACTCAAACACAAGGGCATATAGAGTCTTTAACAAGTCCTCAGGACTTGTTGAAGTTTATTGTGACGTTGTGTTTGATGAAACTAACGGCTCTCAAGTAGAGCAAGTTGATCTTGATGAGATAGGTGATGAAGAGGCTCCGTGCATCACGCTAAGGAACATGTCCATTGGGGATGTGTGTCCTAAGGAATCCAAAGAGCCTCCCAATGCACAAGATCAACCATCCTCCTCCACGCAAGCATCTCCACCAACTCAAAATGAGGATGAGGCTCAAGTTGATGAAAGAGAAAATCAAAATGATGAGCCACCTCAAGATGACGGCAATGATCAAGGGGGAGATACAAATGATCAAGATAAAGAACCAAGGCCGCCACACCCAAGAGTCCACCAAGCAATCCAACGAGATCACCCCGTCGACACCATCCTCGGCGACATTCATAAGGGGGTAACCACTAGATCTCGTGTTGCACATTTCTGTGAGCATTACTCTTTTGTTTCCTCTATTGAGCCACACAGGGTAGAAGAAGCACTCCAAGATTCGGATTGGGTGATGGCGATGCAAGAGGAGCTCAACAACTTCACTAGAAATGAGGTATGGGATTTAGTTCCACGTCCTAACCAAAATGTTGTAGGAACCAAATGGGTCTTCCACAACAAGCAAGACGAGCATGGTGTGGTGACAAGGAACAAAGCTCGACTTGTGGCCAAGGGATACTCCCAAGTCGAAGGTTTGGATTTTGGTGAAACCTATGCACCCGTAGCTAGGCTTGAGTCAATTCGCATATTATTAGCCTATGCTACTTACCATGGCTTCAAGCTTTACCAAATGGACGTGAAGAGTGCTTTCCTCAACGGACCAATCAAGGAAGAGGTCTATGTTGAGCAACCTCCCGGCTTTGAAGACAGTGAGTACCCTAATCATGTCTATAGGCTCTCTAAGGCGCTTTATGGGCTCAAGCAAGCCCCAAGAGCATGGTATGAATGCCTAAGAGATTTCCTTATCGCTAATGGCTTCAAAGTCGGCAAGGCCGATCCTACTTTATTTACTAAAACTCTTGACAATGATTTGTTTGTATGCCAAATTTATGTTGATGATATTATATTTGGGTCTACTAACGAATCTACATGTGAAGAATTTAGTAGGATCATGACACAGAAATTCGAGATGTCGATGATGGGGGAGTTGAAGTATTTTCTAGGATTCCAAGTCAAGCAACTCTAAGAGGGCACCTTCATTTGCCAAACGAAGTATACTCAAGACATTCTAAACAAGTTTGGAATGAAGGATGCCAAGCCCATCAAGACTCCCATGGGAACCAATGGACATCTCGACCTCGACACGGGAGGTAAATCCGTCGATCAAAAGGTATACCGATCGATGATAGGTTCATTACTCTATTTATGTGCATCTCGACCGGATATTATGCTTTCCGTATGCATGTGTGCAAGATTCCAAGCCGGCACTAAGGAATCTCACCTTACGGCCGTAAAATGAATCTTGAGATATTTGGCTTATACTCCTAAGTTTGGGCTTTGGTACCCTCGGGGATCCACATTTGATTTGATTGGTTATTCGGATGCCAATTGGGTGGGGTGTAAGATTAATAGAAAGAGCACATCGGGGACTTGCCAGTTCTTGGGAAGATCCTTGGTGTCTTGGGCTTCAAAGAAGCAAAATTTGGTTGCTCTTTCTACCGCTGAAGCCGAGTATATTGCCGCAGGCCATTGTTGCGCGCAATTGCTTTGGATGAGGCAAACCCTGCGGGACTATGGTTACAAATTAACCAAAGTTCCTCTTCTATGTGATAATGAGAGTGCAATCCGCATGGTGGATAATCCTGTTGAGCATAGCCGCACTAAACACATAGCCATTCGGTATCATTTTCTTAGGGATCACCAACAAAAGGGGGATATCAAAATTGCATATATTAACACTAAAGATCAATTAGCCGATATCTTTACCAAGCCACTAGATGAACAAACTTTTACCCGACTTTGGCATGAGCTAAATATTCTTGATTCTAGGAATTTCTTTTGATGTCTTGCACACATAGCTCATAAATATACCTTTGATCATGTCTCTTTTATATATGCCATGACTAATGCGTTTTCAAGTGAATTTCAAACCAAGTCATAGGTATATTGAAAGGGAATTGGAGTCTTCGGCGAAGACAAGGCTTCCACTCCACTCTATCACTCATCCTTCGCCGTCGCTCCGAGCATCTCTTCGTCTTTGGTATAATCTTCACTCATATGTTTGTATTTGCCAAAGGGGAGAAAGTAGTTAGCAAGGGCTTATATTTCACTCTAAGTATCCGTTTTTGGCGATTCATGCCAAAGGGGAGAAAGTATTAGCCCAAAGCAAAAGGACCACACCACCACCCTAATTTTAAAATTAATGATTTTTAATTGGTAAATTTCAAATTGGTATCTCTTTGTGTTCTAAAGGGGGAGAAAGTAGTATTTTCAAAATTGATATCTTAAAACCCTCTTGAACACTAAGAGGAGAATTTATTGAGGGGGAGTTTTGTTTAGCCAAAGGAAAAGCATTTGAAACAAGGAGAGAAAATTTCAAAACTTGAAAATGCTTCACAAAATCTTATTCATTTACCTTTGACTATTTTGCAAAAGGACTTTGAAAAGGATTTACAAAAAGAATTTGCAAAAACAAAACATGTGGTTCAAGCGTGGTCCAAAATGTTAAAAATAAAGAAACAATCCATGCATATCTAGTAAGTAATATTTATTGGCTCAAATTCTAAGTAACCTTTGCACTTACAGATTGCAAACTAGTTCAATTATGCACTCCTATATTTGCTTTGGTTTGTGTTGGCATCAATCACCAAAAAGGGGGAGATTGAAAGGGGAATTAGGCTTACACCTATATTCCTAAATTAGTTTTGGTGGTTGAGTTGCCCAACACAAATAATTGGACTAACTAGTTTGCCCAAGTTTATAAGTTGTACAGGTACCAAAGGTTCACATTAAGCCAATAAAAAGATCAAGAGAAAGGGTTCAAACAAAGGAGCAAGGGACAACCGAAGTGTGCCCTGGTCTGGCGCACCAGACTGTCCGGTGTGCCACCGGACAGTGTCCGGTGCACCAAGGGACTCCAAGCTGAACTTCGCACCTTCGGGAAAACTCAGAGCCGCCGCGCTATAATTCACCGGACTGACCGGTGTACACCGGACAGTGTCCGGTGCTCCAAGGAGAAGCGACTCTGAACTCGCCAGCTTCGGGAATTCGCTCCGCTATAATTCACCGGACATGTCCGGTGTGCACCGGACTGTCCGGTGTAACGGCGGAGCAACGGCTACTTCGGCACCAACGGTCACCTGCAGCGGCATTAAATGCGCGCCAGAGCGCGCAAAAGTCAGGCACGCGCGATGTGGCGCACCGGACACTCTACAGTACATGTCCGGTGCGCCACCGGACATCCAGGCGGGCCCAGCAGTCAGAGCTCCAACGGTCGAAACCCTACGGCCTGGTGACGTGGCTGGCGCACCGGACACTGTCCGGTGTGCACCGGACTGTCCGGTGCACCATGCGACAGACAGCCTCCACCAAACGGCTAGTTTGGTGGTTGGGGCTATAAATACCCCCCAACCACCCCACATTCAAGTCATCCAAGTTTTCACACTTCTACACCTTACAAGAGCTCTAGCATTCAATTCTAGACACACCCAAGTGATCAAATCCTCTCCAATTCCACACAAGGCCTTAGTGATTAGTGAGAGAGATTTGTTGTGTTCTTTTGAGCTCTTGCGCTTGGATTGCTTCTTTCTTTCATTCTTTCTTGCGATCATCTCAATTTTAATCGAGGCAAGAGACACCAATTGTGTGGTGGTCCTTGCGGGGAAGTTTGGTTCCCGTTTGATTGAGAGAAGAAGCTCACTCGGTCCAAGGGACCGTTTGAGAGAGGGAAAGGGTTGAGATAGACCCGGCCTTTGTGGCCTCCTCAACGGGGAGTAGGTTTGAGAGAACCGAACCTCGGTAAAACAAATCCACGTGTCTCACTCTTTATTTGCCCGCGATTTGTTTTGCACCCTCTCTCTCGGACTCATTATTATTTCTAACGCTAACCCGGCTTGTAGTTGTGATTAAGTTTGTAAATTTCAGATTCGCCCTATTCACCCCCCTCTAGGCGACTTTCAGAGGGAGAATGCGAGATCTACAAAATCTGGGTCTGGGAATGCGAGCGGCGCGCAGACGCGAGAATGGCGAGGGGTTGGAGGGCGAGGGCGGAGCATTTGGGCCGCGGACGACCAAAATGGTGGATGGAGGAGCGAGGGAAGAAGGCGGATGGGAGGAAATGATAGGCGCAGGAGGGCAAGTGCGTCGGGCACCACCCCTTCCTTCCCATCTTCCTTTATCTCCCTCCCCAAGCGACGATTGCGGGGAATGGGAGGGAAGGAGGGAGATGTGGGATGGGGGCACGATCATCGCACGTGATGGGGGCGACTACCGGATCCAGTGGGGACGCCTTGCCACGTTGGGGAAGGGCGTGGTCTCTGGTGGGAGGGAATGGCACGGCTGCGGGATTCGGTGGGGATGCCATGCCGTGGTTGGGGAAGGAATGCATAGGAGTAGGGAGGGAAAGGCGACAGGGGAAGAAGGGAACGCGAGGGCACCATGGCACCATCGAGGGCGGAGGTGAGGGCACCATGGCAGGGGGGGCTACGGGCATCACGCCGAGGGGAGGGAGAGGGGGCGCGTCCATCATGGTGTCGGGGAGGAGGGACAATCACAGCACGGATACGGGATCTGCGCGCTTGGAGACTAGAGAGGATCACGGAGGGGAGAGAGGGCAGAACCGTGCACCGTTGGTGTTGTGGACGCCTACACTAAGGCCTTAAGGAGTAGATATATATATATATATATATATGTAATTTATGTATTAGGAGCCCTAGGCTTTCTCTAATTAGAAAAGCCCTGACCACCGCACGCCCACTTGGGCTGACCTGACCCACATCCGCCCCTGTTCTCAGCTAACGGACCTGGTCAACCCGACCCCCACCGAACGCCTCCAAACCCTCACATGCACATCGACACCCAAAAACCTAACCTCCCATTGCCACCAACCCCGCTAGCCGCCTCATCCTCCCATCACCAGCTCACTGCCTCTCCCATAGATCTTGGCTCCTAGAACCTGCATCCCGCATCGTCCTGGCGCACTGGCCCTCTGATCTGTGCACCCGCGTGTGGTCTGATCCCCATGGCAAGGCCCCGACCACAAGGATCTCGATGGTGGACAACCGCTGTTTCACTTTCCTAGAGATCCTGATGACGATGGTCGCTACTGCACCTTCCTGGAGATCCTCCTTGCCATCATCCTCCCGCCGCTCGTCGTCTTCGTTTGATTCGGCTGCTGTAGAGTAAGCCCCCTTCCCAGCTTCCCCTCACACCGGGTAGGCGAATCGTTCGATCTCAAGCTATTCTGAAGGTGCCGGATCTG
Organism: Zea luxurians; assembly: GCA_029449295.1. Lineage (NCBI taxonomy): Eukaryota > Viridiplantae > Streptophyta > Magnoliopsida > Poales > Poaceae > Zea > Zea luxurians. The sequence continues at coordinate 23,922,669 of JAOPSE010000020.1, read as the reverse complement.
AATTCTCAAGTATAAGAGCGTCAAACGATTAACTGCCCCCAAATCTTGTGCCAGCTAGTAGGACAACGGTGGATTATTTCTGTGGCATCTTCTCTATGCTAGACACAAGTCCTGATGCTTCTGGTTGTTTTATCTTAAATAAAGATGCTAATATGCAAGTGGCTATGTGAGGTCTATTTCATCTGATTTAGTGCTGCACATTTAAGTAATGTTGATGATTGATTCAAGCAATTTTTTACTTGGCCTTTATATTCTAGATTATGTAACCGGTTGAAACTAAGAGATACATGATGATTCGCTAAATCATAAATATATTTATATTGCATAATCTGCTACCTAAGGCCTTAGTGCCTATCCTTAACAAATATTTTTTATACTTGATTCTATTGTGTAGGTATTGATGGCTGTAAGACAGGCCGTTCAACGAGCACCTCATTATCCAGAGTCTCACAATTTAAATGGCTTGATTTCTAATGTCCAATTAGATTTCCAGTCACAATCACATATTAACTACACAAGCAAAGTGCAGAGATATATTATGTTCTTTTTTGAAACAAGTTATTTCTTACAATACCCTTTTCATTGTGTTCTTTTCATTGTAATTTTGCTTCATCTATCATGTCACGTTGTGGACCTGGCTAGCTTCAATCCTGCTTTTCCTTTTTCAGTTTCGCCTTTTCTAGTGGTAATACTTGGCAGAGAAATCCTGAGCCAATCGCAAACCTTCTGCAAGACCTGGTAACTTATTTTAGGGGCTAGAAACAGGCGACGATAGTTTAGGCCTTGTTTTTTACACCAATCTAGCCCTAGATTAGCAATGATTTTTATGTAGCTCTTGTTTGTTACGACTACTCATGGCACCATTTATGCATATATCTGAACTATTTATGCTGTTGATATGTTTCTAGTGTGGCAATGTTTTTTTACATATAGATGCTTACCAAAAGTTCAAAATCTTTCTGGTCGGTAGCAGTAGAAGCAGCACACCCAATTTGTCATGAGTTGCGTCAGAAGGGTTTGGTGAGGTGTCACTTTTGGTGTACCCCACCGAGCAAAAATTAGGGGAATGTTAATATAGCTGATCTATTTATGCGAACCAAGACAAGAATCACAAAATTTACACTTAATTTGTGAAGTTTTCATGATTAGTGTTTTCAGTACTATTTTGTGCATATAGTCAGACTTTTCTACATTTCTTATGTTCTTCCTTTTATGCTGATTTGAATTGGTCCTCACATGATCATGCATCAGTACCCAATGATTCAGACTCATCTAATGCTTCTGCTTCCTTACATAAACATGCATCAGTAAGTCAGCCATCTAGCCCTACTTACTATAACCCGCATGCATGATCCACCTCTGTAATTTTTATTTCCTAAATATGTCTTTTTATGCTAATTTGAATACACTATTACGCCCAATTACTAGATCACGCGTATGCTCCGCTTTGTAAACACGTAGACCACCAAATTATACATTTTTATGTTCTTCCTTTTATGCTTTTATACTAAGTTGAATTGGTCCTCACATGATCATGAATCAGTACCCAATGATTCAGACTCATCTAATGCTTCTGCTTCCTTACATGAATATGCATTAGCAGGTCAGTCATCTAGCTCTACTTACCATAACAAGCACACATTATCCACCGATGTGACTCTTATTCCTGCTAATTTGAATGTGTTATTATGCTCAATTATCAGATCTCGTGTACGCTCTGTGTTGTAAACACGTAGACCAATTCTCCTACATTGTTTTTGTTCTTCCTTTTATGCTTTTACGATGATTTGAATTGGTCCTTTTCAAAACAATGCAGCCCTAGTACCTAGTCCACTCTAGAGCAGTATATAACAGATATGCCCAGTACCCTCAATAAGTATATGCTCTTTTGTTTTTGTGATCCACTACCCAAGTATCGAGAAGGCAAACTAGATTTTGATGTCTGCATATTAAAATTGCCGATAACAAATAAATCGTCCATGAGTTGTCCTAGAGTTTCCAGTGTGAAGGATATGCATTGAATCAATTTTATATGTTTTCAGAATGATGGACAAGGTACACCATGGCAGTAGATTTTTTTACACCCTGGTTATCTTGTTTTAATTCATCCTTTCTGCAAACCAATTATTTTGGTGAATCTTAGCATAGAACTTGACCTTCTATTATTTTGTATGTTTGGTTTGCATGGGATATATTTATGAACATTGATATTGTTTTTATGCTTACCGATAGAATGCATATGGTCTAAAAATGGAGAATTGAGGTATAAAATACCGGCTCTAGATTGTCATATGCATTCATTAGCAGTAGTGGCATGGATCTAAATATTTTACAACTGGTGCACTGTGATGACTGATGACAACATAAAACCTATGGTTGCATGCAGGGAGTAGGGAAGGCACTATCAATCTCTTCTTGAAGTCAGCTGAGTATTTGGACTATGCAGTTCATCATGTACTCATACATATACCACCTCAAAGACGCCTTATTAATTCTGTTTTTTATTGCATTAATTCGGAGCACTGAACATAGGAGTTCACCGTAGAAGTTCAATGGTAACACTGATGATGACTACATACTCTTTTATGAAAGCCTTGCCAAAAGAAGATGTCATTTTCATAGTTGAGTACAAGAATAATTATCTCTTGTATCTTATTGTAAAATCTAAAACATTTGTTCTATAGATGGTTAGCTTGCATTTTATGCTATAATTACCTCAAATCACGTGTTGCCTTTTTCACCAATTTATGACATCTATTGATATGTTTTACTTTAATTTACGATATTTATTGATGTGTTTTGCGACAACCTCATGCGGGGCCACATTTGCTATTATGAAATGGATCGACGATTTACGCTAAAATTCATACCCATTTACACAGTGTTGTTTTGGTTCATGTTTTACGTTTAAATCTGCCAGAGCCAGAACTTGCGCATGATCGTACGCGTGCGATTTTCACGCAGTAATTTAGGCCCCATTCGTTGTTACGAAACATATCGATGATTTATGCTATTTTGGTTTACGTTTTACGCTGAAATCTACCCGAGTCAGAACCCGTGTACGATCGAACGCGCGAGATTTTCACGCTGTAATTTCCGGGCCTAATTCGCCGTTACGAAATAGATATACGGTTTACGCGAAAATGCGTAAACATTTACGTTGTATTGGTTCATGTTTTACGCTAAAATCTGTCCGAGTCAGAACCTGATCACGATGGGACGCGTGAGATTTTTACGCTGTAATTTTCGGGTTGCATTCGCCGTTTTGAAACAGATCTACGATTTACGCTAAAATTCGTAATCATTTACGCTATTTTGGTTCATGTTTTATGCTAAAATCTGTCCGAGTCAGAACCCGACCACGATGGGACACGCGAGATTTTTACGCTGTAATTTTCAGGCCGCATTCGCCGTTTCGAAACAGATCTACAATTTACGCTAAAATTCATAATTATTTACGCTGTTTTTTTCATGTTTTACGCTAAAATCTGTCCAAGTCAGAACCCGATCACGATGGGACACGTGAGATTTTTACGCCGTAATTTTCAGGCCGCATTCGCCTTTTCGAAACAGATCTATGATTTACGCTAAAATTCGTAATCATTTACGCTGTTTTGGTTCACGTTTTACGCTAAAATCTGTCCGAGTAAGAACCTATGCCCGATGGACGCACGCTGGTACGAGACATGACTATACCTAGCTAGAGCTTCCTAGTACTAATGGAAGCCCTAAGCTTTCGTTACCTCGTCCATATATATATATACTATATGTATTTAGAGCCCTGGGCTCTATTTAGCTAGAGGAAGCCCCAGCCAAATATGAACGCACGTGCATTCACAGCCGGCTGACCTTTCAGTTTCCATATAAATACTGACGTGCTCCCGTGATTAGCTCCTTTGCTCTCGGCTCAGTTTCCATAACCGCAAAACCCCAACCCCGCCACGACTCCGGGAATCTCCGCCGATTCTTCCATCCCCGGCGACTCCGCTCCCCTTTCCGACGACTCTTCCAACCCCTCGCCGATCGCTGTCGATCCAGTCGCAAACGACATTTGAGCGGGGCGTCCTCGGTGTCCCCAATCCTCGCCTTAACATTCGCGCCGCTGCGTCCGGTGACTGGAGTCCAGACCGGAGAAAACCCTACCTTCTCCGCCGACGCTTCTGCTTCTTCGCTCTCCGCCGACCCGACTGCTTCCACGTTCTCCGCCATCCTCAACATTCGCCGCCGTCAACGGGTACCGCTCCAATTGGTAGTCCATCCCCAAACATTTTCGGTGTGTTCTTCCCAACCCTAGCTCGCGCGCATTTCATTTTTGTTCATTTTGCATTGTGTGGATCACGGCTAGGGTTGAAATCATTTATGCAGTTGATGTATTACATTTACGCACATTTACACAGTTGGTTACGCACACTTACACAGTTGGTTACGCACATGTACACAGTTGTTTATGCACATTAGGTTACATGTTTATGCACATTAGTTAAAGTTTTTTTGCATCAGATTATGTTCAATTGGTAATTGAGTGGTCATCTAGTTGTTTTTGTGACTGCATACACTTATTTATTCCATTATTGCTATAGTTAATACATTGTGTGACAGCATGTATTGTTTTATTGAATCATATCCAGTTTTTTATTATTTTAAAACAGACATTATTTATTACCCTAGTTCACAGTTAATACAGATTGTTTATAGCAAGTTTTGTTTTGCTCAAACATATCAGTTTGTAGGCAAATTGTGTTTTATGTTTGCAACTGTATGCAATGGTATGCAACATATTCAGATTTTTATGAACGTATAACAGGACAGAACATATATGCTACTGTGATTTCATGTATGCATCTGTATGCAACATATTCAGTTTTTTATGCTGGTATATCAGGTCAGAATATGTATGCATCTGTGTTTAGTAAATGATCAGCCAACTAGTTGTTTTTCATAGAGTATATGTTTTATATAAAATTTCATACCTGTTTAGTGCATACATTTATGTATTTCAGATGATTACAGCTAATACATTATTTGGTTACAGCAAGGTCTGTTATTCACTTATTATTGAACAGTTCAGTAAATGTTTTATCGAATCATATTCAGTTTTTTATTATTACAAAACAGACATTATTTATTACACTAGGTCATAGACAATACAGCTTGTTTATAGCAAGTTTTGTTTTGCTCAAACATATTCAGATTTTTATGCAACTGTGTTTAGTAAATGAGCAGTCAACTAGTTGTTTTTTGTAGAGTATATTTTTTATATAAAATTTCATATCTGTTTAGTGCATACATTTATGTATTTCAGAGCATTACAGCTAACACATTATTTGGTCACAGCAAGGGCTGTTTTTATTGAAACATATTTAGTTTTTCCTAATGATTGAACAGTTCAGTATGTGTATGCAAATGTAAATAGAGAACAGTATATTCAGATGTTTTAAGCTTGGTATTTAAAACAATTGGGTTCATTGATTCAATCATACCACACCATAAATACATATGCATATATAACAGTTTAATTTTTACAACATTGTATATTATGTATGCAGCTTTAAATTTAAAAAAATGAAGCAAGTGGACCGTCCTCCAAATAACCCCAAGCGTATAACAATTCAGTCAAGCCAGGAGTGTTTCAGTGTTGACATTTCCTCTGCAGAACAGCCTAATCCATGTCCAGAAGTTGGAAATCCTCCAAATGTTGACAGTCAAAATTTGACCAATGAAACAGTTTAGATTGATCCTGATGAAGATGACTTCATGCCAGCTCTGAAGAAGCGTAATGTTTCTGAAAGCCACCCAAGAGTGTTAAGAAAAGTTGTGACAAAGAGGATTAAACATGAGGAGCTACCCCGACAGGTTAATGTTATGCATACCCAACAAACAATTTCATATTTGTAATGTTCTGATTATTTTTTTTTATAATAACAAAATTATTTCATGTTGTATATTGTTTAACAGAGGCTTAATGTGAGGTGCAACCCTCAAGATGTCATTGCAAGCATTAACATTTTGAATGAAAGACAACGTGAGGCTATAAGACGTAAAGGTTTCTCTTCCATTCTTGATATGATAGTAGATGCGTTGTGCAGTAGATCACACCTTCAATGGTTGATGGACAAGCTAGACCCCAAGGATATGACAATATGTCCTGGTCCAGGAAAGGAACTCAAGATCACAAAGGACATTGTTCATCTTATCCTTGGCGTGCCAAATCATGGCGGTGGTAAACCTTTGGGGATTGATGAAGCAGTTGCAGCAAGCAACCTGAGGGCAGAGCTTGGTGTGGCCAAAGATGAGTTCAATGTGACATTTCTACAGGATCGTTTAAGGAAAGGCGAGGATGATGACCTTTCAATCAGATGTTTCTTCCTCATTCTATTCAACCGTCTGCTGTTTCCAACTGCTAGCTGGGGCATAACATATCATGAGGTGCTTCTCACAGAAGAAATGCACCGTTTCCATGAGATCGACTGGTGCCAGTTGATTTTTAATGATCTATGTGAAGCTGCCAAGAAGTGGCACAACCGAATCACCACAAATGTATCCACGACTATATATGGATGCTCCATTGTTGTCCTTGTAAGTATAGTGTTTTTCCGTATGCACATTTATTTCATTTTTGGTTGCTAACTGTTGGTAGTTATGTAACATGTTTTACGATGTTGGTTACGTTTACTTACATAGCTATTGAACATTGTAATTCTTTTATGTAGTTGTATTACTTGGATCACCTGCATACAGCCGCTGCCCCCCAAAATAAGACTGGCACACCTCGCATTAAATTCTTTGATAAGAATAGCATAAAAGCTTTGACCAAAGCTGACAAGAGGAATGTACGCCATGGGGCTGAACCTTTCGGACATTGTGAAGTAAGTTATTCATATTTTCACAGTTGGTTATGCACACTTACACAGTTGGTTACTCACAGTCACTACAATTTTATTTCTAGTTCCGAAGCTCGACAGAGACATGCTATGCAGTTGGACCTAAGATCGATCGCCAATCCGAGGCAAGTTTATGATGTATTATATACATTGTTTATGATTATTTATGGAACAAATAGAATAGGAAGGTGGACATGGATTCTTATTAATTTTTGCTGAACAACCAGCCGGAGTGCAGGACCAATATTTTTGATGCACCGCGCCCTGCCCCCATGCCTCGTCCAACTTTTAACATCAAACTTCCATCTATCAAAGAGATGATGTCAAGTAAGATCAACGATCTCCCACATCATCATCGATCTAAATTCACAGATATTCTTGCTGCATATGACTTGGAGGTTGACAAGTCATGCGTAGCCATAAAAGACAGCATTGACAAAATTATTGAGAAGCAATACGACATAGCAGACAAGTTTATAGAATTGATAGACGAGGTACTACGTGCCGAGTCTGAAAATATAGAAAATGAGACTGATGAGCCACAGCAACCGGGGAATTCGGCTAATTCAGCAGGTATTCCTTATTCAGAACATTTTATCTTTCGACATGTGCATACGGTTTTTGTTATAAGTACAGTTAATAGCTTATGTTTTTGTCAAGTATACACAGCAACATTTGATTTATAATGCAAGTTTTGACATATATTATTTTCAATATAATTGTGTACAAGGACACAATGTTGATGCCACCCAGCCCACACCTGATATGCCATCCCAAGCATCGCAGCTTGAGACCCAGCTGGGTGGTACTCAGTTTGAAGAAATTCATGAAAGACAATAGCATATCCGTAGAGTGCTTGAGACGTGTCCCGACGAATCGGATGTGGTTTCAGATCAACAGGTAATTTGTCCAACTCCAATACTATTTTTACTCATCATACGTACATGTATGCATACTACTTTTTAGCAGTATACGAACCACACTTTTTTGTCAACAGGATTTCTGTTTTGATGTTCGAAACATCATTTTGAGGAACACAAATATCACACCTCAAACCACATCAGCTTGCACCCGCTTGCCGAAATTTGACGTGACACCAGAAAAAATGTTTGTTAGCAGTTCATGTCTCATGTTATAATTCCATTTTACTATACATACTACACAGTTATACTAATTATATACCTTTGTGTAGAGAGGTGAAATGGCAACAGAGGAAATGGAACACAATGACAGTGGGCCAGTTTTTGACCAGACCCCAACTCCTCATGTCAGTATGATAACATACATATTACATAATGCATTTTATGATATTAAACTGATTTTTTTAATGTTCAACCACTTACAACCATGTTGCATTTCAGGATGATACACTAAAAGGGACAACAAACTATGGATCTGATCCACCCCTTACAGAGCAAGAGTGCGTTCGTTCTCTGTGGGATTTAATTTGTTCCAAGGACATTGACCAAAGCAGGTACATGTTACCCAAATTACGAATAACGTATTTATAAGTTTGGTTCATTTATGCAATATGAATCTATAACTTTGTTCATCATACAGGGTTGTCATAGATTATGGTGAATACAGTGCAAACTGTATGGATATTTATGAATCTTTCGCGGAGGGCAAATGTATTGAGAATGTCTTCATGCAGTGTTTCATTGAGTGTGTTCGTGATGATTCCAAAAATCATCGTCGAACTCTGACATCTAACAGATTAATACTTGATGTCAACGTTGGGGTAGGTTCTTCTTCACATTTATTGTAACTATACACATAATATACTTACACACTCTATTTTTTATAGGCTCTGTTAAATTTTGAAGAACAGGAACGTCACAGCAAGAATCCTCAGCCGTTTGATCAAAATGTGTTACAGAATTGCTTGCACAACACATTGCCTCCTTTGGTAAATCTGGATAAATGCAAGTCGGTAAGTCCCATTAACATTTTGTTCCCAGTTTCATCAGCACATTAACTGTACATTTTAATTATCATGACATTGTAACAGCAACATGTAACCTATATTTACTTTTATCATCAACAGATATTGGTACCTATGCTTAGCAGGGGACATTGGACACTGTATGTGATCAATCTACACCATCGGGTTATACACATTTTAGATTCGAATCCGTATGGTATACAACTTGGTGGCACCGAATGGAAGGACTACCATTATGATCCAATTTATTTAGGTGGAAGGAAATTCCCATGGGCTAGGGTTATAATGAGTAGGCTGAGCAAAGCGTTACAACACGTTTGCCCCAATGCAGATTTTCCTAAGTTTGGTAATTTTCCAATGGATATGCCATCTAATTGCCCAACAATGAGGACAGGGTCAAATGACTGTGGATTTTTTGTAATGAGTTACATGAAGTTTTATGATCACAATGCAGGTGACATATCTTCTTTCGATCAACCAGTAAGTGACTTTGCTAACTGTTTCTATAATCCGGTTGCCATCATTTGTACATGTTAGCTATAGACGTGTCTAATGCACGCTATGCTTTTATTGCAGAGCAATTCCCGAGACCTACGTGCTCATGCCCTTCATCAACTCACATTCCATCGCATCAACAAGGCGTTGCCACTTCCATTAGATATCCAGAGATTTATGTTTGCGCGCAATTAGTGAACTATGTGACAGAACTAAGCAATGGTGTGGGGCAATGTACCGTACTGTGGTATTTTGGCCATTATTGCCAGTTAACAATTTTAGGAAGCTTCCTTATATGTGCTGTTTTAGAACAATTGTCATGCTACCTTGTCTTAGGGGTGTTACCCAGGTTCTTTCTGTGAACTTTAGTTGGCTGGATACTTATGGTTATGCTGCGAATATGTGAACATCAGATGTTTTCACTTCTGTGGGCTTTAAATATGATCTGTTTATATGTTATGAAGATGTTATATGAATACCTCATTCCTTAATATTACCATCAGTTCATTTGCGAGTATCATCCAGGTTATATACGATGTTTCCTACTTCAAATTATGCAACATTAGTAAGCAATATACGCTCTATTTATCAGATTTCAACAACCTTATATCTTAGATTATTCGTATCAGATACAACAGACTACTCGCCGCCTGACTCACTGCTGTCGTTATCAACAGACTAATTACTGGTCATATAGTTTACAAATTATACGATCGTCCCACAAGTTATCTACGATGTTTTGTACTTCTACTTATGCAACATTATTAAGCAATATACGCACCATTTATTAGATTTCAATATCCACCTCTATATACATCAGTTGCCAAACATGCAAGGTTTATTGTAAAAAACAAATTAATCGTATCTCATACAACAGTCTAATCACTGTCTGACTCACTACTATCGAAATCATTTGCGTGTTTTTTTGATGTTGTTGTCTCATTCCAATCAGGAGCTTTACTGCCACCCTTGTTCCTAGATCCTGGAGGTCGTCCTCTCTTACGTCCAGCAAGGCTTGCCAACCTTAGTCTATTTTCCTCCATTGACAAACATGTCCTACTATTGTGACCATCAGCAATTCCACACTTCTGGCATTTCCTGGTCATTTTCTTTGTACCTTTTGCTCCCAATTTAATAACCCTTTCTTCACTCCCTTTTATTGTTCTTCCTTTGGGTTTTGAGTTAGTTGGTCTTGCCAAGCTTATCCCATCGACTGCAAAATCCAGTTTCTGCAATTCAAAAGTAAATACTTCTCAGCATATAATATTATGTAGTCCAACATACAGTATTATACCATTATTACCTTTCTGGCATGATCATTTTGTTCATTGACACCACTAACATTCATAATTGCGTGATCATGCAAATTAACCTGTAATTGACAACACATTTTTTAAGCTCAATCATAACCCAATAACTCAAACTTATAAATCATGTATATGTATAACTGCAAATCAGTATAGTTGTTAAAGATATTACCTCTTCTAATGGACGTATTGGTATGTGTATTTGATCATTGGCCACACCTTGTTCAAGTATATTAGATACGTCTTGAATTTCTTGAAAATTTGGTTGAAAGCTCAATATACATCATTTACAAATAAACATTCACAACAGTATGATCAAAACCTTGTTATTCCTTTCGTCAAATTCACCATCCTTTTCGTTGTCTCTATTGTCTTCATCATCGTCCTGAGATTTTATTGTTTCACACCTCATCAATATAATATGATTAATAATATGTTACAAAATACATATTAAAACATTACATACCTGTATACCATCTCCTCCACTAGTTCCACAAGTTTCCTCAACGTCTATATCTGTCTCCAAACGCGAAAGTACTTCGAGAAGCTCATCCATTACTGTTAGGGCTCTATCATTTCCTGCTTTGGATAAACTAGCATGATGCACTACTTTCATTGCCTTTTTTAGCAACATCTTCTGTCTATATGATTTTGTTTCTCCATCCTTCCCCTTCAAATTCCTATCATCTCTTGAAAACGGAACATCTTGCCTTGCAAAGTAGGTGTATCTTTGTAAAATATATTCCTTCGGTATCCGGTCAATCTGAAGATGCATAAACACGCGTAGTACATGTACACAGAATAGCCCTATAAAACAATAACTATCATAAGAGTTTGTACATATGTTTTCAATGTATATATTTACTATTTAGTACTCCATACCTGTATGTTCCCAATGTTTGCATTCACAAGTATACTTTCCTGCATCTTCATCAGCTGTCACTTTGAATTGGTGTTGTCCCCACACAATTTTATTCGATCTAGTTGTATGTTGCACTACCCAATCATTTGCACCCCCTTCTTCGTCGTGCATTATCTTGAATGTGGTTGCATATTTCAAAGATTCCTAGAATTTATTCATCACAGCCCTTGTGTATGCTCTTGCAACCCTTATCTCAAACATGTATAGCGTGTTCGTTTCCTTTTGACCCTGTGACATATATAATGCAAATTAGTTTACACTTATATTAAGGTATCAATATACGTCATAACAATTTTATCCTCACCATGCTTCCCACTGCTTCCTTTGACTCTTTCATCTTTCTACTGTGTAGAAGTTTCATCATTTGCTTGGCGAATTGATGAAGCGGAGTATTTGCATCGACATGTGCACTTTTGACAAGCCTGTTCATGCTTTCGCTACGCTGTGTAGACAACATTAGACCACAATAATGATTTTTGAAAAAAGCAGGCACCCAATCCTTACGTATTCCATACAGCTTATCGAGAGTAATGTTATCGTGCAGATGAAAATCTTCAAGTAGCATTGACCATGCAGTCTCAAACTCCAACTCAGTCAAAGGATGATGTATTATAGATTGAAACCGTGTCTTAAAGTCCATTTCCTCAAATCTTGCATACAACTCGTTTAGAAAAGGCATATACCTATTTTGCACATGCCATAGACATAAACGATGTATTGTGTGTGGGAAAACCCTCTCGAGGGCTACTGGCATTGCAGGATCTTGATCTGCAAACATATATGACAAAATTGTACGAATCTTATTCCATGTTATATAAAGAAAATAATATCAAATTTAAGCCATATTTTATGTATATACATTTAATTGATTATTATCAGTCGTACCTATCAGCATCACTCGTGGCCCTTCGGTTCCCATGCATGTTTTGAAGGCGTTGAATACCCATTCAAATGTATCAACAGTTTCATCCCCCAACAATGCGAAAGAAAATATAGTGCAATGGAGGTGGTGATTTGAACCAACAAACATACCTAGTGGTTTTTCATACAGATTAGTCTTATGTGTTGTGTCAAATGTAACTGCATCACCAAAATCCATGTAATCCCCTTGCTGGCTTGCATGTGACCAAAATATGCTCAAAATCTTGCCTTCTTTATCCAATTGGAAGTCAGAGAAAAATTGTGGATTATCCTTTTTGCAGGATGCAAAAAAGGATAGTAGCTTTGCCACATCATTTGCATTTCTTTCTCGTTGCTTTGCCTTTTTCCTGAAATTATTGGCAAAATTTAGCATTAGGCGAAAACAACAATCAGCAAATATCAATTATGAATATCAATCGAAACATATTACAAACTTACAGGTTATACATGTCCTGTGCTGTTACAGGCACACTCTCAGGACCACCGTGCATTTCTGATACATAATCCATAATACAATGTTGCGGGATTCGACTCTCTTGCATTGAACTTATGAACTCCATGTATTCAGGATCATGCGTCTTGTTGCATTGTAATTGATTCTTTTCGGTATCCTTTTTAAAAAATTCATGATTATGATCCAAGTGCAACAGATCAATACGCACTGATATAACTGTCTCTTTTGTATCATCATAAATTTTTTTAAGTTTCATACCGGCCTTGCATTGTGTCCGCTTCGAACTGGTACTACGTACCTTTGGGTTTGATATTCCCCTTACTGCACTTTTGCCTTCCATCGAGCAATTCAACCACTTACAATTTTTCCGTTCCCTATACTTTTTCAATGGAAATCCAACTTCATATGCATACCTACTATAAAATTTATATGCTTCATCCACCCCACTGAATGTCATACCAACTTTAGGTACCAATCTCGGATCAATTGTAACTTCCTGTGCAAAAATATAAATTGTATCATGTATGGTACCCTACATATTTTTATGTTGTATGTACATCATAACAATTTTCTGACCATAGTTTTACAGTGTATGCACAATATAACTACTGAATGTCATACCATATCTAGCTGCCTTCTACTGTATACAATTTAACCTACAATACTGAAAATTCAAATCAGTTCAATATTACTTACATGTCTCTGCAGAATCACTGGTGTGTCCTGTTCATGATCACCAATAGTACGCATAGTATTAAGGTGCTGTCCTCCTTGATTTACTGTCATCCTCGATGCCTCAAATATGGTCTGATCATCAACCCCCGGGCCCTCAAAGCTGCTGGTGGAGTAATTGCATCTACAACAGTAGCTGATTCTGTATGCGTAATTCCATCTGACGCTAACTGGTTCCCTCCTTGTTGTTCTTCCTGCACCATTGTTACGATATCCAAGCATTGATTTGGTCGATGAACAGACGTCGGCGTCGTATACTCACTTATGGACTTGTTATCCCATGGCGCCGCCATCTTCCAGAGCAATTACGCCCTTCACCCAGCCGCGCCCTATCAAATGATGCGTACTGTCCACTTTTTTTTGGAAGATTATGATTATTTTTCCTGTACCATGCGTATATCCAATATCGTGGACGCGAAATTCACGGCGCATATCCATTATGCGCTGAATTTTAGGATCGTGGCCGCGCTGATCGCGGGCGCTCTGATCGTGGGAGTAACAGCCATTTATGCAATTTTATACACAGATTTACGGTGTCGTAACTGTCTGTTTAAATGCGCTTCCCCAATTTACGGGTTACACGTCACCGACCCACGTTCGAACAAGTGGCCCACATCGGTTTACGCATATTTTTACTAGCTATTATAATTGCATAACTGTAGTGCATTAAAGCGGGCCGCCTGGATCGGTCCATTCGGTTCGACCAGGCTCGGCTCGTCTGGCTGGGGCTCCGCGTACCTATATGAAGCCCAGGGCTTCCATTACCATCGCCCTATATTATATATATATATATATATATATATATATATATATATATATATATATATATATATATATATATATCCAAAACGACTACTACTATCTTTATTTTGCTCAAAGTTAAATAAAGTACGTACTACTTGATCGATCCGGGCCTTTTATTATAAATATCGATTTTTATTATATATGTCGATCGAGTGGACTAGAAACTTGTTAGGCTGGGCGCAGTCGCGAGCTGTAAAAGCTCCCCTGAGATTTTACAGTAGACATGGTAGCTGCAGCCATACACCCTACGCGTTACTCTACGCGCTATCCACAGGGCAGGAGCTGCAAATGCAGAGTTCTCTCTCGCCTACGCTAAATGCTATTGCCTGCCGCGCTCTCTCTCGCTGAAGAAAAGGTGGGCCCAGGGACAGGACAGCAGCGTCTGTTGAATGCTGACTGCTGGTGGGCCCAGGGACGTATAGGGTAGATATATAGGGTAATCGTGACCGCGGAGAATTGTTGGATAGAGTAGAGAATCTCGCTGATCAGGATAGAATATTTCTTTTAGGATAGAGAAATAGAGTAGTATGAGTGCGGATAGTCTTACTAGCTTTTCAACTTAAGGTGGCATACTAGGGGTGTTTGTTTCTAGGAACTAATTTTTAGTTCCTCCAATTTATTCCATTTTAGTACTTAAAATATCAAATACGGAAACTAAAACTCCATTTTATTTTCTATATTTAGCAATTTAGGGACTAAAATAGAATAAAATGGAGGGACTAAAAGTTAGTCTATAGAAACCAAACACCCTCTAAGACCCCGTTTGGTTTGAGGGACTAAAGATTAATCCCTCCATTTTAGTCACATTTAGTCTCTAAATTGTTAAACGGTGGGACTAAAATAAGGACTAAATTGTTTTAGTCTCTAGTTTCTCAAGGGGTAACTAAAAGAGACTAAATCATATAGATTCTACTTCTTGCCCCTCCTTTATTTTAGTTGCACTAATGACGTGAGAATGTTAAGGGATATTTTAGTCCTCCTCTTATGATTCATTTAATTTGTTTTGAATAGTTTTAGTCCCTAGAACCAAACAGGGTATAGACTATATTTTAGTCTCCTAACTAAACTTTAGTCACTGGACTAAAGAAACCAAACGGGACCTAAGAGCATCTCCAAAGACCAACTAAATGGCTTGTTAAGTCAAATTTTAGCTACTTAATAGTCAAATAACTCTCTAACAGACTAACCATCTGACTCGCTAAGCTATTCGACTCTCTAAATTGGTTCTCTCATTAGCTAAATTTGGCTGCCACTCTCATTAGCCAAATTAGATATATAGTCTGTTTAAGTGAGATGTTATATATAGAGTGTAATATTTATGAAAAAATAAAAAGAGAGTCAAATAGAGAGTCAAAAAATAAAGAATCCTTTGGAAAGCGAAGCTCTGATATAATTATCACTCACTAGCTATATATGTAGTACTACTGTAACAATATTTGTCTCCGATGCTAGCTCTCGTACGTAATTGCATAGTTTTCATTAAGCTAAGCCAACTTTGTCTTTTTAGATATCTAATACTATCTAATACTCGATCTACTAGCTAGCTTTTGTTTCTTATATATATATATAGAATCATCATCATCAAGCTAGCTAGCTACCAGCGGAGCCAAAAACAGCTTGAAAGCAAAGCACCATGCCCACAACATCGTACGTACGTGTCGCATACAGTATATATAGTATAGTACTAGTATAAGCCTAGCTAGCTTATTTGTATTCCTTCAAAATCAGTTCCCAATGAGATCGACACCTCTCCTATGAGTCTATGACCAAATTATTTCATCAGTGATAGATCTAGAGATGGCAATAAGTACCAGTATGAGTAAATAACCGTGAATAATTATCCATTGGACACGAGTATAGTGAAATTTGTTTTCCGCGGTACGAGTATAGATACAATAATTTTTTTCGCGGGTATTGTTGGGGACTTGTTCTCAAATGCTACGAGTTAAGAACAAGACAACACAAAATGTTAAAGGTTAATGTCCTTCGTCCTTCGAAACATTATTTCTCATATGATATAATGATCTCCAGACGAAGATAATGAAGGACATACCTTCATCATCACAAAGTAGGTTAATGAAAGAATAAGCATATGAAATATAAAAGATAATATGAATAATCATATAACATTATTAATATATTTTTTATTATCATGAATAAACGTAAACAATATTGAATTATATTTGTATCTTCGGCTTGACAGAAGGTAAGAGTCCAAGCGTGACGCCCGAGCGAATACAAGTCAGCATGAACAGTACGGAGGTATTGTTCACCTATTTATAGTCACAGGACGCAACCTGTACGAGTTTACATTTATACCCCTTATAACTGATTACAATCAAGACACAGGTTATCATGGGCCGATCGGTCTTTACATCTTTAAGTCGGTGCAACCCTTCGTCTCATGGCGCGTTGCTATGTCGAAGCTCCCTGAACGGTATCTTCGGCGTTGCTTCTGTGTTAACCTTCCGAACAGGACCTTCGGCGATGAAGCAGACCCCAATAGTAGCCCCTTCGCGGTGCTAGATCGTTTTTCGTAACGAGCTTGATCTGTGAAAAATTCTCCTAGGCTTCGAAATGCCGAAGGTCCGAAAAACACCTTCCCTGAGCTTATTGCCGAGAAACGATTAAAATATTCCAAGCGCGAGGTGGCCCCACTATACGGCGTGTACGCGCGATCTGGCGATTCATCTCCCACGCGTCGTGGTCCACCGTTCAGCGGGTGCGGGTGACTATTCAGCGGGTGCGGGCGACTTGACGATTTACCTTCATACCTGCAGCACTATATAAGCAGACGGAAAGGTGTGAAGTTACCACAGCATTCATTGCCATTGCAATGTTGTGCTGCTAAAAAATTTAACTATAGCCGAAGCTTTCTCATCGCATTCTCAAGCAAAGCATCATTTTGATTTAGCTTCGGCATAAGAGGGAGCTTTATCAAAACTGCAAAATTTCTCAACATTCATTAGAATTGTACGAAATTCAACACCTGATGGCCAGAGTACGTTCAACTGCTAGGGTGACTCGTGATGGAGAAGAGGTCGAAGCCACCGAAACAGCCCCGATTTTCGAAGTTATGAGGCAAACAGGATTAGTTGTAACAGAAGCCATCGAATAAGTTGCACCTGTTGCTGAAACTGAACAAGATATTGAGGAAGAAATCGCTGCTGAAGAAGAAGAATATTATAGCATTCTGGTCCTGTCCAAACCTAGCCACTTGGATTTTGGTGAATCTACCATTTCTGAAGTCGATGTGCCCATGCTAATAAAGTTAGGCTATTTCAGGGAGACTAAGAAGAAGTTGATTCGTTTCGCTGGGGATGAGACCACTCCGACACCAAAAAGTGATGAGGTGGTAGTTTTCAAGAGTTTCTTTAGAGCGGGATTGCGATTTCCCTTGAATGAGATGATTGGTGAAGTCTTGAATAATTATGAAATCTATCTTCATCAGCTGACTCCTAACGCCATCGTTAGGCTCAGTGTTTTCATCTGGGCACTCCGAAGCCAAGGAGTAGAACCGAATGCCGAAGCTTTCTGTCGAGTGCATGAGCTTCATTACCAGACGAAGGCTAGAGAAGATGGGCTGCATGAGAACTCTGGGTGTTACAACTTCGCATACCTCAAGGACATGAAGGCCTCGGTGCTTAGCTATCGCACTAAGTGGCCAACTGGCTGGAAAAGCAAGTGGTTTTATCTCAAAGCCGATGAAAAGAAGAGGGAGAAGCTGAAGACGCTAGTGCTAAGCCCGTTGAGTTTGAAATTCGGGTTGACTAGGCCCTTGTGCCGTATGACACCAGGATCACCATGTCAACAAGCTGTGGCAGAATTCAGGGTGGTAACCGAACAAATTAGCACAAGGGATCTAGTTCAAGAATATTTGGTTAACAAAACATCTCTGACTTTGAGCGAATTAAGTATGCCAAAATTAAAAGGAACGAAGAAGGGACTTGAGCTTGTGCGACTTCCTTATCGGTTTAAATTTGAAAAGCAATTTAAAGAACCTTGTCAAGAGTGGTTGGAAATGATTGAAGTAGTGTGTAATGAAGTGTTGGGAAATTACACTAAAAAAGAGGATCAACTGATGACTGCGGCCTTCGGCACCCGACCAAAGCGAAGGTTGAATCAGGTGATGGATTGTCACACCCTATTTTAGAAGGCAAACCGAATGCGAACCATGTACGTGCCAGGATCAGCAATTCACGTACACAGCAGTTACATAACATGGACATCATCACACAGTGCTCAAATAGTATTAAAAGGGGAAATAGTAGTCGATTACATCATATGTCTGAGACATCCACATAGTCTTTACAATAAATCAAAGTGTGGAAAAGAAACGTAGATAAACGCGGCCTTCACAGGCATCCAACTGGGGGTTTGCCGCTAACCCACACCTAGAACTCGTCGTAGTCTTGGAACTCCTGGAAGTCTCCTTCCACGACTTCATCCTTTCCTGAGCAGGGGTTGCAATGCTGACAACCTGGGGGGTTTGGTGTGTAGAGCAAGGGTGAGTACACATCAACATACTCAGCAAGTATCCTGTTTGGCTGTAGTGGACTAGCTTTATGTGGGGGTAAGTCAAGCAGTTGCTTTTAGTTGGTCAGATTATTATTACTAGTAGAGAAAGCCAGGTTTTAGGATTAACCCACGTTATTAACCAAGCGTACTCCTTTCCAAACGGAAAGAGCACCACTTACCATTACCAGAGTCAATACCAAGAACCATCAATCTCATTGCCACCTGCAAATCCGAACATCTCTGATCAAGTACCACTAATCACTGGAGCTCCCTTGGCCGCTCATAACCGCGAGCACGGCTGATATATCAGTTTTCAAACACTCTGCAGAGGTTGTGCACTTTACCCACAAGCCGTGATTTCCCTTTCTGCCCGGAGATCATGACTCTCCATTGATCACTACCAAGGTGACCCAGCAGGGTATCACTACGTAGCCTTTACAAAGATTCCCGGGGCTGTAGCCGCCCGTTAGGTTTCCTAAATGTACCGCACTCCTCCCTAAGGGACAAATCAACCTTGGTAGAGCCAGCCGCATACACCGAGCCCCATTTACGGCACAACGGCTAAGCGAACAACACCCCGGTTCCTCTAATTACTCAGCTAAGGGCGTCCCACTCCACCCTCATGGTTGCACTGTTTTCCCGGGCGGTCATCCAACAAACAGGTCCTTACGGAGAGGCACTCGAGAAGCCGCTCGAGCCCCCTTGAAGGCCACAAGTATAACATCATAATAAAAGAGGGGAAAACAGCGTATCATAGATAATTCTCATCATGTTCGTTGATTAATGTTAAGCAATAGCATAAAGCTAACCAATAATAATCCGACCCAAATAGGTAAACAAGGACAAGGATAACAAAAGCTAGTCAATCCTTAGGTATAAATATGTAATGCGAGAGGTGAATTAAAGAATGTATAGGACAGAGATAGGTCAAGGGACACTTGCCTCCACCAACCGACTGCTGCTCAGGGGCTTCTCCTGCGAGCTCTTCGGGCTCTTCAACCGGATCGTTCTCTATGCGAGCGCAAACATACATACATCCACACATTTAATACAAAAGAACAATACACCATACAATAGAATGCAGTAAATAAACAGACGTTCCACGCGGGTTCGCAATTAAGGCTAAGAGAGAAAGAGAAAAAGACAGTCGAGAAACGATCACATTACATGATTATGAATTAAATTACTCGCTCAATGGAAGGGAATTAATTTGGACACTACGTTTTAGCATAAAGTAAAGTCAAGTTCCACAATTAATTATTATAAACAATTGAAGATGAACGAAAGGGAGTGGTCGCACGTCGAGACGTACGACACGACATTTAGATTGAATTAAGAAGTAAACGACTCGCCGCGCGACAGACCGCACAACGAGACACTTGCACTAATTTTAAAGAGACGTTAAGCATCGCACGGCGAAGCGCACGACGACATACGCCAACAGGGCTGAGTTTAAAGTGGAATGTCGCGCGTCTGGACGCGCGACATTGCACCTTAAACAACCTGAAATTAAAATAGATCATCGCGCGATGAAGCGCGCGACACAACACTTTAATGAATATAAACTAAAAGAATCGTTGCGCGACGAAGCGCGCGACGAAGCGCGCGACGCAGCACATTAATAAACACAAATTTAAATTGAATCGTCGTGCGATGAAGCACGCAACGCAACACATTGATAAATACGAACTTGAATTGAATCATCGCGCGACAAAGCGCGCGACGCAACACACTAACTAACGGAGTTTGAAATTAACTACAACCAAAAATAATCACCGCGCGCGTGGGTTTGCGCACGCGAGAACGCGTTAGGGGGGTAAAGGGGCTACACGAGTTGCGCCGGGGCCGGGACGCCGCGCGCAGGGGACCGAGGACCGCGCGCAGGGGCCGAGCCGCCGCGCCGGGGGGCCGAGCCGGGGCCGGGGCGAGCGCCGCCGCGCAGGGGCAGGGGCGGGCGGGCCGCGCTGCCGCGCAGGGGAGGGCGGGGCCGCGCCGCGCGAGCAGGGGAGGGCGGGGCCGCCGCGCCGCGCGGGCAGGGGAGGGGGCGGGGCCGCGCGAGCAGGGGAGGGCGGGGCCGCCGCGCCACGCGGGCAGGGTAGGGGGCGGGGCCGCGCTGCCGCGGGGGAGGGAGCACGGGCGCGCGCGCAGGGGAAGAAGAAGGGAGAGGGAGGGAGAGAGAGAGAGAAGGGAAAGGGAGGGAAAAAACTCACCTTCGGGGATCCAAATTCCGGTGATCTCGACTCCAAACCCTAGGGCACCACGGGGAGAGAGAGGTGGGAGAGGGAGAGAGAGGTTGCTGCGCGGGAAATCCAAATGAGAGAGGGAGAGGAGGAGGGGGCGTATGGGGGGGTGTGGGGCGCCGGGGGCGCGCGGGCCGGGCTGGGCTGGGCTGGGCTGGGTTGGGCCGGACCACTTCGCGGATCGAAACCCACGACACGCACGACCATCAAACAGACTCCAATCGCGAACCGAAAACCGAGACGGAACGAGACGAACACGCAACATCAGACAAAGAAATGTGCTCCGGCATGATGCAACACCCATGACACTTAGGTTTTGTTCATACACGACACGGACACCTGTCACTATACTGGTTTGAAATTGGGAAGAGGGAGCGGAACGGGGAGAGAAAAGAGAGTAACGCCCGAATTTGGTGAGAGAAAAGAATAAAAAAATTCTACCCACAAATTCAGGGCGTTACAAACCTATCCCCCTTAAAAGAATCTCGCCCTCGATATTCAGGGTTGGCTAGCAAAGAGCTCAGGGTATTTAGCCATCAGATCATCTTCACGCTCCCAGGTTGCTTCTTCCTCAGAGTGATGACTCCATCTGACTTTGCACATTCTGATGGTCTTTCTTCGGGTGACTCTGTCTGTCGTCTAAAGGATCTGCGCTAGTTTCTCTGTGTAGGTCAAGTCCTCCTGGACCTCCAGACCTTCCACTAGCAACTGCTCTTCTGGCACACGCAAACACTTCTTCAACTGAGATACATGAAAGACATCATGCACTGCGAACAAGCCTTCTGGCAAACTGAGCTGACAGGCCACTTCTCCACGCTTTGCGAGAATCTGATACGGACCGATGTAGCGGGGTGCTAGCTTGCCTTTGACTCCGAATCGTCTGACTCCTCTAATCGGTGACACTTTCAGATAGACAAAATCTCCAACCTCGAAACTCAGCTCTCTTCTTCTTGTGTCTGCATAGCTTCACTGCCTTGATTGCGCTATCTTCAAATTCTCTCGGACCATCTTGATGTTCTCTTCAGCTTCAAGCAAAACGTCTGGCCCGAACACTTGCTTTTCTCCAGGCTGATCCCATTGCAAGGGAGTTCTACAACTCCTTCCATAGAGCGCCTGAAATGGTGACATCTTCAAGCTGGCCTGGTAACTGTTGTTATAGGAGAACTCTGCATAAAGCAATTTCTTGTCCCATCTAGACTGTTCTTGCAACGCACAGGCTCTCAACATGTCTTTGAGGATTTGATTGGTTCTTTCGGTCTGACCATCTGTCTACGGATGATAAGCTAAACTGAAATTCAGATGTGTGCCCAAGGCTTCATGCAACTGCTGCCAGAAATGAGAGGTGAACTGCGTTCCTCTATCTGACACTATCTTCTTTGGCACACCATGAAGACAAACAATCCGGGACATGTACAATTCTGCCAATACTGCA
Organism: Zea luxurians; assembly: GCA_029449295.1. Classification (NCBI taxonomy): domain Eukaryota; kingdom Viridiplantae; phylum Streptophyta; class Magnoliopsida; order Poales; family Poaceae; genus Zea; species Zea luxurians. Next base: position 23,900,018 of record JAOPSE010000020.1, on the reverse strand, counting down.
CTGCTGTAGTTGGTCTTGACAGGTATGAAGTGGGCTGACTTGGTCAAGCGGTCCACCACTACCCAAATGGAATCGTAGCCGGCTCGAGTGCGAGGCAATCCGACTATGAAATCCATACCGATTTCATCCCATTTCCACTGAGGAATTTGCAATGGTTGCAACAATCCAGCTGGTCTCTGGTGCTCTGCCTTGATCCACCGACAACTATCACACATAGCCACATGGTCTACGATTTCCCTCTTCATTCCGTACCACCAGAATTTCTTCTCAAATCCTGATACATCTTCTCACTTCTGGGGTGAATCGAATAGGCTGTCTCATGAGCTTCCTTGAGGATCAACTCCCGAATAGATTCGACATTGGGAACACATAAGCGGTCTTTGAACCATATCACACCTTCTGCATCCTCCCGAAAATCTTTGCCTTTGCCTTCCAGAATTAGTCGCCGAATCTCACTGATCTTCTCATCATTCCTCTACGCTTCTTTGATTTCCCGCTCTAGGGTAGGTTCCAATTCAATTGTGACTCCTCGCGAATTATTCAGAAATCCGAGACTCAACCTGTCAAACTCTTTGGCCAACTCATAAGGCATCGGACGAGCGACCATCAGATTGACTTGACTCTTCCTGCTCAAAGCATCTGCCACTATGTTCGCTTTGCCTGGATGGTAGTGAATCTCTAACTCATAGTCATTGATCAACTCAAACCATCTTCTTTGCCTCATATTCAGCTCTGACTGAGTGAATATGTACTTCAGACTCTTGTGGTCTGTGTAAACATCACATTTCTGTCCATACAGATAGTGCCTCCATGTCTTCAATGTGTGAACCACTGCTGCCAACTCTAGGTCATGGATTGGATAATTCTGCTCATGAACCTTCAGCTGTCGGGATGAGTAAGCCACAACTCTTCTCTCTTGCATCAACACGCATCCCAAACCGGTGTAACAGGCATCGCAATACACCGAGAAGGGCTTGTGCACATCAGGCAAGACTAAGATAGGCGCTATAGTCAATTTCTCTTTCAGCGCTTCAAAGGCCTCTTGACATTTCTGGGTCCACTTGAACTCAACTTTGTTGCCTAGCAAAGCTGTCATTGGTTTCGCAATCTTCGAAAACCCTTCAATGAATCGCCGATAATATCCGGCCATTCCAATGAAGCTCTTGATTCCTCAAGCATCTGTTGGTGCTTTCTAGTTTAGAATGTCTGCCACTTTCTTCGGATCCACAGCTAATCCTTCTTTGTTGATTATGTGACCCAAGAACAGAACTTCACTGATCCAGAACTCGCACTTGCTCAACTTTGCATACAACTGGTGCTCTCGCAATCTCTGCAATACCATCCTCAAATGACTTGCATGTTCTTCTTCGCTTTGAGAATATATCAGAATATCATCGATGAATACCACCACAAACTTATCAAGGTAATCCATGAATACACTATTCATCAGATTCATAAAAAAGGCTGGTGCATTTGTTAGACCGAAAGACATCACTGTGAACTCATACAACCCATACTTGGTAATGAATGCCGTCTTCGGAATGTCTGAAGGTCGAATCCTGAGCTGATGATAACCTGACCTCAGATCTATCTTGGAGAACACGCTGGCTCCTCTCAACTGGTCGAACAGATCTTCTATTCTGGGCAAGGGGTACTTGTTCTTAATTGTGACCTCATTCAGAGCTCGATAATCGATACACATCCTTTTGGTGCCATCTTTCTTCTCCACAAATAGGACAGGGGCGGCCCAAGGCGAGGTGCTTGGCCGAATGTAACCTTTCTCTGACAGCTCATCAATCTGCTTCTTAAGTTCAACCAATTCTGGTCCGGATATTCTGTAAGCTCTCTTAAAGATAGGGGCGGTTCCAGGAAGAAGCTCTATAGCAAACTCAACTTTCCGCTCTGGTGGCATACCTGGTAAGTTCTTTGGAAACACGTCTGGGAACTCGGACACAACCTTGATACTCTCAATTGGGTCTGCTTCACTGCTATCGGCAGCCATCTGATAACAACTTCCTTTCTTTGGCTCAGGCGGGACTAACTCGGTCACCACTTCCTCTCCTAGTGGGGACACCAACTTGATTGTCCTCTTATCACAACTGATAACTGCCTGATACTTATCTAGCCAATTCATCCCTAGGATGACATCTATTCCCTGAGTAACCATTACTATGAGATTAGCGAGAAACGCTATCCCCCTTATTTCCACACTTACATTCAAACAAATGCTATCGGCTCGAATTCTACCACCGGCTGAGTCAATTTGAATGGGGGTTGACATGGTAGTTATTGGAAGACTATGTGCTTTTACCCATGATGCAGTAATGAATGAATGCGTTGCTCCAGTATCAAATAACACTTCTACAATATGGGAGTTGACTGGAAACATACCTACTATCATGCCGGGGGTCTCCTGAACTGCTTCAGCCTCCAAGTGGTTCAGTCTCCCATGGTTATAGCGCGGCTGAGAGCGGTTGCCTGCTCCAGGCTGAGACGCATTCTGCTTTGCTGGGGCACTGGGGCCTGACTGCTACTGGGTTGCCTTCGGATATTGCATCACCCAATGGCCTTGCTCTCCACAGTGGAAACATGCTTTGTTTCCAACCTGAGCTGGAGCTGTTTGATTATTCTGCTGGTCTGCTGGGGCAGGAAGACGAGGTGCCTGCTGATTCTGCCTCTGGAACTGACCTCCTCCTGACTAATTGTTCTGGCGATTCTGATGCTGATGCTGAAGATACTGCCTTTGGAACTGCTGCTGCTGAGGTGGACGCTGGTTTTGCCTGAACTGCTGGGGTTGATTGCCTGAGAAACGAGGACGATTGCTGCTTCCAGGCTGGGGTCCACTGATCTTGCGCTTGTGATCCTCCATCTCTTTGCGCTTCCTCTCTATCATGATTGCTCTGTCAATCAGGTGCTGGAATGTCGGGAAGGTGTGATTCATTAGCTGATACTGCAGAGGGTCAACCAAGCCTATCAGGAAACAGTACTGTCTCTTGTCGTCGGTGTTGACATCTTCAGGAGCATAGCGAGACAACTGCAGAAACCTGTCCCGGTACTCACTGACAGACAATGACCCTTGCTTGAGGGCCAGGAACTCCTCCTTCTTCACTGTCATCAGACCTGCAGGAACATGGTACTGACGAAAGCTTCCTCTGAACTCTTCCCAGGTGATGGTGTCGGGGTTGGCATGGGTGGCGAGATAAGACTCCCACCAGGACTAAGCTGCTCCTCTCAACAGACGAGGACCATACAGGACTTTCTCCCTGTCATCGCACTGAGCGGTATGCAACTCCCGCTCCACAGTGCGCAGCCAGTCTTCAGCATCCATGGGGTCAGAAGAGTGAGCAAACGTTGGGGATGACCTCTCATGAATTCAGCACGCTTGTCCCTGGGCATCTGAGGCTGAGGTGGTGGCTGTTGCTGCTGCTGCTGAATGGCAGCCAGAGTCTGACCAATGGCTTAAACTGCCTGAGTCTGCATCAGAAACATTTGCTCGATGGACATCAGGGGCGGGGGCGGCAGTTGCTGTTGCTAGGGTACCTCATCCTGCTGAGCTGCCTGCTCCTGCTGAGCACGCCTTCCTCCTCTGCACCTGTTTTCTGACATCTGCAGAATGCAACCACACATCAGAACTGATCTCGCAAATCTTGCAGCATAAGAAAAGAGTATAGAATTCTCCACAACACTGAACAGATGAGCATCTTCACTGATCTCCAACACAGACCAACACAGCTTCTCAGATAAAGAGGAAAGTGGAATAAAAGGCTTCCCAACTAAATAGCTAACTCCATTAACATATAACAGATAAACCAAAATGCAGGGGATACCCACATCCTGGTGACAGGCATTACAAAGATCCAAATCAAACATAGTTCATCATGACAAACATAAATGCACAGGATATAGTAAACTACCGTGTCTAACTAAGACTAACTAAGAGCGAGACTAATGCTAGGACTATAGCTTCTATGTATATATCTTCGTATTAATTACAAGATCTGACTCTGACGATCTATGGTTCTAAATTTATCTTGGTCTTGCAGTCAGGATTGCCATAAGACTGGTGTCCACGCCGAGGTGAGCGGTATGGGTGCTGAGTCCCGACGGGAGCGGGGGAACCATCATCCAGGTGACGACGTTCCGCGCGCTCAGCCCGCAGCTGGGCGATCTCAGCACGAGCCCTACTCAGCTCGTCTAATGCATGGTCCAGATCCGTGTTTAGCACGGCGGCTAGGTTGACTGTGCTGCTCAACCTAGGATTGTCCTCACCAACAGGTGAGACAATCATGCCTCCTGTGCTGCCAGATGGACGGCAGGGGTAGTACTTCAGGTTGAGACCGTCGGCTACCCCGCCGAGAACCGAGCAGTAGTGTGAAAGCGCACGCCGTGCAGCATCTTGCATGGCCGCCTCAGCTGAGTCCCGCTCAGAGATGGAATAGTGCTCCGAGCAGACCTCAGCACCCCAGAGACTATTCTCCGGACGACGCACCAAGCAGGTCACCTCCCAGCGGTCCGGGTAGACCCCGCGACTATGCTGGAAGACCACACAGCGATACTCGATAGACCAAGTACGCCGGTCAAGTGCCCGACGTAGTAGGGTGTCGAGCGCATCGTGGAAGTGACACCCGCGAGCAGTGTCGCGAGCGACGGGTCAAGCAACCCATCCTTCCGGCTCCTGGTCAGCAGAAAAGTCGGTGTCATGGCTCGAGCTGTCGTCGCCACCTCCGTCGTCTGGGTCTCCTCTAGCAGCTACTCCAGGGGCTGGGGCGCTCAGTGGTGGTGCAGGGGGCGCCTCCAGTGGGAGCACAGGGGAGCAGCTCCTCACAGACTCTATCTCCTGGTGGAGCGAGAAAGAAGAGCCCTGCTGCTCCTGCTCCTGTCGTTGACGTTCTTGCTCCTCATGCAGGCGGTGGTGCAGTCTCTCCAAATGGCTGGACTGACCGACCACGGGACGGCGAAGCGGACGCTCAGCGAGATGAGAGGGTAAGAAGGGGATGACAGACTTCCATGCAGTGTGTCTAAGACGAGCCATCTACAAAAGAAACCGCAAGCAAAAGAGTGAGAACAGAACTAATATGACCAGCAAGTAATAAACCATAAATAAATGAAGGATTAGAATAAAACACCATTTTCAGCAAGGTATAATATATAGTAGAACATAGTTTTGGTCGGTATGACCAACTTTTGAAGGGATGCCAAAGTCAAGGTGATAATAGAGGTCTATAATCCTTAGAACGACCATTCTACTCTAGGTTAGCGGTCCTACAGTCAGCACGGCTTTGATACCACCTATGTCACACCCGGTTTTAGAAGGCAAACCGAATGCGAACCATGTACGTGCCAGGATCAGCAATTCACGTACACAGCAGTTACATAACATGGACATCATCACACAGTGCTCAAATAGTATTAAAAGGGGAAATAGTAGTCAATTACATCATATGTCTGAGACATCCACATAGTCTTTACAATAAATCAAAGTGCGGAAAAGAAACGTAGATAAACGCGGCCTTCACAGGCAGCCGACTGGGGGTTTGCCGCTAACCCACACCTAGAACTCGTCGTAGTCTTGGAACTCCTGGAAGTCTCCTCCCACGGCTTCATCCTTTCCTGAGCAGGGGTTGCAATGCTGACAACCTAGGGGGGGTTGGTTTGTAGAGCAAGGGTTAGTACACATCAACATACTTAGCAAGTATCCTGTTTGGTTGTAGTGGACTAGCTTTATGTGGGGGTAAGTCAAGCAGTTGCTTTTAATTGGTCAGATTATTATTACTAGTAGAGAAAGCCAAGTTTTAGGATTAACCCATGTTATTAACCCAAGCGTACTCCTTTCCAAATGGAAAGAGCACCACTTACCATTACCAGAGTCAATACCAAGAACCATCAATCTCATTGCCACCTGCAAATCCGAACATCTCTGATCAAGTACCACTAATCACTGGAGCTCCCTTGGCCGCTCATAACCGCGAGCACGGCTGATATATCAGTTTTCAAACACTCTGTAGAGGTTGTGCACTTTACCCACAAGCCGTGATTTCCCTTTCTGCCCGGAGATCATGACTCTCCATTGATCACTACCAAGGTGACCCAGCATGGTATCACTACGTAGCCTTTACAAAGATTCCCCGGGGCTGTAGCCGCCCGTTAGGTTTCCTAAATGTACCGCACTCCTCCCCAAGGGACAAATCAACCTTGGCAGAGCGAGCCGCATACACCGAGCCCCATTTACGGCACAACGGCTAAGCGAACTACACCCCGGTTCCTCTAATTACTCAGCTAAGGGCGTCCCCACTCCACTCTCATTGTTGCACTATTTTTCCGGGCGGTCATCCAATGAACAGGTCCTTACGGAGAGGCACTCGAGAAGCCGCTCGAGCCCCCTTGAAGGCCACAAGTATAACATCATAATAAAAGAGGGGAAAACAGTGTATCATAGATAATTCTCATCATGTTCGTTGATTAATGTTAAGCAATAGCATAAAGCTAACCAATAATAATCCGACCCAAATAGGTAAACATGGACACCCAAATAGGTAAACAAGGACAGGGATAACAAAAGCTAGTCAATCCTTAGGTATAAATATGTAATGCAGGAGGTGAATTAAAGAATGTATAGGACAGAGATAGGTCAAGGGACACTTGCCTCCACCAACCGATTGCTGCTCAGGGGCTTCTCCTGCGAGCTCTTCAGGCTCTTCAACCGGATCGTTCTCTATGCGAGCGCAAACATACATACATCCACACATTTAATACAAAAGAACAATACACCATACAATAGAATGCAGTAAATAAACAGACGTTCCACGCGGGTTCGCAATTAAGGCTAAGAGAGAAAGAGAAAAAGACAGTCGAGAAACGATCACATTACATGATTATGAATTAAATTACTCGCTCAATGGAAGGGAATTAATTTGGACACTACGTTTTAGCATAAAGTAAAGTCAAGTTCCACAATTAATTATTATAAACAATTGAAGATGAACGAAAGGGAGTGGTCGCACGTCGAGACGTACGACACGACATTTAGATTGAATTAAGAAGTAAACGACTCGCCGCGCGACAGACCGCACAACGAGACACTTGCACTAATTTTAAAGAGACGTTAAGCATCGCGCGACGAAGCGCACGACGACATACGCCAACAGGGCTGAGTTTAAAGTGGAACGTCACGCGTCTGGACGCGCGACATCGCACCTTAAACAACCTGAAATTAAAATAGATCGTCGCGCGAAGCGCGCAACACAACACTTTAATGAATATAAACTAAAAGAATCGTCGCGCGACGAAGCGCGCGACGCAGCACATTAATAAACACAAATTTAAATTGAATCGTCGCGCGACGAAGCGCGCGACGCAACACATTGATAAATACGAACTTGAATTGAATCGTCGCGCGACGAAGCGCGCGACGCAGCACACTAACTAACGGAGTTTGAAATTAACTACAACCAAAAATAATCACGGCGCGCGTGGGTTTGCGCACGCGGGAACGCGTTAGGGGGGGTATAGGGGCTACGCGAGTTGCGCCGGGGCCGGGATGCCGCGCGCAGGGGGCCGAGGACCGCGCGCAGGGGCCGAGCCGCCGCGCCGGGGCAGAGGGCCATGCCGGGGGCCACGCCGCGCCGGGGGGCCGAGCCGGGGCCGCGCTGGGGCCGCGCCGGGGCCGGGGCGAGCGCCGCCGCGCAGGGACAGGGGCGGGCGGGCCGCGCCGCCGCACAGGGGAGGGCGGGGCCGCGCCGCCACGCGAGCAGGGGAGGGCGGGGCCGCCGCGTCGCGCAGGCAGGGGAGGGGGCGGGGCCACGCCGCCGCGCAGGGGGCCAGGTAGGGGCGAGCCACGCCGCCGCGGGGGAGGGAGCAGGGGCGCGCGCGCAGGGGAAGAAGAAGGGAGAGGGAGGGAGAGAGAGAGAGAAGGGAAGGGGAGGGAAAAAACTCACCTCCGGGGATCCAAATTTCAGTGATCTCGACTCCAAACCCTAGGGCACCACGGGGAGAGAGAGGTGGGAGAGGGAGAGAGAGAGGTTGTTGCGCGGGAAATCCAAATGAGAGAGGGAGAGGAGGAGGGGGCGCATGGGGGGGTGTGGGGCGCCGGGGGCGCGCGGGCCGGGCTGGGCCGGGCTGGGCTGGGTTGGGCCGGGCCACTTCGCGGATCGAAACCCACGACACGCACGACCATCAAACAGACTCTAATCGCGAACCGAAAACCGAGACGGAACGAGACGAACACACAACATGAGACAAAGAAATGTGCTCCGACATGATGCAACACCCATGACACTTAGGTTTTGTTCATACACGACACGGACACCTGTCACTATACTGGTTTGAAATTGGGAAGAGGGAGCGGAACGGGGAGATAAAAGAGAGTAACGCCCAAATTTGGTGAGAGAAAAGAAGAAAAAAATTCTACCCTCAAATTCAGGGCGTTACATGGATACCTTGAATTTTGACTACCCTGAGTATGAGCAATTGAACAAGGGTGCCGAAGGGCAAAAGAGAAAGAGGGTTGTTAGTGTTTTTAGTAGACAAGCTGCTAGGATGGTAAAAGAAGATGAGGAAGCTGCAAAGAAGAGGAAATCTAGCCCTGAGCCGAAGGTGGCTGCTCCCGCTTCAAAGAAGAGGAAATCCGTAGCTTCGAAGCCAAAAACAACTGAGATAGAGGAAGAAACTCCTTCAACGCCTTCTGCTGCTGAAGTAGAGGAAATTCTAAAGGTAATGACTGAATCCCTACCTATCAAGCTGCTAAGTCCTCTGGGGCCGCAACTGACAAAGCTTTTACAGAAGAAGGACAGTCCTTCGGCAGCAAAGAAGGCGGTTGAGCCAAAAAGACGAAGGATTGTCACTATTATGCAAGCTATTGAGAAAACACCATCGCGGGTCTCAGCATCAAAGATAGTACCACTTGCCAAAGCTACCAGCACCGAAGCCGCTACTGCCAAAGCCGCCAGTGCCGAAGCTGCCACTGCTGAAGCTGCCAACTTAGAGAGTACATTATCTAATATTGATAGAGTGCTCTTGGATTTGGCTACAGAGGAGGCTACTGGTTCTGTAGAAGAAGTCCTGGCTGAAGTGCCAGAAAAAGGGAAGAAAGCTGCCGAAGACATTTTGGAAAAAGAAGAATTCGAGTTTCGAAATTTAATTGGTCAAGAATTGACCAAGGCTGAGAAAAAGGAACTTCGGGAGTATGCCATATCCTGTGGCTATCAACCGGGGGCCTTGCTTTTTGGAGGTGTTGAGGAAGAAGCCTTAGGGTGCATCCGAGATCGCACCGGAACAAAGATTATCAGCTCTCTAACGAAGAGTGTTAGCTTTCCGAAGCTTGAAGCCGACCTCAGCAGGTACCAGCGGTAGCATATCACCGGTAGCTTGTTCTATTCCAATTTTAAGGTAAAGTTTTTATCAACTTTTTATTGTTTTGATAATAAAGGTAATCTCTGATAAAGGTTATTTTTCTAGAGTCTACTACTGAGTAAAACCTTGAGGATGCAACAGGATCTCGAGGATAAGAAAAATGAGATTATAATTGAAGGCTTAGAAAATAAAATCAAAGAACAGGAAACTGCTCTTGAGCAGAAAGATTTTGTTCTTCAAACAACAGAGGGCTCGCTAGCAAGAGCTTAGGCTGAAATTGCCAGATTAAACAATGAGCTTCTCCTAAAGTCAGAAAGCTTCGAGCAAGAAAGAAAGGATTTTGATGTTAAGCTTGCAGCCGAAGTTGAGAGAAGTTTGAACTTGCAAAAATCCTTGAAGGAGCTTCAGGACAAATGCCTAAACTTTGGCACCCGGTGCGTGCAACGGCTGAAGCAGATTTTCAACTTAGTTGGCGCTAGCTCCGAAAAATTTGAACCTTCGGTTGAAGATCTGCCAAGCACCTTTGAGCACATTGAGGGTGAAGTTGAGGCACTTAACGAAGTTATAGCTGGGCATGGCGATTTCTGTGCCCTGCTGGCTTCTCGCGGCATAGCTGTCGCATTTATGAAGGCCGGTTGCACACATGGCAATGCAGTGAATAGGCCAAATTTTAGTCTGTCTCTAGCTGACATGGCTAACATGCCCAACCTAGCTCAAAGCATCGGGAACAGATCTATAACTCAAATTTGGATGAAGGGTGGACGAGACTTGGCTGGTGACGAAGCATGAAGCCATCTTAAGTCGGTATTGGACCCATACCCGTTACTACCTTCTGAAATCATTTTTTACCTTTTTACCTTATTACTTTGTTGCATACAGGATGACGATGCCGAAGATCAATGATCCGAAGATTAATGGCTTGAAGCTTGATAGATGCTGATGAAGCTATACAGAGCTTTAAAAACATTTGAATTATCCTTATAATAGATATCATAGTTTAGGAATCAAACATTACTCTGTAAATTTGTCCATACCTTGTAATATATTTTTACCTTTCCATCCGTGTACGAATTGCTTTGATGTGGACAAAACTTATATCTTCTGAGCCGAAGGCGAAAAACACCTTCCCTTCTTTTCGTACACAACAAAGCGTAGGTTTGCTTCTTTTGTACTCATCGAAGCCTTGTCGTTAGAGTCGAAACAACTGTCTGTATGCTATGATATGATGATGATCCTACGAATGCCTAAATGAATGTGTATGAATGCAATGAATGATGTGATGTAATATGCAAATGAATGTCCAGACACACGCTTACGAAGCCACACCCATACTCTGCATCTTATTCACCATTTATTTTTCGGTGTTCACCGTTGACTTTTTGGTGTAAGTTCTACATCCCCTTAGGAACGACTTTTGAACTTCTTCGCCTTCTACTTCGGTGGTATTTGGCTCTGCATTCCCTTAGGAACAACTTTTGAGCAGAGAACTTACGCTGCGCTCCCTTGGGAGCGACTTTTTGTAGCTTCGTCGTGCCCTGCATCCCCTTAGGGTCAACTTTCGAGCTTCTCCCTGTTTTTTTCTTTTTCCTGCACTCGATGGTGCATGCCCAGATTTTACATTTTACATTCTTTTTGGGGGAATTTGCTCTCGTAAAGCTAAATAAGAAAAGAAAAATTACAAGCCCTGGCCTCATTAAAAACCTTTCTCCCCCTTTGGAAAGGAAAAGGGTGTCATAGGAAAAAATGAAAAAAGATTACATCAAATTACACATAATATCGTCGAAGCTCATCTGCATTCCAAGATCTAGGAATGTCGTTGCCGTCCATATCCTTCAACCTGTAAGAACCAGGCCTCGACAAAGATACCACTAGAAAAGGTCCTTCCCACTTCAGCTGTAGTTTGCCTACTGTGTCCGGATTGGCCACCCTCTGAAGCACCAAATGCCATGGCTTAATATTTTTCAGCCGAACTTTTCTGTCACGCCATTTTATTATTTTGGCTTGATATTTATTGGTATTCTCCATAGCCTGAAGTCTGGTCCCTTCTATAGTATCTTTTGCTATATGATAATCAGCTTCGTCCTCTACCGAAGCTGCTGTTCTGATTGACCCCGTTTTAGCTTCTTCTGGGGTTATAGCTTCATCACCAAATAGTAACTTGAACGGTATAAAACCTGTTGACCTTGATATGGTTGTATTGTGGCTCCACACCACTTTAATCAACTCATCTGGCCACTTTCCTCTGGGCTGATTGAAGATTAACTTCATTATTCCCGTCATTATAATACCATTTGCTCTTTCGACCAGCCCGTTTGACTCCGGGTGCCTAACTGATGCAAAATAAATCTTCGTGCCAATCTGATCGCACAAATCCTTGAAAGTCTCGGCCTCAAACTGTGTTCCATTGTCCACAGTTATAGCCTTCGGCACGTCGAAGCGACAAACGATATTTTGCCAGAAGAACTTCTGGACTGTAACCGAAGTTATTGTAGCCAAAGGCTTTACTTCAATCCACTTAGAAAAATATTCCACAGCCACCACAACATATCTTAAATTGCCTTGCGCTGGTGGGAGTGGGCCTAGAAAATCTAGGCCCCATCTTTGCAATGGCCAAGTGGGCTGTATTAACTGAGTGAGAGAAAAAGGTTGTTTCTGGTCTCTAGCACATTTTTGACAATTTTCACATTTTTGATCCAACTCTGCCGCATCCGAAGCTGCTTTCGGCCAGTAAAACCCTTGTTTAAATACTTTTCCCAGCAATGGCCTAGACCCAATATGAGATCCACACAATCCTGCATGTATCTCCTTCATTAACTCAATACCTTCAGCTCTTGATAAACACTTGAGAAGTGGAGAACAGACTCCATGTTTATATAATTCTCCTTGTATTATTACATACGGTCTTGTTCTTGCCTCCATCCTATTATTATAAGCTTCGTCATCTGAAAGGCAATTACCCTGGAGGAAAGATATAATTTCGGTCCTCCAATCTTCACTATGTACTGGAGAAATGGTAAGCACTGCTCTTTCCATGAGTTCAACCGAAGGTGCCTTTATTGTTTCAAAAAATACTTTGGAAGGTAAAGGGAGCCCCTGAGTCGCTGATTTGGCTAGCAGATCTGCATGCTCATTCTCGCCTCTTGGAATATTCTTGACGAAAAAACCTTCGAAAGAAGCCTCCAACCTTCGAACTGTATCCAGACATTTTTCAAGCTTCGGATCTCTTGCCTTACTACTTATGTCCACATGGCCAGAAATGACTTGAGAATCAGTTTTCAAGATGGCCCTTCTTATTCCCATTGCCCTTAACTTCCGAAGCCCCAACAGGAGTGTTTCGTATTAAGCAATATTATTTATACAACTAAAATCAAGCTTGGCTGCATAACACATTTTGACTTTTGATGGTGCTACTAGGACAGCAGCCACTCCTGCACCGAAGGTTCCCCAGGAACCATCGCAGAACACTGTCCAAGCTTCAGTGTCTTTGTTTATTTCTTCTTCCTGAGCCCCTGGCGTCCAGTCAGCGATGAAGTCTGCTAACGCCTGGGACTGAATTGAGGATCTATGCACATAGTCAATGGTGAATTCATTAAGCTCTGTAGACCATTTTCCAATTCTTCCAGTAGCTTCTCTATTCTTCATAATGTCCTTCAGAGGTTGTGACGAAGGAACAATTATGTGGTACGCTTGAAAATAATGTCAAAGCTTCTTGGAGGCCATTAATACAGCATACAACACCTTCTCCAATTCCGTATAACTTTTCTTTGACGAACTTAAAACTTCAGAGACAAAATACACTAGAGCTTGCTTTTTAACTTGACCGTCTAGCTTCTCCTGTACCAGCGCCGCACTCACTGCAGAATATGAAGCTGCCACATATAATAGCAATGGAGCCCCTAGCGCAGGTGGAGTTAATGTTGTTAAATCGATCAAATATTGCTTCAACTCTTCAAAGGCTTTTTGCTATGCTGAGCCCCATTGAAAGACTTCGGCTGACTTTAATATTTCAAAGAATGTCAGATTTCTTTCTGCTGATCTGGATACGAATCTATTTAATGATGCTAGCCTCCCTGCCAGCCGTTGGGCCCCCTTCTTTGTGCTTGGCGGTTCCATCCAAAGAATAGCCTCAATCTTACTTGGATTGGCTTCAATTCCTTTAGTTGATACCAGACAGCCAAGGAACTTGCCCTTTTTTTACCCCAAAAACACACTTCTCTAGATTCAACTTCAGACCAGCCTGCCTGAAGTTAGCAAATGTCTCTTGTAAATCAGTAATGTGATTTTCTTGCTTCGTGATTTTCACTATGATATCATCAACATAGGTCAGTACATTCCTGCCTATTTGAGAATGGAGGACCTTGGCTGCCATCCTGCTGAAGCTCCCTCCAGTATTCTTGAGCCTCTCAGGCATCTGAAGATAACAATATGTGCCGCTGGGGGTTATGAAGCTAGTCTTCGGCTCATCTTCCTTTTTCATCCATATTTGATGATAGCCAGAATAACAATCTAGTAGACTCATGAGCTCCGAAGAAGCTGCTGCGTCTACTAAGGAGTCTATTCTTAGCAATGGGAATTCGTCCTTCGGACAAGCCTTGTTAAGATCTGTAAAATCAATGCACATTCTCTATTTACCATTAGCCTTCTTCACCATAATAGTGTTGGTTAGCCACTCTAGGTATTTCACTTCTCTGATGACACCAGCACTAAGGAGTCTCTTCACTTCGTTCCGAGCTTCTTCAGCTTTGTCTTCAGACATTTTCCGAAGCCTTTGTTTTCTTGGCCTGAAGGATGGATCCACGTTGAGTGAGTGTTCAATAACATCTCTGTTGACACCACAGAGATCATTGGCGGACCAGGCAAAGACATCTTTATTGTTGAATAAGAACCTTAGCAAAGTCTTCTCTTGTTCTTCAGATAGCTGAGACCCCAGCAATACTCTTTGTTCTGCTATGTCTTCACATAGGAGCATAGGCTTCGGCTGATCCGCTGAAGCAGCCTTCTCTCTTTTGTATTTATACTGCTCATAGGCTTTGACTCCATCTATATTATGGATTGCCTTTGAATTTGTCCAATTTCCTTCAGCTTTTCTGGCAGCCTCTTGACTTCCATGGATAGCAATAAGCCCCTGCTCCGAAGGTATTTTCATACATAAGTATGCTGGATGAAGTATAACTTCGAAAGCATTGAGTGTCCCTCGACCAATGATTGCATTGTATGGATACTCCATGTCAATAATATCAAAAACAATTTGTTCAGTCCTTGAGTTATGAACAAAGCCGAAGGTTAGTGGCATTGTGATTTTGCCGAGTGCTACGATTTGCCTTCCTCCGAAGCCACAGAGAGGATGTGTAGCATCATGAATCTTATCCTCTGGCTCTTGCATTTGTCTGAAGGCCTTGTCAAATATAATATCCGTTGCACTGCCTGTGTCAACCAGAACATTATGGACCAGAAACCCCTTGATGACGCAAGATATAACCATAGCATCATTATGGGGGTAATCCTTGAGCTGAAGATCCTCCTAGGAGAAGGTAATTGGGATGTGGGACCATTTGGACTTGATGAAGGGTCCCTGCACCCCAACATGTTGCACCCTTCTCTACGCTTCTTTCTTCTACCTCTTGTTGGCTGGCTCTGAGCATGAACCGCCTGTTATCGGGAGCACCAACTTCGTAACCGAAGGTGCTACAGCTTGGTTGCTGAATGAAGCCATCAACTCAAGAGTGGAAGTGAGTTCACCAGAGGTGAGCGCCAATGTTGGGGACTTGTTCTCAAATGCTACGAGTTAAGAACAAGGCAACATAAAATGTTAAAGGTTAATGTCCTTCGTCTTTCGAAGCATTATTTCCCATAGGATATAATGATCTCCAGACGAAGGTGATGAAGGACATACCTTCATCATCGCAAAGTAGGTTAATGAAATAAGAAGCATATGAAATATAAAAGATAACATGAATAATCATATGACATTATTAATATATTTTTTATTATCATGAATAAACAGAAACAGTATTGAATTACATTTGTACCTTCGGCTTGACAGAAGGCAAGAGCCCAAGCGTGACGCACGAGCGAATATACGTCAGCGTGAACAGTACGGAGGTACTGTTCACCTATTTATAGTCACATGACGCAGCCTGTACGAATTTACATTTATACCCCTTATAATTGATTACAATCAAGACAGAGGTTATCATGGACCGATCGATCTTTACATCTTTAAGTCGGTGCAACCCTTCATCTCAAAGCGCGTTGCTATGCTAAAGCTCGCTGAACGGTATCTTCGGCACTGCTTCTGTGTTAACCTTTCGAATAGGACATTCGGCGACGAAGCAGACCCCCAACAGGTATGAATATCCGTTACCCCGATGGGTATCTAACATGTGAGCCATCCGAATTCAGTACATCATTCTAAATTCTCATTTTTCAATTTCCATTCATAAGTTGCTTTGTGCTGAAATTATGCGTTTGATGGTACTAAAATGATTTTTTTTGAAATGTGATAAAACTGGTATTTGATGTTGAATGCTAAAATTATAGTGTGCAGGTAGGTAACAAATATCCACTATTTAGCAGATACACGACTGATATGAACATAAGTACAGATCTATATCCGTCGTGGCTAGACGGATCGAGGGGGCTCCAATGCTCTAGCTCTTGATTTTTTTACTTACCCCTTCTCAAGAGACTCCTAATTAATAGGATTGTACAAGCTCATAGATAATAGATGTAGAAGGAAGAATCTTTAAGAGGGTAGATAGAGAGATTTAGACTATCTCTAACAATTTTACTATTTTAAATTTCACTCTCTAAATAGTATTATTTACGTTGCCGAGTCCCGTGTTTTACACTATAAAAAACAGCCTTATTGAATAGAAACACCGCATTGCGTTGCAAGCTCACATACGAGTCGGGAAGGGGCCTACTGGTCAGCGACACAGCGCCATCAGACAGGATTTGGCAGTGGAGAACGTGTGAAAACAAAGACCGACACGCGAGGTCAAAGTCGTCGTCTCGCTCGAGGCCGACCACCACCACCTTGTTTTTACCCAGCCCACATTATTAATTAACGGAACGTACAGTACTAGTCTCACTCTCCTCTGCTCTGCTCTGCTCTAGTGGAGGCTGGAGCTGCCTCTCTCGTCCCCACTTCTTGCGGCAGCGGGGAGCAGCGCCGGCGAGTGACACTGTCTACTGGCCTCCAGCTCTCACCCGACCAGTCTCTCCAGGTTCGGTTCCAGGCTTCCAGCCTCCCCCCTTCAACTTGGGCCGGGGCCCCCTCTCCCTGTTGCTTTCTCTGCTGGGTAGCTTCGCACTTGCTTCCCCCCCATGGCCCCATCTAGCTATCTCCATCACCACCACCATTCCATTCCCATTCTCCTCCCCATGCTCGCCCGTGCCGACGCCGACGCCGGCTCTGCCCCCACAAAGCGTACACAAACCTTCCTCTGAGCCACAACCACCCACGGCTCCATAGATCTGCCATGGCTGCCAGTGCCTCCTTCCTCTCCATCCTGCTCCTCCTCCTGCTCCTTGCCAATGCCGTCCGCGCGCTCAACCAGGACGGCGTCCACCTGCTCGAAGCCAAGCGCGCGCTCACCGTCCCGCCGGGTGCGCTCGCCGACTGGAACCCGCGCGACGCCACGCCCTGCGCCTGGACGGGCGTCACCTGCGACGACGCCGGCGCCGTCACCGCCGTCTCCCTCCCCAACCTCAACCTCACGGGCTCCTTCCCTGCCGCCGCGCTCTGCCTCCTCCCGCGCCTGCGCTCCGTCGATCTCAACACCAACTACATCGGCCCGGACCTCGATCCCGCCCCCGCCGCGCTCGCACGCTGCGCCTCCCTCCAGCGCCTCGACCTCTCCATGAACGCGCTCGTCGGCCCGCTCCCCGACGCGCTCGCCGACCTCCCGGATCTCCTCTACCTCAACCTCGACAGCAACAACTTCTCCGGACCCATCCCGGACTCCTTCGCCCGCTTCAGGAAGCTCCAGTCGCTCTCCCTCGTCTACAACCTGCTCGGCGGCGGGGTCCCGCCCTTCCTCGGCGCCGTCGCCACGCTCCTGGAGCTCAACCTCTCCTACAACCCCTTCGCGCCGGGACCCGTGCCGGCCACGCTCGGCGGCCTCTCCGACCTGCGCGTGCTCTGGCTCGCCGGCTGCAACCTCGTCGGCCCCATCCCGCCGTCCCTCGGCCGTCTCGCCAACCTCACAGACCTGGACCTGTCCACCAACGGCCTCACCGGCCCGATACCGCCGGAGATCACGGGCCTCGCCAGCGCGCTCCAGATCGAGCTCTACAACAACTCGCTCACGGGACCCATCCCCAGGGGATTCGGCAACCTCAAGGAGCTGAGGGCCATCGATCTAGCCATGAACCGCCTCGACGGAGCCATCCCGGAGGACCTCTTCCACGCGCCCAGGCTGGAGACCGTGCACCTCTACTCCAACAAGCTCACGGGCCCCGTGCCAGACTCAGTGGCCAGGGCGCCCTCGCTCGTCGAGCTCCGCCTCTTCGCCAACAGCCTCAACGGCGCGCTGCCCGCCGACCTCGGCAAGAACGCGCCGCTCGTGTGCCTCGACGTCTCCGACAACTCCATCTCCGGCGAGATCCCCCGGGGTGTATGCGACCGCGGCGAGCTTGAGGAGCTGCTCATGCTCGACAACCACCTGTCGGGGCACATCCCCGAGGGGCTCGCCCGCTGCCGGAGGCTGCGCCGGGTGCGCCTCTCCAGCAACAGGATCGCCGGGGACGTGCCCGACGCCGTCTGGGGCCTGCCGCGCATGTCGCTTCTCGAGCTCAACGACAACCAGCTCACGGGAGAGATCTCCCCGGCAATCGCCGGCGCCGCCAACCTGACCAAGCTAGTGCTGTCCAACAACCGGCTGACCGGGAGCATCCCGTCGGAGATCGGGTCGGTGTCCAACCTTTACGAGCTGTCGGCCGACGGCAACATGCTGTCTGGCCCGCTGCCGGGCTCTCTTGGCGGCCTAGCTGAGCTGGGCCGCCTTGTGCTGCGGAACAATTCGCTGTCTGGGCAGTTGCTCCGGGGGATCCAAATCCAGTCGTGGAAGAAGCTGAGCGAGCTCAGCCTCGCGGACAATGGCTTCACCGGGTCCATACCGCCGGAGCTCGGTGACCTGCCGGTGCTCAACTACCTTGACCTCTCCGGCAACGAGCTCAGCGGCGAGGTGCCGATGCAGCTGGAGAACCTGAAGCTGAACCAGTTCAATGTGTCCAACAACCAGCTGCGTGGCCCGCTGCCACCGCAGTATGCCACGGAGACGTACCGCAGCAGCTTCTTGGGCAACCCTGGGCTGTGTGGAGAGATCGCCGGTCTATGTGCCGACTCGGAGGGGGGAAGGCTGTCAAGAAGGTACCGTGGCGCAGGCTTTGCCTGGATGATGCGCTCCATCTTCATGTTTGCAGCTGCCATCCTGGTCGCCGGAGTGGCGTGGTTCTACTGGCGGTACCGGAGCTTCAGCAAATCGAGGCTGCGCGCGGACCGCTCGAAATGGACATTGACGTCTTTCCACAAGCTGTCATTCAGCGAGTACGAGATCCTTGATTGCCTGGACGAGGACAACGTGATTGGCAGTGGCGCGTCCGGGAAGGTGTACAAGGCCGTGCTGAGCAACGGCGAGGTGGTGGCGGTGAAGAAGCTGTGGAGCACGGCGGTGAAGAAGGAGGAGGGCTCTGCATCTGCATCTGCTGCCGACAACAGCTTTGAGGCGGAGGTGAGGACGCTGGGCAAGATTCGGCACAAGAACATTGTGAAGCTGTGGTGCTGCTGCAGCTGCCGGGACTGCAAGCTGCTGGTGTATGAGTACATGGCGAACGGCAGCCTGGGGGACGTGCTGCACAGCAGCAAGGCAGGGTTGCTGGACTGGGCGACGCGGTACAAGGTTGCGCTGGATGCGGCGGAGGGGCTGTCCTACCTCCACCACGACAGCGTGCCGGCGATCGTCCACCGGGACGTGAAGTCGAACAACATCCTCCTGGATGCGGAGTTCAGTGCCCGTGTGGCGGACTTCGGGGTGGCCAAGGTGGTGGAGGGGGGGACCGCCGCCATGTCGGTGATCGCCGGCTCGTGCGGTTACATTGCGCCTGGTATGTACTGTACTTGTTTTCTTCAACCTCAAGCTAGCTAGCGTAGATTGTTTCTGATGGGCGGGCCTGACATTTTTGCAACCATGCACAGAGTATGCATACACGCTTCGTGTGACCGAGAAGAGCGACACCTACAGCTTCGGCGTGGTGCTGCTGGAGCTGGTGACGGGGAAGCCGCCGGTGGATGTGGAGCTGTTCGGGGAGAAGGACCTGGTCAAGTGGGTGTGCAGCACGATGGAGCACGAGGGCGTGGAGCACGTCCTGGACAGCAGGCTGGACATGGGTTTCAAGGAGGAGATGGTCCGGGTGCTCCACATCGGGCTCCTGTGCGCGAGCTCGCTGCCGATCAACCGGCCGGCGATGCGGAGGGTGGTGAAGATGCTGCAGGAGGTGCGCGCTCCGCCGGCGCGGGTGGTGGTGGACAGGGACGGGAAGCTGTCGCCGTACTACTACTACGAGGACGCGTCGTCGGAGCAAGGGAGCAGCTAGCGTGTAATTGTCTTTCATGGCATTGATTCCGGGCGGTACGGTGGACGAAACAACAGCTAATTGATGACTTGCATGGCCCATGGTTGGTTGCATTGCATTTGCTTTGCTAGCTACCAATTCACAGCATCAGAGATGAACTGATGCAAGCATTCAACGAGCCTGTTCTTCTAATGCTTCTATGTTATTTTGTCATTATAAATTAGTCCGAAAAGCTAGCTTGACTTAATCTGAATCCAACAGTCTAACAGTCTGTCTGGCTCTGAAACATCTGCTGCAGCAGTACCAACGAGGGAGCCGGCCAGCCGGGGAGGGACCAGGCGGCAGGCGCTCTTCCTCTGATGGGTTCCTCGCTCGGTCGTTCAAGTTGGACTTTCCTCTGACAAATTGGAATTTGTGTCGCTCGGCAGCATTTTGCCGCACTCGATGTTGAACAATAGATTTATGAATAGATCCATCAAGTCACAGGAAAGAATATATCTACTTAATACTAAAAATCTTAAATACAGGTTCCACCAAGCCTTCATGTTAATCCTCAATAGAAAAAAGATAGATCCTACAAATTCTCACAAAAGTCAAAAACACAGTACCATCAATTCAGCATAACCTAATCAACATCGGTAATGAACTTATTGGATATATTCTATACTGGTAATAAATTTACTAGATCTAGTCTATTTTCTAAATAATTACATACCTTTTCTGTTGCACAAAACAATATAAAGTAGCTTACAACTCTATATTTAAATTACTTATCCAACTGGTTTAAGGTGTTTTGGGTCCTATAATTACTGAGTCTCACACATTCTTAGGCAACTCGTAAGGCCACTTGGATGTATCTATGGCGAGACAACATTTTCCTAGCTTGTTTGTGATCACAAATAACAAGTTCTTTGAATTTTCTATAGCCATGAGGAGCTCAAACACTCGGGGTCATGGAATTCTTTTATCACTATTTTGGGTTTTTGATTCCTTGGAATGTTGTTTGCTCTAACATGTCAAACATGAAAGTCTAATAACTCTGTCACATGATGCTTTCCTTGGAACCATTTTTTGTTTAGTTTTTTCACGACCCATCCACTCGAACCGATTTTAATGTTTTCACCATTTTTTTGTGAGTTATAGCTCGCAAGATTTAGGTGTTTTGGGATCTGGAACTATCAAGTCCTAGACATTCTTATGCAACTAAGAGCACCTAGAGGGGGGTGAATAGGTGATCCTGTAAAATTCAACAACTAATAGCCACAAAACTTGGTTAAGTGTTAGTATGACTAAGTAGCGAGCTCTTGCGAACACACAAGTATCACAGAAAAACAATCACAAAAGACACGCGAGTTTATCCCGTGGTTCGACAAGTATAACACTTGTCTACCTCCACGTTGTGGCGTCCCAATGGACGAGGGTTGTACTCAACCCCTTTCAAGTGATCCAATGATCAACTTGAATACCACGGTGTTCTTCTTTGCTTATCTCTTTTCCCGTTTGCGAGGAATCTCCACAAGTTGGAGTCTCTCGCCCTTACAACAAATATCAAAGTGAAAGCACAAGAGTAAGGGTGGGAAGCAACACACACAAATCCGCAGCAATATATACACATACAAGCCAAGACTTGAGCTCAAATGAAGCGCAACAAGTTTACCACTAGAACGGAGCTCAAATCACTAACAAGGTCAATCAAGTGCGTAGAGACGGAGTGTGGAAGACTTAGAATGCTCAAAGTATGCTTGGTTCCCTCCTCCATGCGCCTAGGGGTCCTTTTTATAGCCCCAAGGCAGCTAGGAGCCGTTGGAGGCATTCTTGGAAGGCTAATCTTGCCTTCTGTCGGGTGGCGCACCGGACAGTCCGGTGCGCCACCGGACAACCACTGTTCATGTCCGGTGCGTGATTCCCTTCCTAATCTGGCGCAGCCGACCGTTGCAGATTTATGGCAGTTGGCGCACCGGACACTGTCCGGTGCACACCGGACAGTCCGGTGCCCCCTGCCGACCGTTGGAGCGGGCCACGCGTCGCCCACGGATTTGGCGGCCGACCGTTGCGCTGACAGCCGTTGGCTCACCGGACAGTCCGGTGCACCACCGGACAGTCCGGTGAATTATAGTCGTACGCCGCCGAAGTTTTCCCGAGAGTGGCCAGTTCGTCGGAGCTGGCCTGGCGCACCGGGCACTGTCCGGTGCACCACCGGACAGTCCGGTGTGCCAAGCCAAGCTGAGTCTTGGCTGCACACAGACACTCTTTTCCAATCCTTTCTTTTCCTGTTTCTAGCACTTAGATAACTTCATTAGTACACAATAACAAATGTACTAAGTCTAGAAACATACCTTCTTGTTGATTTGCACTTCATTCTTTATTTGGTATGTAATAACTCACTCAATATGTGTTGGACACTTAATCACCAAAAAATACTAGAAATGGCCCAAGGGCACATTTACCTTTCAATCTCCCCCTTTTGGTGATTTATGCCAACACATCAAAAAGCAACCAATAGAAGTGCAACATCAATGCAATTGAGAACAAAAATTATTTTTGATTCAAAGTTGGCATATTTGGATCATTCTTTGCCACCACTTGGTTTGTTTTTTAAATCAAACTCATTTTCCTATCTCTAAGTCAAACATACTTGTTTAGGCACAAAGAGAGATATTCAAATGGAAAAATTGATCAAGAGCCACAAACTCCCCCTTTTTCCCATAATCCTACATTCTCCCCACGAGAGGCCAAATTTTGCAAATAAGAGTATTTTGACAAATCAAAAGTGCTAACTCTACTATTTTCAAATTTCTCAAGTGGTAGCTGATCCATTTGCTTTGGCCTTTAATTTCTCCCCCTTTGGCATTAAGCACCAAAATGGGATATCCTTGGCCCTTTAACCTCATTGCCTCACCAAAATTGTCAATTACGAGCAAAAAGGCAATAAGAGCATAGATATGAACTTGGAGTGAATACCGTTGTGCAGTGGAAGTCTTTGCATGGTCCAAGTTCACCTTTCCCTTTCAATTAACTTTTGAGACTAAAACAAGTAAACTCAAACACAAAGTTAGTCTCAAAGGGTCAAGTTGTAGCATGCCTCCCCCTAAATAAGTGCATCACTCATGTGTACAACTTGAGCACCACAAATGAACAAAATAGATTTAAATGCATAAATTACATGATCAAAGGCATAAAACACATGTATGCTATAGATCAATCCAAGTTACGCGAATCTAAGACATTTAGCTCACTACGCAACCTGCAAAACCTTTTCTCATCTAAAGGCTTGGTGAAGATATCGGCTATCTGGTTCTCGGTGTTAATATGGTACACCTCGATATCCTCCTTTTGCTGGTGGTCTCTCAGGAAGTGATGTCGGATGTCTATGTGCTTAGTGCGGCTGTGTTCAACAGGATTATCCGCCATGCGGATTGCACTCTCATTGTCACATAGGAGTGGGACTTTGCTCAGATTGTAGCCAAAGTCCTGGAGGGTTTGCCTCATCCAAAGTAGTTGCACGCAACACTGTCCTGCGACAACATACTCGGCCTCAGCGGTGGATAGGGCAATAGAAAGTTTGTTTCTTTGAACTCCAAGACACCAGGGACCTTCCTAGAAATTGGCACGTCCCTGATGTACTCTTCCTATCAACCTTGCACCCAGCATAATCAGAGTCTAAATATCCAATCAAGTCAAAGGTAGACCCCTTTGGATACTAGATCCCGAAGCAAGGCGTAGCAACTAAATATCTAAGAATCCGCTTAACGGCCACAAGGTGACATTCCCTTGGGTCGGATTGATATCTAGCACACATGCATACGCTAAGCATAATATCCGGTCTAATAGCACATAAATAATGTAAGGAACCTATCATAGACCGGTATGCCTTTTGATCAACGGACTTACCTCCTTTGTTGAGGTCGACATGTCCGTCGGTGCCCATTGGTGTCTTCACGGGCTTGGCGTCCTTCATCCCAAATCGCTTGAGAAGGTCTTGCGTGTACTTCATTTGTGAGATGAAGGTGCCGTCCTTGAGTTGCTTCACTTGGAACTCAAGGAAGTAGTTCAACTCGCCCATCATTGACATCTCAAATTTCTGTGTCATTACCCTGCTAAACTCCTCACAAGACTTTTGGTTAGTAGAACCAAATATTATGTCATCGACATAAATTTGGCACACAAATAGGTCACCATCACAAGTCTTAGTGAAAAGAGTTGGATCAGCTTTCCCAACCTTGAAAACATTAGCAATTAGGAAATCTCTAAGGCATTCATACCATGCTCTTGGGGCTTGTTTAAGTCCATAGAGCACCTTAGAGAGCTTACACACATGGTCGGGGTACTGTTCATCCTCAAAGCCAGGAGGTTGCTCCACGTACACCTCCTCCTTGATTGGCCCATTGAGGAAAGCGCTCTTTACATCTATTTGGAACAACCTGAAAGAGTGGTGAGCGGCATAGGCTAATAGAATGCGAATAGACTCTAGCCTAGCCACAGGAGCAAAAGTCTCCTCGAAATCCAAACCTGCGACTTGGGCATAACCTTTTGCCATAAGTCGAGCCTTGTTCGTGTCACCACCCCGTGCTCGTCTTGCTTGTTGCGAACACCCACTTGGTTCCCACAAAGTTTTGCTTGGGACGTGGCACCAAGGTCCAAACTTCATTTCTCTTGAAGTTGTTGAGCTCTTCCTGCATGTCCAACACCTAGTTCAGATCTTGCAAGGCCTCTTCTACCCTAAAAGGCTCAATAGAAGAGACAAATGAGTAATGCTCACAAAAATTAGCTAGACATGAGCGAGTAGTTACTCCCTTGCTTATATCACCCAAAATCTGGTCGACAGGATGATTCCTTTGAATCGTCGCTCGGACTTGGGTTGGAGGAGCCCGTGGTGCTTCTTCCTCCACAACTTGGTCTTCCTGTGCTCCCCCTTGATCACACGCCTCCTCTTGAGGAACCTGTTCATCATCTTGGGTTGGGGGATGCACCATCCTTGAGGAAGAGGGTTGATCTTGCTCTTGTTGTTCCTGTGGTCGCACATCTCCAATCACCATGGTGTGAATTGCGTCCGTTGGAACATCATCTTCATCTACATCATCAAGATCGACTTGCTCTCTTGGAGAGCCATTAGTTTCATCAAATACAACATTGCTAGAGACTTTAACCAAACCCGATGATTTGTTGAAGACTCTATACGCCTTTGTATTTGAGTCATAACCTAGCAAAAACCCTTCTACAGCTTTGGGAGCAAATTTGGAATTTCTACCTTTCTTTACTAGAATATAACATTTACTCCCAAATACACGAAAGTATGACACGTTGGGTTTGTTACCGGTTAGAAGTTCATACGAGGTCTTCTTGAGGAGGCGATGAAGGTAGACCCGGTTTATGGCGTGGCAAGCTATGTTCACAGCTTCCGACCAAAACCGCTCGGGCGTCTTGAATTCCCCAAGCATCGTCCTCGCCATGTCTATAAGCGTCCTGTTCTTCCTCTCTACCACACCGTTTTGCTGTGGTGTGTAGGGAATGGAGAACTCGTGCTTGATTCCTTCCTCCTCAAGGTACTCCTCCACTTGTAAGTTCTTGAACTCGGACCCGTTGTCGCTTCTTATCTTTTTCACCTTGAGCTCAAATTCGTTTTGAGCTCTCCTTAGAAAGCGCTTTGGGGTCCCTTGGGTTTTTGATTTATCCTGCAAAAAGAATACCCAAGTGAAACGGGAAAAATCATCAACAACAACAAGACCATACTTACTTCCCCCGATGCTGAGGTAGGCGACGGGTCCAAAGAGGTCCATATGAAGTAGCTCCAGAGGTCTTCATGTGGTCATCACATTCTTGCTGTGATGAGTGCTTCCCACCTGTTTACCTGCTTGACAAGCTGCACAAGGTCTATCTTTTTTTAAAAATACATTGGTTAGACCTAACACATGTTCTCCCTTTAGAAGTTTATGAAGGTTCTTCATCCCAACATGTGCTAGACGATGATGCCACAGCCAGCCCATGCTAGTCTTAGCAATTAAGCATGCATCTAGATCAGCCTCCTCTTTCGAAAAATCAACTAAGTAGAGTTTGCCATCTAGTACACCCTTAAAAGCTAATGAACCATCACTCCTTCTAAAGACAAACACATCTACATTGGTAAATAGACAATTATATCCCATATTACATAGTTGACTTACAGACAATAAGTTATACCTGAGCGATTCAACTAAGAACACATTTGAAATAGAATGCTCGGATGAAATGGCTATCTTCCCTAGTCCTTTAACCTTGCCTTGGTTCCCATCTCCAAAGATGATCGAATCTTGGTAATCTTTGTTCTTGACGTAGGAGGTGAACATCTTCTTCTCCCCCGTCATGTGGTTTGTGCATCCGCTGTCGATAATCCAGCTTGAGCCCCCGGATGCATAAACCTGCAAGGCAAATTAGGCTTGGGTTTTAGGTACCCAACTCTTGTTGGGTCCTACAAGGTTAGTTACAATAGCCTTTGGGACCCAAATGCAAGTCTTGTCTCCCTTGCATTTGGACCCCATCTTTCTAGCAACCACTTTTTCATTTTTGCATGAAAGTACATACTTAGTGTTGCAAGCATGAAAGATAGTGGTAGGTTTATTACACACTTCCCTAGGAGCATGAGACACAAAATCTCTCCTAGGCCTACCATTAAAATTAGAACTTGAAGCAATCATGGCATGTGAGTCAAAAGCATTATAACTCCTATTATAATGACAATTTCTAGAAAATTTTCTATCATTGTACATGAAAGCATGATTCTTTTGACTACTACTAGCCATAGGGGCCTTCCCTTTCTCCTTGTTGGAAATGGGAGTCCTTTGACTTGTTAAGTTCTTGGCTTCCTTTCGAAAGCCAAGTCCATCCTTAATTGAGGGATGTCTACCTACGGTGTAGGCATCCCTAGCAAATTTTAACTTATCAAAGTCATTTTTGCAAGTCTTAAGTTGGGCATTAAGACTTGCCACTTCACCATTTAACTTTGTAATAGAAGTAAGGTGCTCAACACATGCATCAACATCAAAATCCTTACACCTATTACAAATGACAACATGCTCTACACAAGAACTAGATTGATTAACTACTTCTAGCTTAGCATTTAAATCATCATTAATACTCTTTAAGCTAGATACAGTTTCATGACAAGCAGATAATTCAAAAGAAAGCATTTCATTTCTTTTAACCTCTAAAGCAAGAGATTTTTGTACACTAACAAACTTATCATGCTCTTCATACAAAATATCCTCTTGCTTTTCTAAGAGTCTATTCTTTTCATTTAAAGCATCAATCAATTCATTGATTTTATCTACTTTAGTTCTATCTAAGCCTTTGAATAAGCTTGTGTAATCTACTTCATCATCACTAGAGTCATCATCACTTGAAGTAGTATACTTGGGGGGTATCTCGAGTGCTTACCTTTTTCTCCTTTGCCATGAGGCAAGTATGACGCTCGTTGGGGAAGAGAGATGACTTGTTGAAGGCCGAGGCGGCGAGTCCTTTGTCGTCGGAGTCGGAAGAAGAGCAATCCGAATCCCATTCTTTGCCAAGGTGCGCCTCGCCTTTTGCCTTCTTGTAGGCCTTCTTCTTTTCCCTCTTCCCGCTCTTTTCTTGTTCCTGGTCATTAGCATTATCGGGACAATTTGCTATGAAATGACCAGTCTTACCACATTTAAAACAGGAGCACTTTCCCTTTGCTTTGCTCTTGTTGGGATGCTCCTTGTGTCCTTTTAGCGCCGTCTTGAAGCGCTTGATGATGAGGGCCATCTCATCTTCGTTTAGCCCAGCAGCCTCAACTTGTGCCACCTTGCTAGGTAGCACCTCCCTGCTGCTGCTTGTTGCCTTGAGTGCAACAGGCTGGGGCTCATAGATGGGCATTGGGCCATTCAATGCATCATCAACGTATCTTGCTTCCTTGACCATCATACGCCCACTCACAAACTTTCCGAGTATCTCCTCGGGCGTCATCTTTGTGTACCTAGGATTTTCACGAATGAGGTTCACAAGATGAGGGTCAATAACAGTGAAAGACCTGAGCATAAGCCGGACGACGTCGTGGTCCGTCCATCTCGTGCTTCCATAGCTCCTGATCTTGTTGACCAGGGTCTTGAGCCTGTTGTACGTTTGCGTCGGCTCCTCTCCCCTGATCATGGCAAACCTTCCTAGCTCGCCTTCCACCAACTCCATTTTGGTGATCATGGTGGCATCGTTCCCCTCATGCGATATCTTGAGTGTGTCCCATATTTGCTTGGCGTTGTCCAAGCCGCTCACCTTGTTATATTCATCCCTACACAACGATGCTAACAAAACAGTGGTAGCTTGTGCATTTTTATGAATTTGTTCGTTAATGAAGATAGGGTTATCCGTACTATCAAATTGCATTCCATTCTCAACTATCTCCCAAATACTAGGATGGAGAGAGAAAAGGTGACTACGCATTTTGTGACTCCAAAAAGCGTAGTCCTCTCCATCAAAGTGTGGAGGTTTACCAAGAGAAATAGAAAGCAAATGGGCATTGGAATTATACGGAATACGAGAATAATCAAATGAAAAATTTGAGTTAACCTGTTTCTTTTCTCGTCGTAGTCGTCGTCTCTTGGGGAAGAAGAAGACTCGTCGCTGTCGTAGTAGACGATCTTCTTGATGCGCCTCTTCTTCTTCCCGTCCTTCTTCTTATGACTCGAGCCAGAGTCAGTGGGCTTGTCGTCCCTCGGCTCGTTGAAGATGGACTCCTTCTCCTTATCATTGACCACCATCCCCTTTCCCTTAGGATCCATCTCTTCGGGCGATTAGTCCCTTTTGTGAAGAGAACAGCTCTGATACCAATTGAGAGCACCTAGAGGGGGGGGGGGGGTGAATAGGTGATCCTGTAAAATTCAACAACTAATAGCCACAAAACTTGGTTAAGTGTTAGTATGGCTAAGTAGTGAGCTCTTGCGAACACACAAGTATCACAGAAAAACAATCACAAAAGACATGCGAGTTTATCCCGTGGTTCGGCAAGTATAACACTTGCCTACCTCCACGTTGTGGCATCCCAATGGACGAGGGTTACACTCAACCCCTTTCAAGTGATCCAATGATCAACTTGAATACCACGGTGTTCTTCTTTGCTTATCTCTTTTCCCGTTTGTGAGGAATCTCCACAAGTTAGAGTCTCTCGCCCTTACAACAAATATCAAAGTGAAAGCACAAGAGTAAGGGTAGGAAGCAACACACGCAAATCCCCAGCAATACGCACACACACAAGCCAAGACTTGAGCTCAAATGAAGCGCAACAAGTTCACCACTAGAACGGAGCTCAAATCACTAACAAGGTCAATCAAGTGCGCGGAGACGGAGTGTGGAAGACTTAGAATGCTCAAAGTATGCTTGGTTCCCTCCTCCATGCACCTAGGGGTCCTTTTTATAGCCCCAAGGCAGCTAGGAGCCGCTGGAGGCATTCTTGGAAGGCTAATCTTGCCTTCTGTCGGGTGGCGCACCGGACAGTCCGGTGTGCCATCGAACAGCCACTGTTCATGTCCGGTGCGCGATTCCCTTCCTAATCTGGCGCAGCCTACCGTTGCAGATTTATGGCAGTTGGCGCACCGGACAACTATCCGGTGCACACTGGACAGTCCGGTGCCCCCTGCCGACCGTTGGAGCGGGCCACGCGTCGCTCGCGGATTTGGCGGCCGACCGTTGCGCTAACGGCCGTTGGCTCACCGGACAGTCCGGTGCACCAACGGACAGTTCGGTGAATTATAGCCATACGCCGCCGAAGTTTTCCCGAGAGTGGCCAGTTCGCCGGAGCTGGCCTGGCGCACCGGACACTGTCCGGTGCACCACCGGACAGTTCGGTGTGCCAAGCCAAGCTGAGTCTTGGTTGCACATAGGCACTCTTTTCTAATCCTTTCTTTTCCTGTTTCTAGCACTTAGATAACTTCATTAGTACACAATAACAAATGTACTAAGTCTAGAAACATACCTTCTTGTTGATTTGCACTTCATTCTTTATTTGGCATGTAATAACTCACCCAATATGTGTTGGACACTTAATCACCAAAAAATACTAGAAATGGCCCAAGGGCACATTTCCCTTTCAGCAACTATTAAGGCCACTAAAATGTATCTAGGATCAAGCAACAATTTTCTAGCTAGTATATGCTTATAAACAATGAGTTCTTTGAATTTTTGTAACACGCTGAATTTGGGGGCATATAATTTCTTTTCTAATATCCATCAAATTTAGTTGTTACCCCCTCTTTCCTTTAGCTTTCTTCTTGTTAGGATCGCAGGTGGAAAAAGGAGACACACTGTTTAACATGGAAAAACTTCCCCAATGTGGAGGTGAAAAAACCACGGGAAAATAGATCTATTATGTGTTGTTCACATACAGGATACAAGGGGGGCCTATTTATATAGGCAAAGGAGATAGAGATAGAGTCACATGATCTTATCCAACAAATCTCCCCTTGACGCTAAATCTATAAAACTGTTTTCCCAAACACCACTAGGATGCTAAATTTGAATATCAACCAAGTCTAAGGAATCATTAGACTTAGAACTGGAGCACGACTTCGTATCATCAAAATAACCTCTCTTCTGGAATGCAATAGAAACAGCTTCAGCATCAACTGTTGAACATTACAAGTAATAGAGATTATTCAAACGGTTGCCCTTCAAGATAATAAGGTTACCACGAGAAACATTAAGAACACCATCAATAGCAGCAAAATTGAATCCCATTGCTTCTAAAGTGCTCAAAGAAATAAGATTTCTCTTCAATTTTGGAACAAAACGGACATCCATAAGTTTCTTAATACTGCCATCATGAACTTGGATATAAATAGAGCCGATTCCAATAATCTCACATGTGGATCTATCTCCAATAACAACCTCACCAGCATGAGACTGAATCTAATCAGAAAACCAATCTCTATGCGAACAAATATGAAAAATACAAGCGGAATCGAGAACCCAAGAAGAGCACTTTTCAACAGAGGCAACAAATAGAGCTTCTCCACTATCCAAAGTTTCAACAAAACTGGATTCAACAGAAGACTTATCCAATTCCTTTTTTTTCTCTCCTCTTTATTTCTCACCTTGGGGCATTGAGAAATATGATGAGTATTTTTCTGCAATAACGACAATAAAGGTTGGATTTATGATCTCCAAATCCCCGAACAATTAAACCTTCACCTTTGGGTTCAGAACGAGAATCAACATCAATTTTTCCTTGGATAATAAATTTGACTTAACATTCTCAAATGTCAGTGAAGTATGATTTGCATAGAGCATAATTTCCTTAAAATGCTTAAAAGAGGGGGGGACGAGACTACCAACAAAATTGCCTTATCTTCATCATCTATCTTCACGTCCAGACTCTCAAGGTCGACACAAATAGAATTAAATTCATTGAGATGTGATTGAATAGATGTACCTTCCGTCATACAAATAGTACAAAAGCGCTCTTCGAGACGGAGCTTATTAGCAAGACTCTTAGTCATATATAGCTCCTCCAATTTCTTCCACAATTCTGCCACAATTTTTGCATTCATTATTTCACGCAGAACATGAGGAGATAAACTGAGCTATAAAGCGGACAAAGCCTTTTCATCAAGATCTTCCCATTTATCATCAGTCATATCAGCAGGTCGCGGTTGCAACGTCTTTCGTACAAAAAACTGAGTAAGAACAACCTTCATCTGAATATGCCAAATAGCAAAAGTTATTTTGCCATCAAACTTTAGAATATCAATTTTAGTCGACATTGTAATCCGAAATAAAAATCCCAAGTGAAACAAAAATATTTGTTCTGTCAAATTTATTATCCAAGGAAAAATTTGATGTTGATTTTCGTTCTGATACCAATTGTTAGGATCGCAGGTGCAAAAAGGAGACACACAGTTTAACGTGAAAAAACTCCCCCAATGTGGAGGAGAAAAAACCACGGGAAAACATATCTATTATGTGTTGTTTACGTATAGGATACAAGGGGGCCTGTTTACATAGGCAAATGAGATAGAGATAGGGTCACATGATTTTATCCAACAAATCTCCCCTTGACGCTAAATCTATAAAACTGTTTCCCCAAACACCACTAGGATGCTAAATTTGAATATCAAATAAGTCTAAGGAATCATTAGACTTAGAACTGGAGCATGACTTCGTATCATCAAAATAACCTCTCTTCTGGAACGCAATAGAAGCAGCTTTAGCATCAACTGTTGAACATTGCAAGTAATAGAGATTATTCAAATGGTTGCCCTTCAAGATAATACAGTTGCCACGAGAAACCTTAAGAACACCATCAATAGCAGCAAAATTGAATCCCATTGCTTCTAAAGTGCTCAAAGAAATAAGATTTGTCTTCAATTTTGGAACAAAATGGACATCGATAAGTTTCTTTACTGCTATCATGAACTTGGATATAAATAGAGCTGATTCCAATAATCTCACATGTGTATTCATCTCCAATAACAACCTCACCAACATGAGACTGAACATAATCAGAAAACTAATCTCTATGCGAACAAATATGAAAAATGCAAGTGGAATCGAGAACCCAAGAAGAGCACTTTTCAAGAGAGGCAACAAATAGAGCTTCTCCACTATCCAAAGTTCCAACAAAACTGGCTTCAGCAGAAGACTTATCCAATTCTTTTTTCTTTCTCTCCTCTTTATTTCTCACCTTGGGGCATTGAGAAATATGATGAGTATTTTTTCTGCAATAACGACAATAAAGGTTGGATTTATGATCTCTAGATCCCCGAACAATTAAACCTTCACCTTTGGGTTCAGAACGAGAATCAACATCAAATTTTTCCTTGGATAATAAATTTGACTTAACATTCAAATGTCAGTGAAGTATGATTTCCATAGAGCATAATTTCCTTAAAATGCTTAAAAGAGGGGGGCAACGAGACTACCAACAAAATTGCTTATCTTCATCATCTATCTTCACGTCCAGACTCTCAAGGTCGACACAAATAGAATTAAATTCATTGAGATGTGATTGAATAGATGTACCTTCTGCCATACGAATAGTATAAAGGCGCTCTTTGAGACGGAGCTTATTAGCAAGACTGTTGGTCATATATAGCTCCTCCAATTTCTTCCACAATTCTGCCACAGTTTTTGCATTCATTACTTCACGCAGAACATCAGGAGATAAATTGAACTGTAAAGCGGACAAAGACTTTTCATCAAGGTCTTCCCATTTATCATCAGTTATATTAGCAGGTCGCGGTTGCAACGCCTTTCGTACACATAACTGAGTAAGAACAACCTTCATCTGAATATGCCAAATAACAAAACTGATTTTGCCATCAAACTTCAGAATATCAATTTTAGTCGACATTGTAATCCGAAACAAAAATCCCAATTGAAACAAAAATATCCGTTCTGTCAAATTTATTATCCAAGGAAAAATTTGATGTTGATTCTTGTTCTGATACCAATTGTTAGGATCGCAGGTGGAAAAAGGAGATACAGAGTTTAACGTGGAAAAAACTCCACCAATGTGGAGGAGAAAAAAACCACGAGAAAACATATATATTATGTGTTGTTCACGTACAGGGTACAAGGGGGCCTATTTATATAGGCAAAGGAGATAGAGATAGGGTCACATGATCTTATCCAACACTTTTGTTTCCTCAAATAGCGGAGGGTTATTTTGTTTTAAGTATAAGTGTCTAGTCTAGTAGAACAAAACCCTAGGAGAAGCTTTGTGTGCTGCATTTCATGCCGAAGCATAATTTAGTTTGCTATCACATTTAAATTATCTTGACATGGCCTAAAATGAACAATTTCATTCATATGTATATAAATATACAACTAGATATAAATAAAAGGGAAAACCCAACACACACCCCTTCCTCCCTCTCCTTTCTGACCCGTTCGGCCTCGGCCGCGACCCACCCCAGCCGCGGCAGCGCGCGCGGCCTAGCCGCCTTCCTCTCTCGTGCGACCCACCCCACTTGCTGGCGCGCAGCCTAGCAGCCGCCGCGGCCTTCCCCCAGCCCCCGCGCGCTGCGCTAGCACCGCTGTTGCCACCTGGCAGCAGGGCCCACATGTCAGCCCACCTCACCCCTATTTCTAACTGCCCCTTCGCCCTATCCGCCCCGCAGTGCTCGCCCACGATCTCTCGCCGAACCGCCCCTCCCATCCCCCTTGAAACCCCTCCCTCATAGAGCCACCTCGCCCACTCCCTCTTCCCCCACGCCGAACAGCCCACGCGACCGCGCTGCCCAGCGCCCCCGTCATTGCTGGCGTCCAAGCTCGCATCGCTGGATTCTCTATTTGTCACCGTAGTGAGCTCACGTGCATCCTCCTTTCTCCCCTTCCCCTTTCTCCTTCTTCCTCGACGTGGTTGACGCTCGTGCATCCCGCCTCTGGCACGACAGCCCGACCTAGCTCCGGCGTGGCTGGCGCTCAGCGTGGCAGCACGGCCTGGTCTGCGCGCCCTCCCTCCTTCCCCCGGCGCGGCCGCTGCGCACAGCGTGCCCCTGCACGTGGCAAGGAACGGCAGCTAGCCGGCTAGCCAGCAGAGCGAGACTGAGCCCGCCAGGTCAGCTGACCCCTCCCTCGGTGCGGCCCTGTCCTCGCCGCGGTCTGTCCTGGCATGGCTGGCGCTCCGGCGTGGCCAGCACAGTCCTGCGTGTGCTTCGCGCGGTCTGCGGAACACCTCACATAGTCCCCGCGTCTTTGTGCAACGCGTTTCCAAGCCCTCGCAGAGCACCGTTGGGGTTTCAACGACGTTCGTTTACCCATAGGCGACGTCCGTCTACCCCCTGCGTGTCCATAGCTTCGTGCGTCATTCGCACGCGTCGAACATGCTGTCTATTCACATGTCGACGCGTGCTATCGCGTGCGCCGTTCCGCATGCACTGTGCACCTTGTTTAGTGAGTTGCGCACCATGTCGCGCGGCAATAAACTGTTTCACTCACGTTAATTAATTTACGTAATTAAACGATGACTAACCGAGAAGTAAGCCAATCGAAACTAAGTGTTAATTCTATTGATGCATGCGATAAATACTTGTTTATGTGGTTAGTACCGACTTAGATGTTTTCAACTAATATTCGTTTAATGTAAGCGTCACGTCCGTTTAGCTTTCCGCGCGTGTCATGCGTGCTGTTTCGCGTGCTGTCACGCGTACTGTTTCGCACGCGTTATCACACGTCGTTTACGTGTGTCGCGGGTGTCCGCGCGTCGTCACGTGTCGTTCGCACGCTATCGCACTGCTCGCACGTTGTTGCGCGCGTGTTAGCGTGTCATTCGCGCGCTGTTTGCGCGTTATCGTCATTCCTTCACGCGGCGTCTGCGCTTGATAATAAATTATTTTTGCTTGTAAATACTCATGTTAATAATGTTTTCGTCATTCCTTCACGCGGCGTCAGGTCACATATTTTAGATAATCAACTTAAGGTTTGCTCGACTAATATTTATTAGATTAATATCCTAATTAGATTAAATGTGTAGTGTTCAGCTTGCGCTTTTATAATAAACATTGACATAGCTAATATTAAATCAACCACTTTTTATTTATTTAATATTTGTTTAGTATAAACGCGTTACCTATTAAGTTTTTCTCGCCTGACGCGCGTGCTGTTCCGCACGTGGTGGCATGCTGGTTCGCGCGTCGTTCGCGCTGGCCGCGCGCACTATTTTCGTGCGTCGTTAGCGTGCTA
Source organism: Zea luxurians (assembly GCA_029449295.1). Taxonomy (NCBI): domain Eukaryota; kingdom Viridiplantae; phylum Streptophyta; class Magnoliopsida; order Poales; family Poaceae; genus Zea; species Zea luxurians. The sequence continues at coordinate 23,864,426 of JAOPSE010000020.1, read as the reverse complement.
TGTCGCGCATATCCACGTGTCGTTCACACGCTGTCATGCTATTTCCCGCATCGTAAACTCGGCTCGTTTAGAATCTCTCATGCTAACTATATTACTTATTTATTTGATAGCTATAAGTGTAACAGATTTAATCAAAACTAAATAGCAGTTATAACTTATATTTGTTAATGTTGAATTAAATGTCCTCACTATTACTTGCGTAGCATAAATGTTATAACTTCTCGACCGTAGCTTCGGTCGTCGCGTTTCTTATCCTAGCGTAACCGTAGAAGCGCTCTCTATTTTTTTTGTATTGCATGTTCTTATTATGTTTTCCTTAGTATGGTGTAATATTCTTATGAATATATATGTTTGTTTACTTGTGCCTGTTCATCTTCGCTTCGTGTTGCGATTAGATCGCGATTTGTTTCCGAGCTTCGAGGAATCGACGGTCAAGCTTCGGCGACCAAGTGGTCAGATTCTTCGAGTTCTACAAAGTTGAAGACCTTAAGCATCTGTTTGGTGAAGGCAAGTGTCCTCTGACCTATTATATCATATTTACTTTATAATTCACTCTCCCGCATTACCTAAATAAAACCTAAGGATTGACTAGTTTTGCATTTACCTTGTCCTTGATTACCTTTTGGGTTATTATGGTTAGCTTCATGCTATTGCTTTACTTTAATCAATGAACATGATGAGAATATTTATTATACGATGATGATATCTTGATAATGATGATGAACTGTGATACTTTAGGGGACTCAGGCTGTTTCCTGAGTACCTCTCCGTAAGGACCTGTTCGTTGACAGACCACCCGGGATAACAGTGCAAACATGAGGGTGATATGGGACACCCTTAGATGATTAATTAGAGAAACTTGAGGTGTAGTCAGCTTCGCCGTTGTGCCGTCAATGGGGTCTAGGCACAATACTTGCTCTACCGAGGTTGGTTGCCGAGGTTCTCTCGATTTGGTTTTGTTAGTCACCCTTCCTGTGGGGAGAGGTACTGTGTTTATCAAACTGGAGAAACCTAACGGGCGGCTATGACCTCTAGGGAATCTTTGTAAAGGCTACATAGTTATACCCTGCGAAACCACCTAGGTAGTGGTCAATGGAGAGTAGCGCTGTCCGGGCAAAAGGGAATCACAACTCATGGGTAAAGTGTGCAACTTCTGCAGGGGAGTGAAACTGATATATCAGCCATGTTCACGGTTAAGAGCGGCCTTGGGATCCTCTTTGGTTAGTGATACAACTGGTTCGAGATTCAATGGTTCTATTAATGGTTTTTGGTTCGATGATGATAATGATGTTCCTCGATGAGGAAATGATTCACGGGTTGGTTATTGCTAAAACTTGGCTTCTACTAATAATAAATACCTGACAAACTAAAAACAACTGCTTTGACCCTAACCCCACATAAAGCTAGTCCACCTCAGCCAAACGGGGCATTTGCTTAGTATGTTAATGTGTACTCACCCTTGCTTTCACAAAATACCAGGTTGCCTTTGGTGCAATCTATGTTCAGGTAAAGAAGAAGATGTCGAGGCGGATCTCCAGGAGTTCCAGGACTTCGACGAGGTCGAGGATTAGACTCGCAACCTCCCCCAGTGAGCTATCTATGGTGGGTTAATTTACGTTGGCTACGTTTCGATTCTGTGTACTTTGATTTATATTATGTAAATGACTCTATTCTTTAATATCATTACTTATTCTTTATTGTTATTAGAAGCATTGTGCTACAATGAGTCATTTATGTAATCGCTGTGTATGTGAATTTCTGATCCTGGCACGTACATGGTTCGCATTCGGTTTACCTTCTAAAAATCGGGTGTGACATAAGTGGTACCAAAGCCTTGCTGACTGTAGGACCGCTGACCTAGAGTAGCGTTGGCCATTTTAAGGACTTATTGATTATTACTTCACCTCATTCTTGATTCTGCTTCAAAATATTAGTCATACCGACTAATTCTATGTTGTGCTCCTGTATATCCCCTTGTCAAAAGTATTTTATTCGAGTATGGTCTATACTTTTCTCAATCCATTAGATCTGATCTCACTCTTGTGCTTGCGACATCTTTGTAGATGCCCCTGACCATAACCTTTTTGTCTTTTGGGATTCTTTCCTTTTCCACCATTAAATTGCTACCATTTGATCATCTCTATTCCCTTGGCATTGACATGCTCGTACCCCTAGATTCTTCAGTACTCTTGTTTCAAATACTTACATCTGAATTTCTACTGCCTAATTAAACACTTCGGTTTATATGTCCAGGAACTTCTGGTCTTCTGAGATCCCTTCCTATTCTGCTGTTAAGTCGTTATCCTTTACCTTTTTTCTATTCCCTTGTCTTGGTATGCCCGTATCCTTGGAATCTTGCATACCCCAATGACTGTTCAAGACATTTTAGTTAACTTGCCCTTGACCACCCTTGTTTCTTAATGATCCATGAGCAGTCATTTTATTTTGCACATCCTTGGTGATCTCGTTAATTCCTTGAAACTTCCTTGGGTAATGAATCTTTACTTCAACCCTTCTGTTGGAACCATACTTACCTTGCCCTTGATTGTTTTCTCCACTTCACCACTTCACGAGGCTTGCCTTAACTCTAACCTTAGTTATGCTTTTCATGATTTATCATCTTTACCCTTGTCACATCTATATCTTACTTTGATGCTTATATTATACCTATGCTCTAAAACCTTCTCTCTTCCATCTCAATTCTAAAGTTGTATTTTACCTATTTTGCCTTGGTCGTATCCTCTTCCTTGTCGCTTGCAAGTTTTTAACTCCATCCTTTATGGTGCTCCAGTTGGGTATTAGCTTTACCTTTCTCATCTCTCGATATTAACTTGGTAATTACACTATGTCTGTTCTCTAAAATCTCCAATATCCTATCCCAATTTGAGACGGTGTTTTACTTATCTCACCCTTGGCTATATCCTCTTCTTTACCGCGTGTAAGCTTGTGCGCAACTCCATTCTTTGTTGTACCCATACCACTAGCTCTCCAATGCCTTCATCTTTTCTCGCATACCCTTGTCTGTTATCGCCTTTAACCCTTGTAATATCTATATCTTTACCTAAATGCTTACCTTGAACTTATCCTTTAAAAGCCTCCCCTTTCTTTCAACCCAGTTTGAGGGCTGTGAGTTACCTATCTCTTCCTTGATTTCTTTTCAATTCTTGTCGCCTTACAAGTTTTGTGTTAATTTCATCCCTTGCTATATTTTTATTTGCTATCACCCTGACCTTGTCATCCATCGATCTTGCTTGGATACGCATCTTTATTCCCGCTCTTTAAAAATCTCCTCTCTTTCACCTCAATTTGAGAGTGACAATTTACCTATCTGGCCCTTGGACGTACCCTCTCCTTTTCCATTTGCAGGTCCTGTATTAACTCCATCCTTTATGGTACTTGTATCATTTGTTCTTATGCCCATTTAACTCCTCTCTTATGTTCTCGTCTGTTATCACCTTTAAACCCTTGTAATATCTATACCCTTATCTTCACACTTACTTTGAACCTACCCTTCAAAGCCTCCACTTTTCATCCCTGTTCGAGGATACCACCTCACCTACTTCATTATTGACTGCTGCCCCTTCCTCGACGCCTTGCAAGTTTTGTCTAAAATACATCCTTTGTTGTGTGTTTGTCATCGCCTTGACCCTTGTCATCCCTTGATCTTGGCCTTAATGCTTATCATGTACCCATATGTTAAAGCTTCCTCTCCCATTTCAGTTCAAGAGTGTTGTCTTACCCCTCCCGGCTCTTGTTCGTTCCCTATTCCTCTATCACGTCGCAAGTCCTGTCTTAACTCGATCTTTTGGTGTGCTTTTGCTTGTTACACCTGTACCTTTGTAATCACTAGATCTTTTCATGATGCTTATCTTATGCCTACCTTTTGAATTATCATCTTTCACATCTCGATTTGAGATTGGTGTTTACCTATCCTGCCCTTGGTTGCATTTCCTCCCTTGTAGATTACAATCCTTGCTTTAACTCCATCCTTTATTGTGCTTGTGTCCCTATCCTACATGTCTTGTTCTTCTCGTCCTTTGACAACCTAAGAGGGTAGTTATTCCCTTTTCAAGAAAGACCACCATTTAATTAAAAGGAACATATAGCAACGAGATGTTTGTTGTTGTATGCTTGTGCTATTTGTCTTTGTGTGATGACTGATTTGCTTCTTTTTGATGAGTGTTGATGTGTTGTGGCCCATAGTCCGCAATGACATCAGTTTACTAGGCGAGTGCCATATAGTTAAGTAGTTGGGTTCTCCCCCTACTTTCTCTAATACGTCTATACTTACCTTTTCTTGCTACTCTTTTCTCTTGCACCTGTCCAGTTGGCAACCTCCAACTCCTCCAAATCAGTCAAGATCAGGATCGACAGCGTCTTCGTCAAGTGCATATCAATGCTTCTATTAAGGGGGTTAGATGCTAACCCCAATGAAGACAACACAATCAACATCAACAAACAAGATCAATGTGGTGCAACGGAAGCGTGGTGGGTCCTAACCCATAGGACTCAGGGTCCCTAAGAAGTCAACTCGGTGATCATAATCGTCCCATGAATCTAATAGTGAGGATCAATTAGTCATGAATGTCTGAAGGTCAAAGCAACCAATCCACAAGTTAAGCTGGCAGGGTTAAAGATGAGTTAGAAGAAGCTATGAAAGACCAATGAACCAATCTCATTTTGTTGCTAGCCTCTTCTTGAATCTCGAGGGCAAGATTCTGCTAAGGGGGTTAGATTTGTAACACCCTGAATTTGGGGGTATAAAATTTCTTTTCTAACATCGATCAAATTTAGGTGTTACCCCCCTCTTTCCTTTAGCTTTCTTCTGTTTCCTCAAATAGCGGAGGGTTATTTTGTTTTAAGTATAAGTGTCTAGTCTAGCAGAACAAAACCCTAGGAGAAACTTTGTGTGCTGCATTTAATGCCAAAGCATAATTTAGTTTGCTATCACATTTAAATTATATTGACATGGCCTAAAATGAACAATTTCATTCATATGGATATAAATATACAACTAGATATAAATAAAAGGGAAAACCCAACACACATCCCCTTCCTCCCTCCCCTTCCCGGCCTATTCGGCCTGGGGCCGCGGCCCACCCCAGCGGCGGCAGCGTGTGCGGCCTAGCCGCCTTCCTCTCCCGTGCGGCCCACCCCACCTGCTGGCGCATGGCCTAGCAGCCGACATGGCCTACCCCCAGCCCCCGCGCGTTGCGCTTGCACCGCCGTCGCCACCTGGCAGCGGGGCCCACATGTCAGCATGCGTCCCCCCATTTCCAACTGCCCCTCTGCCCTGTCTGCCCCATAGCGCGCACCCAAAATCTCTCGCCGAACTGCCCCCTCCCAGCCCGCTTGGAACCCCTCCCTCATAGCACCGTCTCGCCCACTCCCTCTCCCCCACGCCGAACAGCCCACGCGACCGCGCTGCCCTGCGCCGTCGTCGTCGTCGGCGTCCAAGCTCGCCTCACCGGAGTCGCCGTTCGTCACCATGGTGAGCTCGTGTCCATCCTCCCTTCTCCCCTTCCCCTTTCTCCTTCATCCTCGGCACGGTTGACGCTCATGCATCCCGCCTCCGGCGTGGCAGCCCGACCTAGCCCTCGGCGTGGCTGGCGCTCAGCCAGCATCACAGCCTGGTCTACGCGCCCTCCCTCCATCCCCTGGCGCGACTGCTGCGCACAGCATGCCTCTGTGCGCGGCCAGTCTAGCTGGCCCGGCATGGCTAGGCGTGGTAGCCAGCCGACTGGCCAGCAGAGCAAGGCTGAGCCTGCCAGGTTGCCCGATCCCTCCCTGGTGTGGCCCAGTTCTCGCCACGGTCTGTCCTAGCGCGGCTGGCGCTCCGGCGTGGCCAGCGCAGTCCTGCGCGCGCTCCACGCTGTCTGCGCAGCACCTCGCACAGTCCCTGCGTCTTCGTGCGACGTGTTTTCGCGCCCTCACAGCGCACCATTGGGGTTTCGCCGATATTCGTCTACTCATAGACGACGTCCGTCTACCCCTGCGTGTAATACCCAAAAATGTATACAATGAGATTATAGTGGATCCCCTTATTTTGTGTGTCATCTAATCATTATAACAAGAGAATAATTATAAATAAGAATAAGTAATTAAAACAAATGACACTTAAATAAAATATGCATCATGCTGGGATTTATTGTGTGTGTGCATTTGGTGACATAAATAAACCAACATTCAAATGGAGGATTTAATACCTACTTTGAATAAATAGAATAGAAGCTATATTCACATTAGTATGAATTTGGACTCTTGGAAATTTGAATATCAAACGTGGATTTGAAAACAGTTGAGAAAGATAACTATGATCATCATTTAATGTTTTTTTTTTAAGGTGAGAGGAAGATAAACATAATAATAATAATAATAATAATAATATGAAGTTAGGATTTGGTCCACATTAGAACTATGTCTTAAATCCAAAATGGGAATATAACATCTGAAATGGAAAACAAAAATAGAAAATGAAATAGAGAAAAGGGAAACAGAAAATAAAAAAAAAAAGAAAGAACCAGCGCGCTTGGGCCGATTGTGGCTCCGCCAGCCCACCTAAACCCCGCATCACGTTGACAGATGGGGCCGAGGAGTCAGCCCTCCTCCTGGGAACCACGACCTCCTGGTCACCTGCTTGTGGGTCCTCGCTGTCAGAAGCGTCTCCATAACAAATCAAGCGCACCTGCTCGCCGCCCACCTCCGCAACGACCGGGTCTCCATGGCCGACTTCTGCGAGGACGGCGCGGATAGCGCGGATCGAGCGGTGGTGAAGCATTTTCTCTCCGCTGCTTGGGCCCGAGTCGTCCGGTCCCCCTCCCTACTGGAATCGCGCACCCACCGTAGGAACCTTGCCGCAAAACTCGTCTGCGCGCTCCGTTAAACGATTCTCTCCAAGAATCGGACCCAGTTTTGGTATAAGAACCCTGGGCGCCGCCATCGTGTGCTCGCCAGAGGGTTAGTAGCCGTCGGGATCCATATTGCTGAGCGAATCCATGGGAGAGAGGTATTCCATGACCGCCGCCGTCACCATTGCCGAGAAGAAATGGAGCGGCTGCTAGGGCGAATCCCTCTGCGCAGGCATTCGAGGAAGTTCGTCGGGTCGCTGTGCATGCCGCGCGCGGAGGGCCACTGCCGGTGCTTCACGTCTGCTGCGGCATCGCATCGTTCTCGCGGCGGATTTAGTCGAGCGGCGGGCCAGCGCATCATCGTCGGACAGCAGAGACATTGCCGCTCTTCTCCCTGGGCCGTATCGCGCATGATCTGGTTTCTGGTAAGTAGTTATCCGCTCTATTCGCCTTGCACTGAGCAACGTGTAGCATCTGTCCGAACGAGAAGTGGGTGCCGGCGAGCCGCACGCGGCAATGGCGCCGCCGTGCTGTTGTTTACGCTGTCGGACCGGTAGCAGTAGGTGGGAGGCGGTACCTGGATCGTTGGATCCTAGTTGGGCGGCCACGATTAGATCTGGGGGTAATCCATTGTGAATCGTTGATCGAGCTATCGACGGCTTAGATTAAATCTGGGTATCGATTCGCTTGCGCCCAATTGTGGTCGTTGATCGGGGATCCGAGGGCCAGGGTGTCTTGGTGGATCCCTCTAATCTGCACCGTTGATGGATCATCCTGCGGCCAGGAATACACGATACCCCTTCGCGGATACGTTTTGTTAAAGAGACCCTGAGAAAAATAAGAATCAACCCGCCGTCCTGTCTCGACTGTTCACTGAGTCTTAGAAATTTTATAGTTTGACCCCCGTGGTTCTCTGTATTTAGTGCTCGGTCCAGAGAATAATAAAAATAGAAAATTAACTACAGAAAATGATTTTTAATACAAAAACAATACTAGAAACTTGTATAATTCATATATAATTTATTTTAGCTCCAAATTGAGTCATTCCAGTTGCAATAATTTTGTATTAATATTGTCTACCAACTAGTAACACTGTTTAGCCATGAAATTTGAATTAAAATTATTCATTTGGTTTAATCTATTCTAAGCACTAAATAATTCCCGAAATTCATAACTTGGTAACCGCAACTCCGAATTTAGTGGTTCTTGTTTCTACGATCTCGTAGCAACGTGTAGATCATTATTATGCAGTATATTCTTATGTTTGGTGTGATGTTAATTTTGTATATACCATGTTTGCTTGTATTGCTACATCTAGCGCGAGGACACGTGTCATCTGAAAAGCAAGTTGGTACCTGGAATCTCAAGTGCCAGGCAAGTTGTGCCCTTGATCACTTATTTTACCCATTCATGTTCTTATTATTCATAATGATCTGCATAGGATAATTTTGCTGGGACCCAATAGGATACCCTAGATTTTGACTATCTTTATACCTTGCTTCACCACTGGTTTTACTACTAAAGTTTTGGGTAGTACATGCTATTGCTTTATGTGGATTTGGGTATAGAGATATTCATCACTTATTGTTATACTGTTTATTGTTATCTGTTGTATTATTCCTTGTTCATGTTAAGATCATTATGTTAATGGGAACATGGAGCGACCACCCGGGAAAACAGTGCTACCACAAGGGTGGAATGGGACGCCCTTGGCTGATTAACTAGGAAAGCTAGGGGAGGGCTACCTTACCCGAAAGGGGCAAGGGCAGTAGGGGAGAGGTCAGTGCGGGGAGGTCCCTGGTTGATTTTGCTGCGATGGCTATCAGCCAGGAACCCTTTACTGGATCTTCCCATAAACTGTAGCGGGTAGTCTGAAGCTAGTGGAACTTTGTAAAGGCCTCGTAGTGTTACCCTGCCTCGCCTCCTCGGTAGAGGTGTATGGGATTGGCCATCTCTTGGCAGATGGGTAACATGACTTGTGGGTAAAGATGCGCAACCTCTGCAGAGTGTAGAACTAGTATACTAGCCGTGCTCACGGTCAAGAGCGGCTCGGACCCTCACATGATTAAATTATGGAACTTAAACTTAACCTGTCATTTCATTGCATTTGGGATTATTTTATTATTACTTTTACTTATTATTACTATGGTTTGGTATTTACTTACACTTAGTAACTGCTAATAAAATTTTGACCAACTTATAAAAGCAACGCTCAGCTTCAGCCTCTATTTCATTGATCAGCCTTACACTACATGAACTCCCACCTTTTGTGAGTTCATGCCACATTATTCCCCACGACTTGTTGAGCTATGATCGTATGTGAGCTCACTCTTGCTGTCTCACACCCCCCCCCACAGGAGAAGAGCAGGTGTTTCAAGTGGAGTCAAGTATCGAGGAGTTTGATCTGATCTAGGTGGCGTTTCTCAGTCGACATTGGCGCCGACGATCCTTAGTTCGTTTTATATTTATCTTTATTTTGTAATAAGTCTTCCGCTATGTAATAAATACTCTGATGTTTTATGACATTTATCTCTATACACTCTGTTATTATATATGTTGTCTTCTTGGCGCATGTATGAGATGCACCCGACTTTGTTCTTTAAAACCGGGTGTTACAGAAGTGGTATCAGAGGAAATGTTGACTGTAGGACGAAACCTAGATAGAAAATGGATAAAACCCTTACCTACTTATCTCATTCTGATTCATTCTACACTTACCTTACTCTGATTCTTTCTACACTTATCTTGATCCTGTCTCACCTTCTACTGTTCTACTCTGATCATTCTTATCTTTTCTACTCTTAGACAAGATGGATTTCACACCTTGGAATCCCTACCCCTATGACATTTTTAAGAGTTAGGAAGCCTAAGACAAAAATTAAAATTATTTTCTCTACTAAAAATGTTGGTTGATTGTGCTGATGCTAAATGCCTGATTTGCTTCTTTGATTGATTGAAATAGTATAGTTGGGCATCTTAGCATGTTCCACCATAAGGTAATGTATTAGCTTTAGTAGGTGACACACTAATCTACTTAGCTAATAAATTCCCCGCAATAACATTCCTCGTAATTACTCGTCTTGTCTACAATTCTTTCTTTCTTACCCTGTATTTTCTAACCCAGATGGACTACCCCTATACTGTTAGAGGAGAGCAGTATAGACTTGATCCTTGGTATGTCGTGGGTAAGAAAGGCAAAGACAGTTTATACTGTGCTAAAGGAACCATAGAACTCACCAGTTCCAAAGGAAAAAGATTTGAAATTGGAATTGCAGTAACTACCACCATCAGACTAGCGATATTCTTAATAGATGAGAAGTTTGTTGGTGACAACATCCGAGTGGTTAAGGATTTTTCGGAATGTCTTTCTAGAAGAGTTACCAGGGATTCCACCAGATGCGGAAGTTGAGTTTGTCATAGATTCCTTACGTGGAAGTGCTCCTATTTCTAAATATAGGATGTCTGTAGAAGAGTTAAAAGAACTCAAGAAGCACTTAACGGAGTTGCAAGAGGCTGAGTACATTCGTCCGAGTCTTCACCTTGGAGAGCACCAGTTTTGTTTGTAAAGAAGAAAGATGGTTTGCAAGGGATGTGCGTGGATTAAAGGTCCCTTAATGGTGTCACTATGAAGAACAAGTATCCGCTGCCCCGCATTGAGGATTTATTGGATCAGATGAGAGGTGCAAAGGTATTCTCGAAGATTGACCTCCGATCGGGGTACCATCAGATGAAGATTGGACCATCAGATATTCCTGAGACGGCTTTCTCGACTTGATATGGATTATATGAGTTCATCGTTATGTCATTTGGATTAAATAATGCACCAGCTTATTTTATGGATTTGATGAATAAGATGTTTTTGGAGTATTTGGACAGATTCGTCGTGGTGTTCATCGACGATATTCTTATCTACTCCAAGAATGAGAGTGACCATGAAGAACATCTAAGGTTGGTGCTGCAGAAGTTGCGAGATAATCAACTCTACGCTAAGTTTAGCAAGTGCGCGTTTTGGATTGACAAGGTGCCATTCCTTGGACATATTATTACTAATGGAGGGATATCAGTGGATCCTGCTAAAGTCAAGGAGATAGTGGTGTGGAGCATACCCACTACGGTTACGGAGGACCGAAGTTTCTTGGGACTTGCAGGATATTATTGGAGATTATTGAAGGATTTTCTAAGATTGCTAAGCCATGACCTCGCTTCTGGAGAAGGGAAGAGAGTTTAACTGGAACGAGAAGTGCCAAGTATATGCGGATCATAAGAGTTTGAAGTATATATTCACTCAGAAGGATCTCAACCTTAGGCAACGCCGTTGGTTGGAGCTTATTAAGGATTATGATTTGGAAATTCACTATCACCCGGGCAAGGCAAATATGGTTACAGATGCCTTGAGTCGAAAGGAGCATGATCATTTAGCTGTTGTTGCCCAGCTACTCGATGAGATTGTTGAGAGTTTCAGGAGACTTAACCTGGGGATAGTTGCTCACACTGAAGGAGTTATTATTGATGTGGAACCTATCTTGGAGCAAGAAATCCGCAGAAGGACAAATTGATGATACTAAAATACAAGAGATTAAGGATCTGATTACTGAAGGACGAGGTCCGGATTTCACGAAAGATGAGCAAGACACCGTATGGTTCAAGGATCGGATATGTGTTCCTGAGATTGATAGTATTCATGAAACTATACTAAAGGAAGCCCATGACTCGGATTATTCTATTTATCCTGGGAGCACCAAGATGTATCAGGATTCGAAGCAGAAATACTAGTGGTATGGATTGAAGAGAGATATGGCTACACATGTGGCTATGTGCTATGTGTGTCGAGGAGTTAAGGCCGAACACCAAGGACTAGCTGGACTATCACACCCATTAAAGATACCCGACTGGTAGTGGAAAGGGATTGGTAAGGACTTCATTACCAGATTGTCTCGGACCTCGAAAGGATATGATTCTATATGGGTTATCGTGGATAGACTGACCCAAGTGGCTCATTTCATTCCGGTCAAGACTACTTATAAGGGATCACCATTGGCTAAGTTATATATGTCTCGGATGTGTCTCTACATGGTGTACCGAAGAAGATCGTTTTGGATAAGAGGATCACAGTTTATCCCCAGATTTTGGAAAAGTTTTCATGAGAATATGGATACGAAGTTGAATTTTAGTTCAACCTACCTCAGACTGATGGACTGACCGAAAGGACTAACCAAGTATTGATGGACATGTTGAGAGCTTGTGCCCTTCAGCATGGTAGTAGTTGGGACAAGAATCTACCTTATGCTGAGTTCTCAGGCCAGTCTGAAGATGTCACTGTTCGAGGCTCTATATGACAGGAAAATGCAGGACTCCTCTATTTTGGACTAGACTAGAGGAAGACAGTTCTTTGGACCTAAACTTATTCAAGAGGCAGAAGAACAAGTCCGTATAATTCGGGAGAATTTGCGGGTAGCTCGGACCAGATAAAAGAGCTATGCGGATAATAGAAGAAGACCACTGGAATTTGAGGAAATAGATTATGTGTACCCCAAGGTGTCACCACTACGTGGAATGAGGAGATTTAAAGTCAAGGACAAATTGTCCCCTCGCTATATTGGACCATTCAGAATTTGTAGGCAAGTTGGAGAGATGGCCTATCAACTTGAGCTACCTGATAATCTATCTGATGTGCCTAATGTATTTCACGTATCTCAACTTAAGAAGTGTCTCCGTGTCCCTGAGGAACAGTTACCAATGGAAGAGCTCGGTGTTCAGGGTGAGTTGACTTACACGGAGTACCCGATCAAGATTTTGGATACCTTGACTCGAGTCACAAGAAATATGGTTATTAAGAAATGTAAAGGGCAATGGAACCATCATGAAGAAGATGAGGCAACTTGGGAAAGAGAAGAAGAGCTTCGCATAAGATTTTCCCCATCTTTTCCCTAGACCTTCTTTAAATCTCGGGGACGAGATTATTTTTAAGGGGGGTAGGATTTGTAATACCCAAAAATGTATACAATGAGATTATAGTGGATCCCCTTATTTTGTGTGTCATCTAATCATTATAACAAGAGAATAATTATAAATAAGAATAAGTAATTAAAACAAATGACACTTAAATAAAATATGCATCATGCTGGGATTTATTGTGTGTGTGCATTTGGTGACATAAATAAACCAACATTCAAATGGAGGATTTAATACCTACTTTGAATAAATAGAATAGAAGCTATATTCACATTAGTATGAATTTGGACTCTTGGAAATTTGAATATCAAACGTGGATTTGAAAACAGTTGAGAAAGATAACTATGATCATCATTTAATGTTTTTTTTTAAGGTGAGAGGAAGATAAACATAATAATAATAATAATAATAATATGAAGTTAGGATTTGGTCCACATTAGAACTATGTCTTAAATCCAAAATGGGAATATAACATCTGAAATGGAAAACAAAAATAGAAAATGAAATAGAGAAAAGGGAAACAGAAAATAAAAAAAAAAGAAAGAACCAGCGCGCTTGGGCCGATTGTGGCTCCGCCAGCCCACCTAAACCCCGCATCACGTTGACAGATGGGGCCGAGGAGTCAGCCCTCCTCCTGGGAACCACGACCTCCTGGTCACCTGCTTGTGGGTCCTCGCTGTCAGAAGCGTCTCCATAACAAATCAAGCGCACCTGCTCGCCGCCCACCTCCGCAACGACCGGGTCTCCATGGCCGACTTCTGCGAGGACGGCGCGGATAGCGCGGATCGAGCGGTGGTGAAGCATTTTCTCTCCGCTGCTTGGGCCCGAGTCGTCCGGTCCCCCTCCCTACTGGAATCGCGCACCCACCGTAGGAACCTTGCCGCAAAACTCGTCTGCGCGCTCCGTTAAACGATTCTCTCCAAGAATCGGACCCAGTTTTGGTATAAGAACCCTGGGCGCCGCCATCGTGTGCTCGCCAGAGGGTTAGTAGCCGTCGGGATCCATATTGCTGAGCGAATCCATGGGAGAGAGGTATTCCATGACCGCCGCCGTCACCATTGCCGAGAAGAAATGGAGCGGCTGCTAGGGCGAATCCCTCTGCGCAGGCATTCGAGGAAGTTCGTCGGGTCGCTGTGCATGCCGCGCGCGGAGGGCCACTGCCGGTGCTTCACGTCTGCTGCGGCATCGCATCGTTCTCACGGCGGATTTAGTCGAGCGGCGGGCCAGCGCATCATCGTCGGACAGCAGAGACATTGCCGCTCTTCTCCCTGGGCCGTATCGCGCATGATCTGGTTTCTGGTAAGTAGTTATCCGCTCTATTCGCCTTGCACTGAGCAACGTGTAGCATCTGTCCGAACGAGAAGTGGGTGCCGGCGAGCCGCACGCGGCAATGGCGCCGCCGTGCTGTTGTTTACGCTGTCGGACCGGTAGCAGTAGGTGGGAGGCGGTACCTGGATCGTTGGATCCTAGTTGGGCGGCCACGATTAGATCTGGGGGTAATCCATTGTGAATCGTTGATCGAGCTATCGACGGCTTAGATTAAATCTGGGTATCGATTCGCTTGCGCCCAATTGTGGTCGTTGATCGGGGATCCGAGGGCCAGGGTGTCTTGGTGGATCCCTCTAATCTGCACCGTTGATGGATCATCCTGCGGCCAGGAATACACGATACCCCTTCGCGGATACGTTTTGTTAAAGAGACCCTGAGAAAAATAAGAATCAACCCGCCGTCCTGTCTCGACTGTTCACTGAGTCTTAGAAATTTTATAGTTTGACCCCCGTGGTTCTCTGTATTTAGTGCTCGGTCCAGAGAATAATAAAAATAGAAAATTAACTACAGAAAATGATTTTTAATACAAAAACAATACTAGAAACTTGTATAATTCATATATAATTTATTTTAGCTCCAAATTGAGTCATTCCAGTTGCAATAATTTTGTATTAATATTGTCTACCAACTAGTAACACTGTTTAGCCATGAAATTTGAATTAAAATTATTCATTTGGTTTAATCTATTCTAAGCACTAAATAATTCCCGAAATTCATAACTTGGTAACCGCAACTCCGAATTTAGTGGTTCTTGTTTCTACGATCTCGTAGCAACGTGTAGATCATTATTATGCAGTATATTCTTATGTTTGGTGTGATGTTAATTTTGTATATACCATGTTTGCTTGTATTGCTACATCTAGCGCGAGGACACGTGTCATCTGAAAAGCAAGTTGGTACCTGGAATCTCAAGTGCCAGGCAAGTTGTGCCCTTGATCACTTATTTTACCCATTCATGTTCTTATTATTCATAATGATCTGCATAGGATAATTTTGCTGGGACCCAATAGGATACCCTAGATTTTGACTATCTTTATACCTTGCTTCACCACTGGTTTTACTACTAAAGTTTTGGGTAGTACATGCTATTGCTTTATGTGGATTTGGGTATAGAGATATTCATCACTTATTGTTATACTGTTTATTGTTATCTGTTGTATTATTCCTTGTTCATGTTAAGATCATTATGTTAATGGGAACATGGAGCGACCACCCGGGAAAACAGTGCTACCACAAGGGTGGAATGGGACGCCCTTGGCTGATTAACTAGGAAAGCTAGGGGAGGGCTACCTTACCCGAAAGGGGCAAGGGCAGTAGGGGAGAGGTCAGTGCGGGGAGGTCCCTGGTTGATTTTGCTGCGATGGCTATCAGCCAGGAACCCTTTACTGGATCTTCCCATAAACTGTAGCGGGTAGTCTGAAGCTAGTGAAACTTTGTAAAGGCCTCGTAGTGTTACCCTGCCTCGCCTCCTCGGTAGAGGTGTATGGGATTGGCCATCTCTTGGCAGATGGGTAACATGACTTGTGGGTAAAGATGCGCAACCTCTGCAGAGTGTAGAACTAGTATACTAGCCGTGCTCACGGTCAAGAGCGGCTCGGACCCTCACATGATTAAATTATGGAACTTAAACTTAACCTGTCATTTCATTGCATTTGGGATTATTTTATTATTACTTTTACTTATTATTACTATGGTTTGGTATTTACTTACACTTAGTAACTGCTAATAAAATTTTGACCAACTTATAAAAGCAACGCTCAGCTTCAGCCTCTATTTCATTGATCAGCCTTACACTACATGAACTCCCACCTTTTGTGAGTTCATGCCACATTATTCCCCACGACTTGTTGAGCTATGATCGTATGTGAGCTCACTCTTGCTGTCTCACACCCCCCCCCACAGGAGAAGAGCAGGTGTTTCAAGTGGAGTCAAGTATCGAGGAGTTTGATCTGATCTAGGTGGCGTTTCTCAGTCGACATTGGCGCCGACGATCCTTAGTTCGTTTTATATTTATCTTTATTTTGTAATAAGTCTTCCGCTATGTAATAAATACTCTGATGTTTTATGACATTTATCTCTATACACTCTGTTATTATATATGTTGTCTTCTTGGCGCATGTATGAGATGCACCCGACTTTGTTCTTTAAAACCGGGTGTTACACTGCGTGTCCATAGCCCCGCCATCGCACCCATAGTTTATTCACGTGTCATTCAAATGCGTTGAACATGATGTCTATCCACGTGTCGACGCGCGCTATCGTGTGCACCGTTCCGCACGCACCACACACCTTGTTTAGTGAGTTGCGCGCCATGTCGCGCGACAATAAACTGTTTCGCCTAGAATCGCTCATGTTAATTAATTTACGTAATTAAACAATGACTAACCGAGTGGTAAGCCAATCGGAACTAAGTGTTAGTTCTATCGATGCATGCGATAAATACTTGTTTATGTGGTTAGTGCCGACCTAGATGTTTTAACCTAATTTTCATTTTATGTAAGCGTGACGTCTGTTTAGCTTTCCACGCGTGTCGTGCGTGCTGTTCGCGTGCTGTCGCGTGTACTGTTTCGCACGCATTGTCACACGTCGTTTGCCTGCGTCGCGGGTGTCCGTGCGTCGTCGCACATTGTTCGCACGCTATCGCACTACTCGCACGTTGTCGCGCGCGCGTTCGCGTGTCATTCGCGCGCTGTTTGCGCGTCATCGTCATTCCTTTGTGCGGTGTCTACACGTGATAATAAATTGTTTTCGCCTATAAACACTCAAGTTAATAACTTAATTCATCAGGTCACATATTTTAGATAATTAACTTAAGGTTTGCTCGACTAATATTTATTAGATTAATATCCCAATTAGATTAAATGTGTAGTGTTCAACTTGCGCTTTTATAATAAACATTGACATGACTAATATTAACTTAATTACTTTTATTTATTTAATATTTGTTTAGTATAAACGTGTTACCTATTTAGTTTTTCTCGCGTGTCGCGCGTGCTGATTCGCACGTGGTGGCGTGCTGGTTCGCGTGTCGTTCGTGCTAGTCACGCGCACTATTTTCGTGCATTGTTAGCGTGCTATGTCGGGCATGTCCGCGTGTCGTTCACACGCTGTTATGCTGTTTCGCGCATCGCAAACTTGCCTCGCTTAGAATCTCTCATGATAACTATATTACTTATTTATTTGACAGATGTTAGTGTAACAGATTTAATCAAAACTAAATAGCAGTTATAGTTTATATTTGATAATATCAAATTAAATGTTCTGACTATTACTTGCGTAGCATAAACGTTATAACTTCTCAATTGTAGCTTCGACCACCGCGTTTCTTATCCTAGCGTAATCGTAGAAGCGCTCTCTATTTTTCGTATTGCATGTTTTTATTATGTTTTCCTTGGTATGGTGTAATGCTCTTATGCATATATATGTTTATTTGTTTGTGCCTGTTCGTCTTCGCTTCACGTTGCGATTAGATCGCAATTCATTTCCGAGCTTCGAGGAATCGACGGTCAAGCTTCGGTGACCAAGTGGTCAGGTTCTTCGAGTTCTACAAAGTTGAAGACCCAGAGCATCTGTTTGGTGAAGACAAGTGTCCTCTGACCCATTATGTCCTATTTACTTTATAATTCATTGTCCCGCATTACCTAAATAAAACCTAAGGATTGACTAGTTTTGCATTTACCTTGTCCTTGATTACCTTTTGGGTTATTATGGTTAGTTTCATGCTATTGCTTTAATTTAATCAATGAACATGATGAGAATATTTATGATACAATGATGTTATCTTGATAATGATGATGAACTATGATACTTTAGTGGACTCAGGCTGTTTTCTGAGTACCTCTCCGTAAGGACCTCTTCATTGAGAGACCATTCGAGATAACAGTGCAACCATGAGGGTGGTATGTGATGCCCTTAGCTGATTAATTAGAGGAACTTGAGGTATAGGAGGCTTCGCCTTCGTGCCGTCAATGGGGTCCGGACACAGTACTTGCTCTACCGAGGTTGGTTGTCGAGGTTCTGTCGATTTGGTTTTGTTAGTCACCCTTCCTGTGGGGAGAGGTACTGTGTTTATCAAACTAGAGAAACCTAACGTGCGGCTATGACCTCTGGGGAATCTTTGTAAAGGCTACATAGTGATACCCTACCAGGCCACATAGGTAGTGGTCAATGGAGAGTAGCGCTCTCCGGGTAGAAAGGGAATCACAGCTCATGGGTAAAGTGTGCAACCTTTGTAGGGGAGTGAAACTGATATATCAGCTATGCTCACGGTTAAGAGCGGCCTTGGGATCCTCTTTGATTAGTGATACAACTAGTTCGAGATTCAATGGTTCTATTAATGGTTTTTGGTTCGATGATGACAATGATGTTCCTCGATGAGAAAATGATTCACGGGTTGGTTATTGCTAAAACTTGGCTTCTACTAATAATAAATACCTAACAAACTAAAAGCAACCGCTTTGACTCTAACCCCACATAAAGCTAGTCCACCTCAGCCAAACGGGACATTTGCTGAGTACGTTGATGTGTACTCACCCTTGCTTTCACAAAACACCAGGTTGCCTTTGGTGCAATCTATGCTCAGGTAAAGAAGAAGGTGTCGAGGCGGATCTCCAGGAGTTCCAGGACTTCGACGAGTTCGAGGATTAGGCTAGCGACCTCCCCCAGTCAGCTGCCTGTGGTGGGTTAATTTACGTTGGCTACGTTTCGATTTTGTGTACTTTATTTTATATTATGTAAATGACTCTAGTCTTTAATATCATTACTTATCCTTTATTTTTATTAGAAGCATTGTGATATGATGAGTCATTTATGTAATCGCTGTGTACATGAATTTCTGATCCTGGCACGTACATGTTTTGCATTCGGTTTACCTTCTAAAAACCGTGTGTGACAATTTTCTACATCTATGAGGAGCTCAACTGCTCGGTTCATGAGTTTTTTTGCTATTTTGGGGTTTTTATTCCTTGGATTTTTATTTATTGTGACATGTCAAACATGGCAATCTAAGAACTCATCCATATGTTGTTTATCTTGTGACCATTTACTTGTGTAGTTTTTTCACGTCACATGCTCTCATATCGATTTTAATGCTTTCACAATTTTTAATGAGTTATAACTCACTTGTTTAGGGTGTTTTGGGGTTTCTAAACTATCGAATCCAATACATTCTTTGACAACTATTAAGGCCACTAAGATGTATATAGGGTGAGACAATATTTTTCTAGCTAGTTTCTTACCACAAACAATATGTTTTTTGGATTTTCCTACACCTATGTGGAGCTCAAATAACCAATGTCATGAGTTTCTTTTTTGCTATTTTTTTGTTTATTATCTCTAGGCTTTTTGGTTGTTGTGGCACTTAGTTACATGTTGTTTTTCTTGGGCCAATTTTCTTTTGTTCATTTTTATGGTCCGTGCTATCAGACCATTTCTCACGTTTCACCATTTTTTGTGAACTATAGCTTACTGGTTTAAGGTGTTTTGGGGGGGTCCTAGAACTACTGAACCCAACATTCTTAGGCAACTCATAATGCCACTTGTATGTATCTACGATGAGTCAACATTTTGTAGATAGTTGATCACAAATGACCAGTTCTATAGATTTTGTACACCCATGAGGAGCTCAAATACACGGGGTCATGAGTTTGTTTCACTATTTTGGGTTTTTGATTCCTAAGACTTTTGTTTATTTTCACATGTCAAACATGGCAATCTTGGCACTCATCCACATGTTGTTTTCTTAGCACCATTTTCTTGCTATTTCAGGTTTTTTTATTCCTACGCTTTTTGTTTGTTTTGGCACTTTCCACATGTTGTTTTTCTTAGGCCTGTTTTCTTTTGTAGATTTTTTACGACCCGTGCTCACGGATATATTCTCACTTTTTCACAATATTTCATGAGCTATAACGCACTAGTTTCATGTGTTTTGGGGTCCTAGAACTATTGAGCCCTTATCATTTAAGCCACTACTAAGTATCTTGGATGAGGCAACATTTTTCTAGCTAGTTTCTAGTCACAAATAACAAGTTCTTTGAATTTTCTACACCTTTGAGGAGCTCAAATGGCCGGGGTCATGAGTTTTATCACTATTTTGGGTTTTGATTCCTTGGATTGTTGTTTGTTCTGACATATCTATCGGAAACAGGTGACGCCTAAGAGGGGAGGGGGGTGAATTAGGACTTCTAAAACTTTTACAAACTAGGCCACAATTAAATCCCTAGAGCAAAACCTATGCAAATAATCAAACTAGAAAGTGCAATCTAGGTTTTGTCTAAGTGTTGCTATCTCTACCGCAAAGGCTAAGTTTCAATCTACACTAAATAAGTATGAATACAAGATTGAAACTTAAATGCTTAATATAAATGCGGAAACTTAAAGAGCAAAGTAGAGAAGAAAACTCTCGTGGATGACGCCGGTATTTTTACCGAGGTATCCGGAACCACGCAAGGTCCCGACTAATCCTCGTTGGTGCCCCTACGCAAAGGGAAGCCCACGCGAGGGCCAAGCACCACGGTCGAGTAACTCCGTAGAGAGCCGCGGGCCTTCTCCACGTGCAAGTGGTGCTCCGCTTCCGGCTCCTCTCGGACGCTCCCCGCCGTCTCCACTATCGAGCTTCCGGCCGAAACGCAGCGGGCCTCGTTCCCTTCGGTACACGGTGGCGGCCGTGACACAAACGTGGTTGTCACGGTCTCGCAAGACTCTCGCCCCAATCGGTACAATTACAACGGCTCGCGCAAGAGCCGAGGGGTTGTGTGGTTTTACAAAACTCACTCAACTAACTAGGGTTCACCTAGAGCAAGCGCTAAAGCAGTCTAACTAACCTAAGCACTTCGCAAAGCACCTACGCTAATCACCGAGTGATTCTATTAAGCACTTGGGTGTTTGAGCTCTTGGAAATGTGCACTATATGCCTTGGTATGTTGCTTGGGCTATCACACCTTCAAATGGCTGGTTGGGTGAAGTATATATAGGCCCCAACTCCAAAATAGCCGTTGGAGAAAAGCTGCAGTTCTCTGCGGCACAACGGACAGTCCGGTGGTGCACCGGACAGCGCACTGTAGCCTGTCTGGTGCGCCTAGCCGTTGCTCTGTCAGAGCAGGTGACCGTTGGTGCCGCAGGCTTTTCCACACCGGACAGTCTGGTGCTCACACCGGATAGTCTGGTGGTCTTCTTTCCGGGTGCCACCTGGAAATAGCCGTTGGGCTGGAGTTCCCTGGTGCACCGGACAGTCCGGCGTGTGGGCACCGGACAGTCTGGTCTGCCACCGGACAGTCCGGTGCGCCTTCGCACAGACAGTCCGCAGTAGCACACTTGGACTTTTCTTGAATCTTCTTAATGTCTTCTTTTGAGGTGTTGCTTTCCTCAATTCCTTAGTCCAAGTAAATATTGCATCCTGTGAACTACAATCATAAACACTAGAAAACTTATTAGTTCACGGATTGTGTTGTTCATCAAACACCAAAACTCAATTAGCCAAATGGCCCGGGGTCCATTTTCCTTACAATCTCCCCCTTTTTGGTGATTGATGACAACACAACCAAAGCAAGGAAATAATACAAGTATTTGAATGAAAATATGCAATTTACTTGCTAGGATGCATGTTTGTCCCCACAATGTGATATTATGGACTTAAGCCTCCCCCTAAACGAGTGTTCTCTTTAGAAAGAATTTTCTCCCCCTTTTTAGAGATGAAGAAATACTCCCCCTGACAGAGATCCTTTACTTAGGAAAAAGCATGTGAAAAATAGAGGAGCAAGACATGATTTGAAAAGACTAACTTCCCTTATGCATAGGTAACAGAATATGAGTTAACTACTTATGCATTTTTAGCAACATGTAAGCATATGAAATGAAATATAGTCTAATCAAATATTGGAGAAGACATGTAAATGATACTAGATGTAGTCTCAAAAGATACCAATTGAAGGTCAATGGCGAGCTTGAGAGACATAAGAGTTCTTGGAGATTTTACAGTGGAAGATTGTTGTCTTTCTCCGGGGACCTTATTTTCCTTACAATGAGACTATCACATGAAATAGACTTGAAAAGGTGTTAGTCTCAAAGTGTTAGATTATAGAGTAACCTCCCCCTGAAGGTGTGCATACAAGTTTTGAATACTTGTAGGAGACTTGCACTTTGATTTGATATCAAGAGGGGTAAATTATCTACAATATGAACTTTGGCACATATAAGTTAAATGATACAACTTGTAGAAATCAAAATTTTCAATTGATGCATCATTTACTATGGAGTGATATAGAAGCTATGCGCCGTGCTTAAATAACATTTTAAGCCATGTAGATTTGCTTAAGTATATGAATTGAAAGCAAGCAATCCTACCATGTGATTTACCTAGTATGCATAACTTTAAACAAAAGTAAATAACAAATGTAATACTAGGCAAGAAAGGTAAACTAGATACAAAGTAAATAGATACGCATATCTAAAAACAAGAGATACAATAAATCTAGTTACCTTAGTCATGGGTGGGAAATTTGGGTCCAAAATTTTCACTAGCCCACTTGACAATAAACTTGATCCAACATGATGTATCCCATGATATACATCCCAATTTTGCCAAGTCTCCAAATTTCCCGAAGACCTTCGGTCCACTCACTTCCCTTTCGGGATCCAAACCTTCTTGGTGCTTTTCATGGTTGAAATTATTTCCTTTGGCACCCAGATGCGTTTGGCCCCTTTTCCTCTGTTGGTTTGCTTGTTTGCCTTGATTGCTATCACCTTTCCATTCTTTTTCTTCTTGATCAAATATGGTGTAGCATCCTTTTTGTTCACCTTTTTGATATAGGTGTTGGAGATTTTGCTTGATGGCTTTTGCTTGAGCTTTTGCCTTTGTTTATCCCCGATCATCCCCTTGCATTGGAAAGACTTGTGGCCTTCCATGTGGCATAGCCTACAAATCACAGTTTCTCCCTCCATAGGCTTGTTCACTCCCGCAGTGGTGTTATCCTGTGGAGGTCGGATTTGTTTGGCTTTGCCTTTCTTGTCATACAAAGCCTTGCCAAGGCGAGCCACTTCTTGCTTTAATTGTTCATTTTCCTTTGCAACCTCATCCGAACATGTCTCTAGAACAATATTCTCAACAACGACTTGGTTGCAGGGGTTAGAATCATCAATTAAATCAAAGCATGAAGTAGACGCATCTTTCTTAATAATTTCAGGTATTTCAACTAAAGATGCTGCTGGGGTGCTACTAATGTTTTCTAGCTTAGTATTTAGCTCATTGTTGTGTATGCTAAGAATTTCCATTTTCTCTAGCAAATTTTCAATAGCTTCTTAGGTGCTAGCTAACTTAGCATTAAGTTTTTCATTCTTTTTAATAAGGATATCATCAGTAGCAGTGGATGGAGCACTAGATGAGGCATAGCTCAATTTTAGTTGATAGCTCACTATTTAAGTTTGCAAAAGTTTCAAATTTTTCTAGCAAACCTTTGTAACCATTTTGAGAGCTAACCAACTTATTTTTCAAAGTTTTAAGTTGAGCTTTTTGCTTAGTGCAAACATCCTGGAAAAATTCTATGGCTTCCGCAAGCTCATCTAGAGAGGGCTTTCCCTCACCTTCATCATCACTACTACTTTCATCACTAGAGGATGGAATGCTTTTGTTACCTCTTGCCATAAGGCATTTGTGTGATGACCGTGATGATCGTGACAAGGACCGGTGGCTGCGTGTCCTTGGAGGTTCATCTTCACTTGAAGAATCATCCCAAGTTCTAACACTTGTTAGTGCCTTGCCTTTGCTCCTCTCCTTTTTGGGTTTGACCATATTTGGACAGTTGTCCCTGAAGTGGCCCTTCTCCCCATATGCGAAGCATCCTCTCTTCCTTTGTTTTTTCCTGTCAATGTTAAAGAGAAGATCCTCGACCTGTAGGGGCACATCCATTAGATTAATCTTGCGGATCATCCTCATTACCTTTCCGACGCGTCGGATTGTTTCTTCGTCCTCGGAGGATGATGTGCATGGTTGATTATCTTCATCATCATCACTTTCTTCTTCTTCCTCTTCTTCACTTGAGGAACTTGGAGTGAGAGCCATCTTTTTGCCCTTGCTTTCATCACATGCAAAAGCATATGGTCTTGAGGAAGTTGTCTCCTCTCCCCGACATATTTTTCGCGACATCTCAAAAGCCGCGATTTTTCCAATCACAATGGTCGGGGTCATGTTGCTCAAGTCCTCCATGTTGTGAAGGATGGTGATGATGCTCCTATATCTTTGTTGTGGTAGCAGGGAGATAATCTTCCTCACAATGTCCGCATCACCTAGCTTATTAATGCCAATAGAATTGAGCTCATTGATAATTATATTCAAACGAGAATACATGTCTCTAACAAGCTCACCATCTTTCATAGCAAAAGAATTATACTCATTTAAGACTAGGCAATGTTTTTGCTCACGGACATTGGATGTGCCATCATGGAGCTCATGCAATTTTAGCCAAATCTCATTAGCAGTTTTCAAGGTAAATACTTGATTAAAAATATCCATGCTAAGAGATTCATACAAGCAATTTTTGGCTCTAGCATTTAAATGAATTTCTTTTTCCTCACTCGTGGTGGGTTTTTCGGGATTCTTGAGGGGTTTCATCCCGTCATGAGTGACTCTCCAAACACCTAGATCAACGGCCTCTAGGTAACAAGCCATTCTAGCACTATAATATGGGAAGTTAGCGCCGTCGAAGTGTGGTGGCCTATGGGTATCCATCCCTTCCTCTAAAAATCGTCGGCTCTTTTAGCGGTGAAGCTAAAGCGTTTCAAATGAGCCAAATTGGGCTCTGATACCACTTGTAGGAAACGGGTGACGCCTAAGAGGGGGGGGGGTGAATTAGGACTTCTAAAACTTTTACTAAACTAGGCCACAATTAAATCCCTAGAGCAAAACCTAGGCAAATAATCAAACTAGAAAGTGCAATCTAGGTTTTGTCTAAGTGTTGCTATCTCTACCGCAAAGGCTAAGTTTCAATCTACACTAAATAAGTATGAATAAAAGATTGAAACTTAAATGCTTAATATAAATGCGGAAACTTAAACATCAAAGTAGAGAAGCAAACTCTCGTGGATGACACTGGTATTTTTACCGAGGTATCCGGAACCACGCAAGGTCCCGACTAATCCTCGTTGGTGCCCCTACGCAAAAAGAAGCCCACGCGAGGGCCAAGCACCACGGTCGAGTGACTCCGTAGAGAGCCGCGGGCCTTCTCCACACGCAAGTGGTGCTCCGCTTCCGGCTCCTCTCGGACGCTCCCCGCTGTCTCCACTATCGAGCTTCCGGCCGAAAGCCGTGGGCCTCGTTCCCTCCGGTACACGGTGGCGGCCGTGACACAAACGCGATTGTCACGGTCTCACAAGACTCTTGCCCCACTCGGTACAATTACAACGGCTCGCGCAAGAGCCGAGTGGTTGTGTGGTTTTACAAAACTCACTCAACTAACTAGGGTTCACCTAGAGCAAGTGCTAAAGCAGTCTAACTAACCTAAGCACTTCGCAAAGCACCTACGCTAATCACCGAGTGATTCTATTAAGCACTTGGATGTTTGAGCTCTTGGAAATGTGCACTATATGCCTTGGTATGTTGCTTGGGCTCGCACACCTTCAAATGGCCGGTTGGGTGAAGTATATATAGGCCCCAACTCGAAAATAGCCGTTGGACAAAAGCTGCAGTTCTCTGCGGCACACCGTACAGTCCGGTGGTGCACCGGACAGCACACTGTAGCCTGTCCGGTGCGCCTAGCCGTTGCTCTGTCAGAGCAGGTGACCGTTGGCGCCGCAGGCTTTTCCACACCGGACAGTCTGGTGCTCACACCGGACAGTCCGGTGGTCTTCTTTCCGGGTGCCACCTGGAACTAGCCGTTGGGCTAGAGTTCCTTGGTGCACCGGACAGTCCGGCGTGTGGGCACCGGACAGTCTGGTGTGCCACCGGACAGTCCGGTGCGCCTTCGCACAGACAGTCCACAGCAGCACACTTGGACTTTTCTTGAATCTTCTTAATGTCTTCTTTTGATGTGTTGCTTTCCTCAATTCCTTAGTCCTAGTAAATCTTGCATCCTGTGAACTACAATCATAAACACTAGAAAACTTATTAGTTCACGGATTGTGTTGTTCATCAAACACCAAAACTCAATTAGCCAAATGGCCCGGGGTCCATTTTCCTTACAATGTCAAACATGTATAAGAACTCAATCACATGATGCTTTCCTTGGGACCATTTTATCGTGTAATTTTTCATGTCCCGTGCACTCGACCAATTTTAATGTTTTCACCATTTTTATGAGTTATAGCTCACTGGTTTTAGGCGTTTGGGGGTTCTTGATCTATCGAGTCCTAGACATGTTTATGCAACTATTAATGCCACTAAGATGTATTTATGGTTAGACAACAATTTTCTAGCTAGTTTTACTTTTAAACAACTGAGTTATTTGAGTTTTCTACACCCATGAGGAGCTCAACTGCTCGGGTCATGTGTTTTTTGGCTATTTTGAGCTTTTTATTCCTTGGATTTTTGTTTGTTTAGACATGTCAAACATGGCAATCTAATCACTCAACCAAATCTTGTTTTCTTATGACCATTTACTTATGCAGATTTTTCATGTCCCATGCACTCAGATCGATTTTAATGTGCTTTGACAATTTTTCGTGAGTTATAACTCATTAGTTTAGGTGTTTTGGAGGTTTCAAAACTATCAAGTCCAAGACATTTTTTTGGCAATAGGTCACTAAGATGTATCTAGGATGAGACGACATTTTTGTAGCAAGTTTCTGATCACAAACAACATGTTGTTTGAATTTTCTACACCTATGTGGAGCTCAAATAACGTGGGTCATGAGTTTTTTGCTCTTTTATGTACGTTTTGTTGTTCTAGCACTTAGCCACATGTTGTTTTTCTTGGGCCAATTGTTTTCTGTACATTTTTGACGGCCCGTGCTATCTGACCAATTCACACATTTCACCATTTTACATGAGCTATAGCTCACTGGTTTTAGGTGTTTGGGGGTCCTAGAACTACTGAGTCCCATAGATTCTTAGGTAAATCGTAAGGCCACTTGGATGTATCAATGGTGATACAACATTTTAGCTTGTTTTTATCACAAATGATGAGTTCTTTGGATTTCTACATCCACGAGGAGCTCAAATGGCCTGGGTCATGAGTTTTCACTGTTTTGGGGGTTTTGATTCTGTAATACCCAACTTGTGAATAATAAGAGAAGATTAATCTTCTTATATGTGTTGCTCTCTACTTATTAGAACATATGAATAACCATATTTAAAGTGAATAATTAACTAATGTCACATAAATAATCTATGCATCATGTTGGAGTTTATTTGTTTGTGCATTTATAAATAATAATAATACTAATAAAAATATATAGAGGATGAGGACCAACCTAATTTGCAATTTATAAATTGAAAATAGCATAGAAAAGAAAGGAAAAGAGAATACATTATAAAGAAACCTATATTAAAATAAATATATCTAACCTATATTAAAATAAATATATCTTTTTCATACTGGTACCTTTAATTTATACATTTGATATGAGTACAAAATTCACAACAACATTTGAATTCAAATTGAGATTTAAAAGTGAAAAGAAAATAAAAGAAAAAGAAAAAAGAAAGCCAAGCACCTAGGCCGACTCTGTTCTTTTCGGCCCATTTCCACTCTTGCCCCGCGCGGCCCAGATGAGTGCATCATGCCCGGATGAGTCGCTGGCTGGTGGACTCGAGTGGTCGACGTCCCACGAATCTGTGAGAGTTGGGGGTGCTCGCTGTTCAGTGGGCCCGAGTGTCGCGCGGTGCAGTGTTCCTGCTTCACTAACGTGTGGGCCACGTCGGCCAGGCCATTGTCCTCAACAACCTAGACCGGGACTTCGCGAGATCACTAGGGAAACTGGGTAAGAGGTTGCAAACTAGCTCGGTGCATAGGGAGTCGATCCAGGAGTATAAGTATCGGTGCCTCGCGACCCATGGGGTTTTTGGACTCGGTCTGTGAGAAACTCCTCGGCGGGCGGAAGAAGGTGCGCCGCTGCCACACCATTGCACATCTTGTCCTCGCTCTACCCCTGATACTGGGTGTTGGGGGTCTTCTTCTCCGCCGAAGGTCCTCAAGACAAAAACACCTTCGACAAAATGATACAGAAGTCTTCCCTTCCTCTACCGAAGATTCTCAAGATGAAGACCTTACGTAGAAGCAACATTACCAAATGCCGAAGCTACCATCAGCTTCGGTTCAAGTCAAGCAGAAGAAGAAAAGACTAGATAGACCTTGGTAATCTAGGTTGTCTGTAGATGAATGTTGGGAGTCATGAATGTAATTTCACCCGGGCTGCGTCCCATGCCTATAAATAGATGAACAGTAACACCATACTGTTCACGCTGAATTGTAATCACTCTCTCACGTCTTCACCTTCGAGCAAGCCAAAGGTATCAATGTAATATGAATTATTTTAATATTCATACATGTTTTAAAGAATGCAAATATGAATGAATTAACGAGATGTAGTTAATATCTTCGTCCCTTCGCATTCCTATTTACACATTAAATGATGAAGGTATGTCCTTCATGACCTTCGTCTGATGAGCATTATATCCTCATGAAGACAATGCTTCGGAAGATGAAGGTCCCTAATAATTAACAATTGTGTTGCCTTGTTCTTGATTCACAACATTTGAGAATGAGTGACCAACACTGGGTCTAGGAGTGCGACAAGGATCCCGTGTGCGTGTGCGTCCAGAATCAGGTCGGTTGGGCGCTTCAGGACTCGGCGATTGCTCGTCGGAGTTCATTCCCCCTTGTCAAGCCGTTGGCCCCCGCGCATAGCTTGGGCCGGCACCCTAATTCCTGGTAATGATAGCCTCTCTGGATTTCCCATACTTCCCTCACTGTTTTGCGTCCTGCCGCATCAGCGTAGGAGCTTCGAATCGAGCAAATTGCGTGCACAGGGGGGGTAGTGTTCGCCGTTGACCACCATGGATGCCGCCGTGGTGTGCTCTATTGGGAAGGGGAGTTAGAGCCGTTGATCGGCTAGTGAATGGTTAGGATCATTGCTGGGAGTGGGAGCGCTTCGGGCCTTTGATGGTCGATCCAGTGGCCACTATCACATACTGATTCGTTTTAAGTGAAGACAGATACTAGCGCTTGTTTTCAATCAGACGGATAGCGTGACGTACCGCTTTGTGGCATGAGCGATCTAATCCGAGGCGTCCGGTGTAGATCGGACGACTAACCTCGGCCCGTACCCCTTCGGACAACGCTTTATGCATGAGACCCTAGAGAATTTAGGAATCAACCCGCGCTCCATGGCAATAAAAAAGTAATTATAGAAGACTCCTGGTTTTTGCAAATAGGGCCCTGAACTTTTCAGAAATCATGAGCGCAGTCCAGAAAACAAGTAAATGGAATAGAAAAATATGGAAAATGATTTTCGGTATTAAAATAATTCCAAAAACTTGTTTAATTCATAGAAAATTCATTTTAACTCATTTTTGATCCATTCCAGTTGCATTAATTTTGTATTAATATTGTTTATCACCATGTTACTTTGTTTTACCATGAAATGTAGATTAAAATTGATCACTTAGTTTATTCTATACCAAACACATAAAAACTTCGGAAAATCATAACTTGTTATCCGTAGCTCCGAATTTAGTGATTCTGGAACTTACAATCTCATTAAGATGTGTAGAATATTATAATGCATTATATTCCTCTGTTTGGTGTGATGTTAATTTCTTCTGTACTATGTTTGTTTGTATTACTTCGAGTCGACGAGCAAGTGATCGAGGACCCTGGTACCTAGCAAGTGGAAACCGCTGAGCAGGTGCTCATTGAAGGCAAGTTGTGCCCTTGACCACTTTTATTTACCCAATAATATTCTCTATAATAATTTTGGCATGGTTAGGCTTAATTTTGATGAGACCCAAAAGGTCACCCTAGTTTGGTCATCTTTACACCTTGCGTACCCCTGAACTTTTGGGTAGTCTTTGCTATTGCTATATGTGGTTTTGGGTGTTAAGATAATTATTACACATGGTCATGCTTTATTATTGTTATTCTATTCTGTTCATGATAAGACTATTATGTTAATTGGAACATGGAGCTTAACTTGAGAAACATGTGCCACCATAAGGGTGGAATGGGACGCCCTTGGCTGATTAATCAGGAAAGCTAGTGGAGGTCTACCTTACCCGAAAGGGGCTAGGGCAGTAGGGGAGTTGTTGGTGTAAGGAGGTTCTCGGGTTGATTTTGCTACGATGGCTTTTCAGTCAGGGGATTCCTCCATTGCGCTACCTAGAAACTGTACCGGGTTTTCTGAAGCTAGTGGAACTTTATAAAGGCCTCGTAGTAGTACCCTACCTCGCTTCCTTGGTAGATGTGTATGGGATCCGATCGACCCCATGGAAAATGGGTAACATGACTTGTGGGTAAAGGGTACAACCTCTGCAGAGTGTAAAACTGGTATACTAGCCGTGCTCGCGGTCATGAGCAGCTCAGGACTCTCGCATGATTAACTTATGAAATTAAACTCAATTTGTCATTTGCATCACATTGTGTTTTTATTATTAATTTTGATCTATTATTACTCTAGTTTGGTATCTACTTACATTTAATAACTGTTAATATAATCTGACCAACTTATTAAAAGCAATGCTCAGCTTTAACCCTTATTTGTTGACCAGCCTTACACTTCACATGAGCTCCCACCTTTGGTGAGTTCATGCACATTATTCCTCACAGCTTGTTGAGCTATGATCTTTTGTGAGCTCACCCTTGCGATATATAAACCCCCCCACAGGTGAAGAGCAGGTAATCTAGGAGGAGGTCTACAATGAGGAATACGAGTTGATTTAGGTGGCGTCTCCCAGTCAACTTGATGGCACCAAGGAATAATTATTATTTCGTTTTATTATTATCATTTATTTTGTAAGATACTTCCGCTATGTAATAATATTTGTGACATTTATCTCTATCAACTTGGTCATTATATGTGGTGTTCTTCTTTGGCACAATATGAGACGCACCTGGCTTTACCCATTAAATCCAGGTGTGACAGAAGTGGTATTAGAGGAAATGTTGACTGTAGGACGAAACCTAGATAGAACTGGACAAAACCCTTACCTACTTACCTTTACTCTGATTCTTTCTATACTTTTCTTGATCCTGTCTCACCCTTGGCTTTTCTACTCTGACTATTCTTATCTTTTCGGCTCTAGAAAGACAAGAAGGATTTCACACCTTGGAATCCTACATCCAAGACCCTCTAAAGAGATAGGAGACCTAAGACAAAAAAATATATTTTCCCTATCTAAAATGTTTGGATGATTGTTCTGATGACAAATGCTTGATTTGCTTCTTTGATTGACTGAAATAGTATAGCCGGGCATTCTAGCATGTACCACCATAAGGTAATATATTAGGATTAGTAGGTGACACACTAATCTACTAAGCTATTAAGACCCCAAAAGATCATGTCTCGTAATTACTCGTCTTATCTGCAATTCTATCTTACCATGTGTTTCTAACCCAGATGGTCAATACTAGGAAGGGAGGCAGAATCGATCTACCTGCCAACCACAATAGCAGGAGAATTGTTAACCAACCACAACCAGAAATGAATCCACCAAACCCTCCATCGACTGGGACAGATCTAGTAGTTGTCACTCAGATATAGCTGCTGCAGCAAATGGCGAACACAATGACTGGAATGCAAGCTCAGATGCGGCAAGAACGTCAGGAGATGCGCTAGGAACGACAGGAAATGCGACAGGAGATGAGACAAGAACGACAACAACAACCACCACTACCTCCACCACCACCACCAGCTCCACCCCGGGACAAGCACCGGGAATTCATGAGTACAAGCCACCCACATTCTCCAGCTCTCTAGATCCTCTACAAGCTTATGATTGGCTGAAATCAGTGGAGAAGATGCTCAATATCGCTCAATGTACTGATCGAGAGATGGTGCTCTATGCGTCGGTTCATCTCACTTCACTGGCCCCCGCTGCTGATTGGTGGGACTCCTACAGTGTTGCCCATGTTGCTGCTAATACTATCACCTATGCAGAATTTTCTACACAATTTAGAAACTACCATATTCCTACTGGCTTGATGAAAATTAAGAAGAAGGATGGTTCACAAAGGATGTGTGTTGATTATAGATTACTTAATGATGTCACAATTAAGAACAAGTATCCTTTACCTCGTATTGAAGATTTATTTGATCAAATGAGAGGTGCCAGGGTATTCTCCAAGATTGATCTCAGATCGGGTTATCACCAAATAAAGATTAGTGTGGGGGACAGATATCCCCTGGGTCCACTAGAAGGCAAGAAGGCCTCGCGAGAGGATTTGGGCCTATTGGCGAGGATAGAACTACTAGCGGAGTGGGCCGACACGAGAAAGAAGCAGACTCAGGCCCAAGCAACCCGTCAGACTTGAGCGCTATCCGTAGCGCCCACCCGACTTTCCCGCGTGCAGCGCCCTGGAATATCGAGGCGGATTAGGGATAAGTTGGCAAGATTGTAGGAAGATCAGTTTAGTCAGTTCACTATTATTTAGGGTACGCATGATCGTCACATATGCATGTAGTACCCCACAGTCGAGTATATAAGGCCCAGGGGGTACCCATTATTTCCATCGACCATCTACCTATCTCATTAGCTTTTCTCCTTCCTAGAGACTTCCGCTGTAACCTACCACATAAAGATCCACACCAGGAAGTAGGGTATTACGCCTCTCCAAGCGGCCCGAACCTGCAAAAAATTGCCTGTCGTCTCTCGTGCGTCCCGCACGAACCATTGAGTTACAGTCAACAACGCCGTCCTACCCAAAAGCACCGCAAGGGGTAACCCTGGGTGTGTGGTCGACTCTAAACACCGACAACTGGCGCGCCAGGTAGGGGCTGTGTCGTTGACCCAAGCTAGTTCAGTGGCTATCACATCCTAGTGCAAAATCACTCTTCATCCTGGATCCGTGTTCTACTTTGGAACCATCTTGTCCATAGCAGATGAGAGAGGAACCCTGCACCGCTATAGCTGATCTGCCGGAGAAGTTTTCTCCGGAAATCCCCAGGAAAGCCAAAGCAAGACAACGGACAGCGCAACCTCCTGCGCCTCGAGCGAAGATTGCCTCCTACAAACCAAAAATCGGGAGTTCACCTGGCCAAAGAACTCCGCTATTCACTTCGCCCACAAAGGAGTGGACGCGGATTACCAGAAAGAAAGAGGCAAGCGTCCCGAGAAAAGGGACGGAAACTCATCGTGTTATCTTTTCGGCACCTTCGCCCTCAAAGGTGGACGGAAAGAAGCACACCATCACAACAACTCCTTTCTACCCCGACATCCTCTTCATCGGGGGGAGATTGGAATCATCTCCCATCTCCGACGACGAGCCGACTGTGCAAGGGGAAGAACCCCCCAGTGCGAAGCACGGCGACGAAGCAACATACACCAGAATATTCAGCGACATCACGAGGTTGGGGAGCGGGACCCAGCGCAGCCCGTATCTCAGGATGAAGTTTCAGAAGTGGGAGAAACTCCCGACGAGCGAGTATACCGTGAAAGGCGGAATTCTCGCCGGCGTGATCACCGACAACTCAAGACCGAGAACGAGAACAAGCCAAGCAGGGCGCAAAGTTGCGCCAAGAGAATCCCCTCTTTGCTCGAAACCTAAACCCTGACTTCACCCGTGCAATGAACACGCCAAGCGAAGTCGGAGGAGTGCTGGCCCAGATAGCTGATGGCCTCCTACGAACTTCAAACACTGAAGGCTATCGACGGCTGCTTACTTGGGCAGCTAACCACCTTCTATCTATCGCTCATCCCCCGAGCGACCTGCGACATGCCATCAACAGTCGGCGAGACACGCGGAGCTCCATTAATGCTTCGGGCGACCAATGACACAAAAACAAGATAAGGCGCCGGGAGGAGTATGACCGGGACCACAACATCCCGGCTCGAAGTCACGCCACCCGAGTTGAGTCGGCTGCGGCCTCAACTAGTGGCTTGATCCAGGGACGGTCGAGACAACACATCACCGACTCCCCTCCCCGAGATCGACACCATGAACACGGACAAGAAGATACATGTGGAGTCTCCGCGCTCACTCCACGTCTCTAGGCCATCCAGTGGCCCCCTAACTTCAATGTCTTCAACGTTGACAAGTACGAGCCTAAGCAGGACCCGAGGGCTGGTTGGCTGTCTACACGACCGCCGCCTGGGCCGCCGGGGCAACAAAAGACATAATGACAACATATTTGCCCATTGTCCTAGGGCAAGATGCACTACAGTGCTACGACATCTATCACGACACTGCATCGATGACTAGAGCGACTTCAGTCGGTGGTTCATCGCCAACTTGCAGTCCCTCTCTGACCAGCCGGCGCAGCCATGGGACCTCAAATCCATCAGGCGCCAGGGTGATGAAACACTTCGGCCATACCTCAAGAGGTTTCAGACCATGAGAAATCGCATCCCCGAAGTCACCGAGGCAGCGGTAATCGAAGATTTCTAATGGGGATCCAATGGCTCGGCCTTCGTCCGAGCCATACTACAGAAAGCGTCGACCACCTCCGAACAAACTGTTTCGAGAGGCAGACCTCTACATCACCGCTGACGAGCGAGCCCAGGACCTCATCAGAAGTACAAAACCTGCACCACCGGCACCATGGCGCGACACGAACCAGCAACCTGATAGGCGGTGGGGGAAGAGGCCTCGTGAGGAGGTACACGCCACCGAACCACCCGTCGCTCGAGCTCGAGGTGTGCCCCGCGGAGGCGAACGGACACTGGATGACATCCTCAATGCCCAGTGCCCGTACCACAAGGACATGTGCCACACCCTACGGAACTGCAGGGACTTCAAGCACTCCGTCGGACACGACCGACCGTTCTAGCCTCTACCACCTACCCCGCCACGAGGAGGGCCCGGCGAGGCCAGGCAGCCTCAGCAACCAGAAGGGGGATGTAACACCCCTGGTGTTACTTGCACTAAAACTTGAGCATAACATCATATGCATTGACATTTCATATTGTTTGTTACACCTAGAATGCATTCACTATATAAAAATTTCAAAGAAGTTGTGATGATAGGGCTGGGTGTGCCATAAACCCTAGGGTAGGGTACTTAACCCTGAATTAGGACTTATGGGTGAAGGTGAAGCTTAAATAAGTAAAAATCTCATAAGACATGAGGAATGTTCACAAGGTATCATATTTGATGGACTTGAGTAGCAAAAAACCCTAGAGAACTCAAAACCCTAAAAAGAAACCATGAAAAACCCCAATTGAAACCCTAGGGGGGTAGATATAAATTTTGTGCACTTTGGACCAAAGTGCAAATATCAAAGTGATAGAACACCACAAATCATGTATTTCACATTTGAGAATTTGCAAGTTGAATAGTGGAGTTTGGACTTATTTGCAAAAAGTACCCCATCAACCCCATATGTTTAAGTCTGAATTCAGTTGAATGGGGTCAACTTTGGAGCTCTATATTACTAAATCTACAAGGAATTTGCCCTAGGTCAACACATCAAATTTATAGAGCTATGATAGGAGTATAACTTTGCTTAAGTGATTGAGCCTTGGTGCTGTACACAAATTGGAGTGAAATGGACAGAAAGTTTAGCTGTCAGTCGAGTCAGAAGACTGAATTGTGACTGACAGTGAACACTGAAGAACTTTGGGGTGGATTTGAGCTTAATCCAGTAAGTAAATGGCTAGAGTTTCTATAGTTGAATTGTAGCTAGATTATAGGGCAAGAACTTTGTTACATGAGGATTGACAAGTTATCACACAGAAATCAAAGATCAAAGCATAGCAAAATGCTCTGTCAGACACTCTGAATGGGGTTTTCCATTGAACAGTGGACTAAAGAAGATCTTCAGGTACATCACCCCTCGCTGTCGGTGACCCTCGCGCCGTGATCCACGCCGGTGTTACGATTTGTGTTGTCTAGCATGAAGATAATTGCGGCGGAGTAAAGATCTTGACACCAGATAGGTTCGGACCCGGTCGACGGTGAGTTCGCCGTACCCACTTGGGCTACGGTCAGCCAAAATGGTCCTCGCCGGCGTTGGCCGCTTACCGACAGTGTGCCACATGCCTTAGGGTGTTAACACATCATAGTAAACCACTGAAGCAAGCAAGTTGTCCATCGCTGGTGGCCTTGCCATGGTGAGAGCCACGGTATCAACTGCGCCAGTAACCTTCCCTTTCTCCGGCCGCCAGCGCGCCTTCGCAAAATTGGACGCCACCGCCGATGGAACCTATAAATTACCGTCCCCGTGAGCTTCACTAGGTAATCACGCATCCAGCGCACGCGCCTGTGTCTCAGATTGTCCACCAGAGAGCTCTAATTTAGAGTTTCCCCCAATTCAGTTCTCCGCGCCGCCGTGAGTGAGCTCGCCGTGGCCAGCCTTCTGCAGGTCTGTTCACGCCCTCCTCGCTCTCATTTCAACACCCCTGTGTGCTATAGATGCTTATTGGCCCAGACAATTAAACTAGTCCACGTTAGATCTCTGGGAACACCTCGGTTTGTCCTTAGTTCGTGCCATCACCGTGGATAGAGAGATTGTGAGCTAGAACTCCGCAATTGGTTGAGGGATTAGTGTTGCCAAGGGTGGAATTAGGTGTTGAGCAACGGAGGGGCATAGTCGTTGCGTTTTCCGGCCGATCTAAGCTCGCTGGAGCCACTGCTCCGCTGTCCGTGGTCGGGGACCTCAACTTCCGAAGGAATAGAAAGGGAGGGGCCTAACTGCGAATGTCAGTGACACAGAAAAATAGTGCTAAGGACTCTTTAAGGGGTTTTCAAATCGCTAGGGTCCTCTGTGCAAACCTGGCAACGTGGGCACGCGCGCGGGTGCATTTCCCTGAACGTGGGCCGACTTGGGCTGGTTTCAGCCCGATACTATTCATCATTTTCCTTTTTCTTTTTCTGCCAGACTTTCATAGAAAATTATAGAAAAATAATAAAAATATGAGACCAATTTTGTTGGACTCCTAAATTTCTCTAGTATTTAATAAAAATAGTTCCAAGAATTTTAGTCGAAACCAGGAATTATGTAGTATTTAAGAAGGCCAAAACCTAGACTTTTGGAATTTTAGAAATTATTTGAAGACTCCAAAAATCATAATTTTTTTTTGGATAAACTTAATTTGATAATTAGAACCCATGGGTGACGTTTGACATGTGTTGGACAATGTTTGTTACCCAAACCCAAAACCCTAGCTCCTTAGGGTAAAACTATCTAACCCTACTAGGGTGTTGACCTAGAAGACCCTAGTTTCCCTGTTAAACCATGAAGGAAAGTTGTATTCAAGATACAACTTGATATATCTCTACTATGATTGCATTTTCATAAGCATCACATGAGCATTCATGGTTATATATGGTTATGTATAGAAAACGAGGAAGAAATAACTGTTGAAGAAGAGGAGACTGCACCACCAGCTGAAAATCCACCTGCCGGGAACTGTTTTTATTTTGATATCTATGGAACAGAGCCTAACTCCCCTATAAAACAAGGCAAGCCCCAGTGCATTTGCCACCTCCTTGCCGTTTTAAAATCTTTATCACCTTATATGATGCATTAGGTGATAGGAGTTGTGTGTTAAACCAATTACTGCATTTCCTTCCTTGGAACTGTTTACCATTCCTTGATTACTTGTTTATTTAAAAGGTTTTCTGATGCTTATTCCTGCTTTAGAAAAACAAATGTTTTGTTTTAAAACAAAAGGTGATGCTACATAGTGGATGGGATGTTTTCCAAAATAAAACTTGATAGTGGATCATCATGGCCGTGATGGGTTCAACATCGGAAAAGATGTACCTCCGCTAGGTACCAAACTTTGGGTTTTAAAGGATAAAGCTGAGACCGGGCGGGTGACTTGCATGAGAAGAGAGTCTCGGTGTAGTGTCTCCGTCTGAGTCGATTAAGGACCGTACCGATGTGGGCCTGATGATCGAGGACCTTTTAACTGGTCACATGCCTCATCATGGGTAAGCTTTGCCTCAGGCAGACTAATACTAGAAAGGCCAACACGCAATAGGAGTGGAGAGATGGCGAGAGTAGCGTGTACCCTCCATGGCAAGAGGCTGGACGGTGGTGTATCTGTGCTCTCGGTTGGCGTGAACCCAGTCTGGTCTTAAGAAACCCGGTGGCGAGTTGACATATGCAAGGGTTAAGTGCTACATATGTCGTGTGATTGGAGATCCCCAGCTGGGTACTAATCGATTCAGATCGCTGTTACTTCTCGGATATGAAGACTTGGTCACTGACTTACACGTAGCATTGCAGTGAACTAAAAGGGTTGATAAAAGACTGCTAGTGCAGGTCAAGTGCTTGAACTAGGGTAGAAAGAACTCTAGTTACAGGTAATAACTTAATATGCTAATAAAACAGGATTTTTAAGGATCCACTTTTAGTAAGCATTTCTGCAAAACAGAATCTTTGATACTTGATCAGCCTTACCTAGACTCCCTCAAACCAATATATCCTTGAGAGTCTTTTCTTTTGTTGGGTAAGACTTGCGAAAGTACACTCCGTACTCAGGTTTTCGAACCCATGTTGTTGTAGGTGAGGAAACAGCAGACTTTTGCTATTTTTGTTCTAAGGTGGTGCCAAAGAAGAACCTCAGCAGTGAAGCCGCGGGTGAATGTTGGCCTCCCACTCTTAAAACAATATACTTTTATGCGGGAGGGGTTTTTGCCTCCCAAGACTGTAATAATAATACTTATGCACTCATACACCCTGGTTTTGTAGTAACCATAATACTCTTTCTCTATATCTGAATGAATGCAAATTAAGTTATTGTAATTGCTTCCGCTATTCTTTCCTCCGATGTGATATAATATTTGTGAGACGGGTGAAGCGCTCTTGGGCAAGGAAGTGAGGATAGAGTTATCGAACTTGTCGAGTGATTATGCGCATCTACAGGGTTGTCCAAAGTCCGTTGGACAAGGACAACTGTAGGTGGGCCTAATAACTTGGGAGGTTCCGTCACAGCTGGTATCGGAGCGAAGCCCATCTCTTCAGATATTATGGAGCACTTCAAAAAGAATTTGCAAATACTTATCCAGAAATACTCTTTCATTCTTACCTTGCTACTTTCTGGAAGTTCTCATCTTGAAAGACCAGGTAATAGAGTGCAATATATAGGAAATTGGGGAATCAATGAAGGTTGATTCCGTAATTATTAGGTTATGCATGCATCATGTTTAAAAATTATACTAATAAATCTTCCCCTCTTATGGAGATATGGCACGTACGAGGAAAACTGTGCGCAAGTCCACTGGACCTTTTGACATGCCTCGTCATCAGTTAGCCCCAGACATGAAGGGAGCAGCAGCGGCAGCAACGACCCCATCAGAGACTTGGAAGCCAAAGTGGAACAGCTTCGGACGGAGCTACGTCACCGAAATAGGGTGTGGGCACAGGATAGTT
This sequence comes from Zea luxurians, assembly GCA_029449295.1. Taxonomy (NCBI): domain Eukaryota; kingdom Viridiplantae; phylum Streptophyta; class Magnoliopsida; order Poales; family Poaceae; genus Zea; species Zea luxurians. The sequence continues at coordinate 23,824,836 of JAOPSE010000020.1, read as the reverse complement.
AGGGCATAGCTGAATTGTCAGCTGACGTCAGACGCTTGCAAGACGAGCTTGCTGAACGGGATTTGGCGGTTGATTGGGCCGTCAACTCACGTTCGGTTGCTTGGGACCGCAAAGCAAAAGCTCGAGCTCGTGTGACGGAGCTTAGTGCAGCCCTTGACAGTCTGCAAGTATATTGCAATACTTTACATGAGGAAGTACATGTACTATATGCTCGACTGCACTCGGACGTACCTTCCGCCACTGCTGTAATGGGAGCCGGACCATCGGGAACCGCAAACGAAGGCACTGATGAGGAGTTGGACCTTTTTAAGCCTCCTCCTTCCATGAACCTTGCTGATGAACGGTCTCCTGCAATAGGAAATGGAGCAGCAAAGGATGACAAAGACTAGAATAGTATAGTTTAGATAAAATACTTATGTAAAATAAGTACTGAAGTCAAGTTGTACGCTAGAGTCTATATAATTACATTTTGGTAATGTAATATGATGGTATGTGTTGGCATGTTATATTTTTCAAATGTTTCTTTGCCTCAGATGCCATCACGGACTCACGCGCATGATAGTGTGGGGACTTCCCTTGGTCAGGAAGATACTCCTAATCCAATGCCAGTACCACCGACACTAGCCGAGGCTATCGCTGCCTTGGTCAATGCTACTGCAGATAATACCCGCTTTTTGCGTGAGATGGCAGGTAATAGTTCCAGCCACATGGAGGCAGAGCTCCTCTGCAAGGACCTCATGAAACTACGTACCAGGAATTCTCTGAGACACGTCCCCCGCTCTTTATTAAAGAAGAAGACCCTCTAGAAGTTGACGAGTGGATAAGAGTAATGGAGCAGAAGTTCATATTGGTCCGTTGCACGGAGACACGGAAGCCATTATTTGCTGCCCAACAACTGATAGGGCCTGCCGGTACATGGTGGGCGAATTTTGTAGTAGTTCAACTGGCTGGACATCAGATCACTTGAGAAGAATTTAAACTGGCCTTCCATGAACACTATGTTCCAGAGGGAGTGCTTCACATGAAACAAGAGGAGTTCATTCGACTAAAGCAAGGGGGAGATATTGTAATGTAGTAACTCAACAAGTTCAATCATCTATCCCAGTATGCTATCGATCAAGTAAATACTGACCTGAAGAAAAAGAATTGCTTCATGAGGGGACTTAATGACAGGCTTTAGAGGAAAATGGCAACCTGTCTGGACCTTACTTATAGCAGAGCTGTCAGCACGACATTGGCCATAGAAGCCAAGAACACAGGCCATGGAAAATCAAAGGGATTTGGAGGTGACAGGTCTAATCAGGGACTTGAGAAGCGAACCAGGTTGGTAATCCAACCTTTTAATCAGAATCATTCTTCGCCTCGTCCACCCTCCTATCCGTTCAAACAACCTGTTTTCATTCATCCTGCCACTGCCCCCACTTCTACAAATCAGCCGAGTGCCCCTGGTACTCGTTTCCCGCTCTTCCTAGTTCTTCCACTGGATGCTTTAATTGTGGAAAGTCCGAACACTTTATAAAGGACTGTCCATACCCAAAGCATAATAAATTCAACAATCAGTAGAACTCTAGGAACTCCAATCAAGTAAAAGGGAACATGGCTAGTACTTCAACGGGCAAAAATGTCAAGAAAACAGGATGGATATATTATACTCAAGTGCCAACAACACCGGAGGGCGAGCCGGTAATGATGGGTATGTTCCTTGTTGCCAACCACCCAACAGTTATTCTCTTTGATTCTGGTGCTTGACATACTTTCATAAGCAAGAATTTTGTGGAAAAGCATTGCATTCCTTGCACTAAATCAAGGGAAGGATTTATTATCCATTCACATGGGGGACAAATATTTACTCAGGAAGTAGCCTTCCATGTGCCAATAACATTGGCTGAACAGGAACTTCCCACCAACATGATTGTTTTAAAAGGCCAAGACATAGATGTAATTCTAGGCATGAATTGGTTAGCCCAGCATAAAGCTATCCTCAACACTGATTTAAGGACCATCAAGTTGAGCTATGACCATGAAGAGATTCTCTTGTCCATCCCTGTAGCCATCCCAGCCAAACCATTGGGACGAGTTTATGAAGCCATCATACCAGAAATCCAAGATATTCCGGTAGTATGTGAATTCCTGAATGTTTTTCCCTGAATACTTGCCTGGGTTGCCTCCTGAAAGAGTTGTAGAATTTGTGATTGAACTGAAGCCCTGTACGGCTCCTATTTCTAGAAGGTCGTATCGAATGCCACCTAATGAATTGGCAGAACTCAAGACTCAACTCCAAGACTTGCTTGAGAAGGGATTCATTAGGCCAAGTTCATCACCTTGGGGATGTCCCGCAATTTTCGTCAAGAAGAAGGATCAAACACTTCGAATGTGCGTGGACTACAGACCCCTTAATGAGGTCACTATCAAGAACAAGTACCCTCTTCCCCGGATCGATATCTTGTCGATCAACTTACTAGAGCTCGGGTACTCTCTAAGATTGACCTCAGGTCGGGTTATCATCAGATCCGTATTTGACCCGAAGACGTACCCAACACCGCATTCACCATGCGGTATGGATTGTTTGAATATTTGGTTATGTCCTTCGGATTGACCAATGCTCCAGCCCACTTCACGTATTTAATGAACTCGGTGTTTATGCCCGAGTTAGATATATTTGTGGTGGTCTTCATTGACGATATCTTGATCTATTCCAAGGATGAAGAGGAGCATGCTAAACACTTACGGATCGTGTTATCGCGCTTAAGGGAACACCAATTATATGCTAAATTCAGCAAATGCGCGTTTTGGTTGGAGGAAATCCAATTTTTGGGACATGTATTATCTGCAAAAGGAATTGTGGTTGACCCCAGCAAAGTTAAGGATATTCTAGACTGGAAACCACCAACGACAATACATCAAGTTTGAAGTTTCCTTGGGCTGGCTGGCTATTACCGCAGATTTATTCTGGATTTCTCCAAGATTGTGAAACCAATCACAAGTTTGTTGAAGAATGATACAAAGTTTGACTGGTCCTCAAAATGCAATGAAGCCTTCGAGCAGCTAAAGGTATTATTGACCACTGCTCCGGTATTGGCTCAACCGGACATTGAAGAGCCTTTTGATGTGTACTGTGACACATCCGGCAGTGGACTTGGGTGTGTCCTAATGCAAGAGGGCCGAGTCATAGCTTATGCTTCAAGACAGCTATGCCGGCATGAGGAGAACTATCCAACTCATGACTTAGAGTTAGCTACAGTTGTTCATGCCCACAAGATATGGCGTCATTATCTGCTAGGAAATATCTGCCATTTATATACAGATCATAAAAGTTTGAAATATATTTTTACCCAGTCAGAACTGAACATGAGGCAGAGAAGATGGCTTGAGCTGATTAAGGATTACGATTTAGAAATCCATTATCACCCAGGAAAGGCCAATATGGTGGCAGATGCACTGAGTCGCAAGGCTTCCTGCCATTATCTTACAGTAAAGACCTATGACACCACATTATGTCAAAAAATGAAGAAGTTAAACCTGGGAATGATACAACATGGAACTTTGACCCAATTAAAGCTTGAGTCAGTTATTCTGCAAAAGATTATTGATGCCCAAAGAAGTGACAAGGGTATGAAGCATATGCATGAGAAAATAGAAGCCGACAAAGCTAATTGCTTTAGAAAGGATGATCAAGGCATAGTATGGTTTAATAATCGCATAGTTGTGCCTAAGGATATGGGAGTCCTCCAGCAAATTTTTGATGAAGCTCATCTTAGTCGATATTCCATTCATCCTGGAAGTACTAAGATGTATCAAGATTTAAAGCAACACTATTGGTGGACAAAAATGAAGATTGAGATTGCATGCTATGTGGCGAGATGTGACACCTATAGACGTGTCAAAGCAATACATATGAAGACTGTTGGTCCACTGCAATCTTTGCCCATCACAACTTGGAATAGGGCGGACATTAGCATGGACTTCATTATGGGATTACCCAGGATGGCTGAAGGTTTTGACTCTATCTGGGTTATAATTGATCGACTTACAAAAATAGCCCATTTTCTACCGGTCAAGACATCCTATCCGGTCCTCACCTATGCCCAGATATATTGCCCGTATTCTCAGTTTGCACAAAATTCCAAAGACCATAGTGTTATACCGTGGACCACAATCTGTATCTAAATTCTGGGAAGAACTCCACAAATCTCTCGGTACTAAGCTGCTCCACAGTTTGGCCTATCATCCTCAAACAAGTGGACAGACTCAGAGAGTGAATCAAATACTCGAAGACATGTTGCGGCATGTGTCCTGGAGTTCCCACAAAAATGGGATGTAAGTTTACCATTGGAAGAGTTTTCATATAACAATAGTTATCAAGAAAGTATTAAGATGGCACCATTTGAAGTATTGTATGGTCGACGGTGTCGAACACCCTTAAATTGGTTAGAACCTGGAGAAAGGTGGTTTTTCAGGCCTGACATGGTTAAAGAGACAGAAGAAAAAGTCCAACGAATCATACACAGTTTGAAAGAGGCACAAGCTCGACAAAAGAATTATGCGGATAAACGACGTCAGCCATTGGTCTTTCAAGTTAATGATCATGTATACTTGAAGGTGTCACCAATAAAGGGTGTGAACCATTTCGGGATAAAAGGGAAGCTGGCACCTCGATATATTGGCCCGTTTCTTATTCTTGAACGATACGGACCAGTGGCATACCGACTTCAATTGCCAGAAACATTAGCTGCAGTGCACAATGTGTTCCATGTATCTCAATTAAAGAAGTGCCTTCGGGTTCCTGATCGAACCATTGATGTGGTGGATGTTACCTTGGAACCAGACTTAACATAATCAGAACATCCCATTCGAGTTCTGGATCAGAAGGACAGGGTCACCCAAAAAAGGACTTAAATTCTATAAAGTACAATGGAACCAGCATGCAGAAGATGAAGCTACCTGGGAGACGCAAGACTTCTCGGAAAAGCATTTTCCTTGGTTTTTAGCTTCATGTAACCTATAAGATATGTGCATTTGTTTGTAAAGATGGAATAGACCCCATACCCTCTGCCTTGTAAGACAATTAAGGAAATAAAAATGTGACGTGTTTCCTTTTCCATTACTCACCCTAGGACATTAAATCTCGGGACGAGATTCTTTTATGGGGGAAGGACTTAACACCCCTGGTGTTACTGGCACTAAAACTTGAGCATAACATCATATGCATTGACATTTCATATTGTTTGTTACACCTAGAATGCATTCACTAGGTAAAAATTTCAAAGAAGTTGTGATGATAGGGCTGGGTGTGTCATAAACCCTAGAGTAGGGTACTTAACCCTGAATTAGGACTTATGGGTGAAGGTGAAGCTTAAATAAGTAAAAATCTCATGAGACATGAGGAATGTTCACAATGTATCACATTTGATGGACTTGAGTAGCACAAAAACCCTAGAGAACTCAAAACCCTAAAAAGAAACCCTGAAAAACCCCAATTGAAACCCTAGGGGGTAGATGTAAATTTTGTGCACTTTTGTACCAAAGTGCAAATATCAAAGTGATAGAACACCACAAATCATGTATTTTCACATTTGAGAATTTGCAAGTTGAATAGTTGAGTTTGGACTTATTTGCAAAAAGTACCCCATGAAACCCATATGTTTAAGTCTGAATTCAGTTGAATGGGGTCAACTTTGGAGCTCTATATTTCTAAATCTATAGGGAATTTGCCCTAGGTCAACACATCAAATTTATAGAGCTATGATAGTAGTATAACTTTGCTTAAGTGATTGAGCCTTGGTGTTGTACAAAAATTGGAGTAAAATGGACTTTGGTATCACGTGCCTTATAGAAAGTTAACCGACCATGTGCCACGTGCCTTAGGACGTTAACACGTCACAGTAAACCACTGAAGCAAGCTGTCCATCGCCGGTGGCCTTGCCACGGTGAGAGCCACGGTATCACCTGTGCCAGTAACCTTTCCTCTCTCCGGCCGCCAGCACGCCTTCGCAAAATTGGACGCCACCGCCGATGGAACCTATAAATTACCGTCCCAGTGAGCTCCGCTAGGTAATCACGCATCCACCGCACCCGCCCGTGTCTCGGATTGTCCACCAGAGAGCTCTAATTTAGAGTTCCCCCAATTCAGTTCTCCATGTCGCCATGAGTGAGCTTGCCGTGGCCAGCCTTCTGCAGGTCCGTTCACGCCCTCCTCGCTCTCGTTTCAACACCCCTGTGTGCTATAGATGCTTATCGGCCCAACCAATTGAACTAGACCACGTTAGATCACCGGGAACACCTCAGTTTGTCCTCAGTTTGCGCCATCACCGTGGACAGAGAGATTGTGAGCTAGAACTCCGCAATTGGTTGAGGGATTAGTGTCGCCGAGGGTGGAATTAGGTGTTGAGCAACGGAGGGGCATAGTCGTTGCGTTTTCTGGCCAGTCTAAGCTCGCTGGAGCCATTGCTCCGCCGTCCGTGGTTGGGGACCTCAACTTGCGAAGGAATAGAAAGGGAGGGGCCTAACTGCGAATGTTAGTGACACAGAAAAATAATGTGAAGGACTCTTTAAGGGTTTTTCAAATCTCCAGGGTCCTCTGTGCAAACCTGGCAACACGGGCGCGCGTGCGGGCGCGTTTCCCTGAACGTGGGCCGACTTGGGCTGGTGTCAGCCTGATACTATTCATCATTTTCTTTTTTCTTTTTCTACCAGACTTAGGAAATTCATAGAAAACTATAGAAAACTAATAAAAATATGAGACAAATTTTGTTGGACTCCTAAATTTCTCTAGTATTTAATAAAAATAGTTCCAAGAATTTTAGTCCAAACCAGAAATTATGTAGTATTTAAGAAGGCCAAAACCTAGACCTTTGGAATTTTAGAAATTATTTGAAGACTCCAAAAATCATAAAACTTTTTGGATAAACTTAATTTGATAATTAGAACCCATGGGTGAAGTTTGACATGTGTTGGACAGTGTTTGATTCCCAAACCCAAAACCCTAGCTCCTTAGGGTAAAACTGTCTAACCCTACTAGGGTGTTGACCTAGAAGACCCTAGTTTCCCTATTAAACCGTGAAGGAAAGTTGTATTCAAGATACAATTTGATATATCTCTACTATGATTCCATTTTCATAAGCATCACAGGACCATTCATGGTTATATATGGTTATGTATAGAAAACGAGGAAGAAATAACTGTTGAAGAAGAGGAGACTGCACCACCAGCTAAAAATCCACCTGCCAGGAACTGTTTTTATTTTGATATCTGTGGAACAGAGCCTGACTCCCCTATAAAACAAAGCAAGCCCCGGTGCATTTGCCACCTCCTTGGTCTTTTAAAATCTTAATCACCTTTTATGATGCATTAGGTGATAGGAGTTGTGTGTTAAACCAATTACTGCATTTCCTTCCTTGGAACTGTTTACCATTCCTTGATTACCAATTTATTTAAAAGGTTTTCTGATGCTTAGTCCTACTTTAGAAAAACAAATGTTTTGTTTTAAAACAAAAGGTGATGCTACACAGTGGATGGGATGTTTTCCAAAATAAAACTTGATAGTGGATCCATCATGGCCATGATGGGTTCAACATCGGAAAAGATGTACCTCCGCCAGGTACCAAACTTTGGGTTTTAAAGGATAAAGCAGAGACGGGCGGGTGACTTGCACGAGAAGAGAGTCTCGGTGTAGTGTCTCCGTCTAAGTCGATTAAAGACCGTACCGATGTGGGACTAATGATCGAGGACCTTTTAACTGGTCACATGCCTCATCATGGGTAAGCTTTGCCTTGGGCAGACTAATACCAGAAAGGCCAACATGCAATGGGAGTGGAGAGATGGCGAGAGTAGCGTGTATCCTCCGTGGCAAGAGGCTGGACGGTGGTGTATCTATGCTCTTGGTTGGCGTGAACCCAATCTGGTCTTAAGAAACCAGGTGGTGAGTTGACATATGCAAGGGTTAAGTGCTACATATGTCGTGTGATTGGAGATCCCCAGCTGGGTACTAATCGATTTGGATCGCCGTTACTTCTCGGATATGAAGACTTGGTCACTGACTTACACGTAGCATTCCAGTGAACTAAAAGGGTTGATAAAAGACTGCTAGTGCAGGTCAAGTGCTTGAACTAGGGTAGAAAGAACTCTAGTTACAGGTAATAACTTAATTTGCTAATAAAACCGGATTTTTAAGGATCCACTTTTAGTAAGCATTTCTGCAAAACAGAATCTTTGATACTTGATCAGCCTTACCTAGACTCCCTCAAACTAGCATATCCTTGAGAGTCTTTTCTTTTGACGGGTAAGACTTGCAAAAGTACACTCCATACTCAGGGTTTTCGAACCCATGTTGTTGTAGGTGAGGAAACAACAGACTTTTGCTATTTTTGTTCTAAGGTGGTGCCTAAAGAAGAACCTCAGCAGTGAAGCCGCGGGAGAACGTTAGCCTCCCACTCGTATAACAATATACTTTTATGTGGGAGGGGTTTTTGGCTCCCAAGACTGTAATAATATTACTTATGCACTCGTACACTCTGGTTTTGTAGTAACCATAATACTCTTTCTCTATATATGAATGAATGTAAATTAAGTTATTGTAATTGCTTCCACCATTCTTTCCTCTGATGTTATGTAATATCTGCGAGACGGGTGAAGCGCTCTTGGGCAAGGAAGTGAGGATACAGTTATCGAACTTGTCGAGTGATTATGCGCATCTACAGGGTTGTCTAAAGTCTGTTGGACAAGGACAACTGTAGGTGGGCCTAATAACTTGGGAGGTTCCATCACAGGGGGTGGAGCATTCCCATGTGTTGACAGGAAGGTCAACATCATCTTCGGAGGACACAGGTCGCAGGAGAACAGAAGGCAGCAGAAGCTCTATGATCGGTAGGTCCTGGTGGCAACCACCAGTGCCCCAGCTCCTTATCGATGGTCATAGCACGCAACAACCTTCAACTGAGCGGATCAGTGGCTCAACTTCGACCACCTCGGCAAATACCCGCTCCTCGTTGATTCGGTTATCCGAGAGAGCAGGGTAAAGAAAGTACTAGTGGACGGGGGAAGTAGTATTAACGTTACCTTCCCCTGGACGCTCCTAGCCTTGGGGTTGCACTCAAAGACCTCACCAGGTCAGATACGCCCTTCTTCAGTATCGTGTCGACAAAAGGGGAGTACCCACTCGGGCACATCTACATGCCCGTCACCTTGGGGACTCCGAAGAACTATAGAATCGAGTTCCTGAGGTTTGAGGTGGCACGTTTTGACTGCGGGTACAACACCATCATCGACAGGTCGGGACTGGCGAAGTTCATGGCCATTCCACACTACTCATACATGATATTGAAGATGCCGGGACCTCAAGGAATCATCATCGTGTGCGCTGACTTCCAAGGCGCCGTGGAGTGCTTTCAGGGAGCCATCTAGGCAGCCCTCACTACCGGACCCCCGACAGTTTCCCCCATGTAGGCGGACACCAAGCTGGAGGAAGACCTCACAATACCCACTAACGAAGCTCAAGCCATGACCTCTATATGGCCGACTGAGGAAACTAAGAGGATTAACCTGGGATTCACCGATGAGCGCAAGACTGCCATCATCAATTCCAGCCTTGACGACAAATAGGAAAGCGCGCTCGTCCGGTTCCTGCAAGATAACCGAGATGTATTCGCATGGCAACTTGCGGATATGCCGGGAGTCCCGAGAGAACTGGCTGAGCACAAATTGAAGGTCTATCCTCAAGCAAGGCCAATTTGACAGAAGCTGCATCGTTTCACGCCTGATAAAAGAGAAGCTATTCACGCCGAGTTAGCCCGCTTAGTGACCACAGGATTCATTAGGGAGGTGCTGCATCCCAAGTGGCTAGCAAATCCTGTTCTTGTACTCAAAAAGAATAAAGTGGATTGGCACATGTGTGTCGACTATACTGATCTCAACAAGCATTGTCCGAAGGATCCCTTTGGGCTCCCTAGAATAGATCAGGTAGTCGACTCAACTACTGGCTGTTCTATGCTGTCTTTCCTAGATTGCTATTCTAGATACCATCAGATCAACCTGGCAAAATAAGATGAGGAGAAGACTGCTTTCATTACCCGTTTGGAGCTTTCTACTATACCTCCATGCCGTTCGGCCTCAAGAACACGGGAGCAACCTACCAGAGAGCCATCCAAACATGCTTAGCCGATCACTGGGGCAAGCGAGTGGAAGCCTACGTCGATGATGTGGTAATCAAAATAGAAAACTCAGAAAACTTCATTGAAGATTTGCAGGTGGTCTTCAATAGCCTCAGGCGCTACTGGTGGATTCTTAACCTAGAAAAGTGTGTCTTTGGAGTACCGGCAGGAAAGTTACTCGGATTCATTGTTATCCACAATGGAATTGAAGCTAACCCAGTAAAGATCAAGGCCATCATGAGAATGGAAGCACCACGATCACAGAAAAAAGTGCAGAGGCTTACTGAATGCATGGCAGCCCTGAGCAGGTTCATATCAAGGCTAGGCGAGAAAGGCATGCCTTTCTACAAATTGCTCAAAAAGGTGGACAAGTTTCAGTGGACTACGGAAGCACATGAAGCTCTAGAGGCACTAAAAAAGTTCTTGACCACACCACCAGTACTCAAGCCGCCGCACCGAGCTACGCCGAATCAGTCGGCAGAAGATCTGTTGTTATACATATCCTACACGACTCACGTGGTAAGCACCGCGTTAGTTGTCGAGCGGGCGGAGGAAGGACATGCATACCCGGTGCAGCATCCAGTCTACTTCATCAATGAAGTCCTCGGGCCCTCAAAGATAAAGTATCCTCAAGTCCAGAAGCTGCTGTACGCGGTACTCCTAACTGCTCGCAAGCTCCGTCATTACTTTGATGACCACAAAGTCATAGTAGTCACAGGATTTCCAATAGGTGACATTCTCCACAACAAAGAAGCTATTGGAAGGATAGCCAAGTGGGCGTGCGAGCTGGGAGCTCATGACATAGAGTTCCGGCCCCGCACGGCAATAAAGACTCAGGTGTTGATTGACTTCGTATCAGAGTGGACTGAGCACTAGGTCCTAGACAGCCTAGAGGTTACCGAGGTGTGGAGAATGTACTTTGATGGCTCGTTGAAGCTGCAAGGAGCGAGTGCAGGATTCTCTTTATTGCTCCTTTAGGTGAGCAACTCAAGTATGCACTCCAGCTACTGTTTCCAGCATCAAAAAATGCGGCAGAGTATGAAGCACTGATCCACAGGTTAAGCATCGCTGTATCACTTGGCATCAAGAAACTGATGGTATATGGTGACTCGCTAGTGGTCATAAGCCAGATAAACAAAGACTAGGACTGCTCGACTGGTTCCATGGGCAAGTACTGCGCAGCTGTACGAAAACTAGAGGACAAATTCGAAGGATTGGAGTTCCATCACGTGGAGAGAGATCACAACGTAGCAGCAGATGCGTTGTTGAAGATGGGATCCAGTAGGGCCCAGGCTCCACCTAGGATCTTCATCCAAGAAATATCATAGCTGAGCATCCTCTCGAATCAAGTGGAAGAATGCAACGACTTGAGCCAGCTAGAGTCGGACCCTAACGACTGGAGAGAGAGTCTATCATCATGTACATAAAAAATGAAGAAGAACCAGATGTCAAGGCTGCAATGGAACGCATTGCGAGGCAGTCGGCCCACTATACCATCATAGGGGGCTTACTGTACAGGAGAGGTGCAGCAAGAGTCCTCATGAAATGCATTCACTCAGTTACTGGGAAACAATTGCTAGATGAAATCCACGCCAGGCAATGTGGGGTACATGCAACATCAAGGACTCTGGTCGGAAAAGCTTTCAGATCCGGTTTCTATTGGCCAACTATGAAGAGCGATGCTGCTGATCTAGTCCAGAAGTGTGAGGCATGCCAATTCCTATCAAAGCAACAACACTTACATGCGTAGCAGCTACAGACCATTCCCATAACATGGCCATTTGCATGCTGGGGGCTGGACATGATTGGACCTTTCAAGAAAGCTCAGGGAGGCTATACTCATATACTAGTTGCCATTGACAAATTCACAAAATGGATAGAGTACAAGCCAATCGCTTCTTTGATCTCAGCCAAAGTGGTGGAGTTTATACAAGACATAATATTCAGGTTTGGGATACCAAACAGCATAATCACGCACCTAGGATCCAACTTCACTAGCTCTAAATTCTTTGATTTCTACGAGCAAAGGAGCATCTAGATTAAGTACGCATTAGTGGCACACCCAAGAGCCAAAGGCCAGGTAGAAAGAGCCAACGGAATGATACTGAAAGCACTCAGAAAGAAAGTATTCGACAAGAGTGAAAAGCTTGCAGGAAAATGGATCAAAGAGCTGCCATATGTGGTCTGGAGCCTGAGAACCCAACCCATTCGGGCTCTACATGGAAATACCCCATTTTTCATGGTTTATGGATTAGAGGCAGTGTTGCCTGCCGATCTAATCTTCGTGGCACCGAGGTTAACTTTTGAAAGCATAGCCGAAGCAGAAGCGACCAGCCTAGAAGATATTGATGTGTTGGAGGAAGAACGACTAAACACAATAATTTAGTCGGCTAGATACCAGCAGACCTTGAGGTGCTACCATGATAAAGCTTTGCGGCACCGATCCTTTGCAGTAGGAGACTTGGTCCTTCGCCGAATTCTAACGGGGTGGGGGGGGGGGGGGGGTGGGGGGGCGACACAAGCTGTCACCACTATGGGAAGGATTGTTCATCGTATCGGAGGTCACACAGCCAGGATCATATCGGCTTACTTAGATGGACGACATAGAAGTGGGGAACTCGTGGAACATAGAACACCTCAGAAAATTCTACCCTTAGCGAGACCTCAATACTCTTGAAGGAATATTGTACTCTGTAATCTGAGGACTTCATCATAAATAAAGTTTTTGTTTTCCAAAGGCATTCAGACTCCTGACTTATAGCTGACTTCGATTGGGCTTGGCTTGAAATCAGCACGCTTACATGATTTAGGGTGACCACTATACCCTGCTAATGGAGCAATCGGTTTGAGTCGGCAACGACTTAAGTCAGTGCGACACGCTAATGCTTACTTGACTTAGGGTGACCACTATACCCTGCTAACGGAGCAATCAGTTTAAGTCGGCAACAACTTAAGTTGGTGCGATATGCTCAAGCTTACTTGACTTAGGGTGACCACTATACCCTACTAACGGAGCAATTGGTTTAAGTCGGCAACGACTTAAGTCTGTGCGACATGCTCACGCTTACTTGACTTAGGGTGACCACTATACCCTGCGAACAGAGCAATCGGCTTAAGTCGACGACGACTTAAGTCGGTGCGACATGCTCATGCTTACTTGACTTAGGGTGACCACTATACCTGTAACACCCTAAAGTTCAATCTTGTGAAGACAAGGAAAAATTCTCAAAGATTTTAAATCAAAACACCTTTCCTTAAAAATAATCATAATTTAGAAGCTTCCACTCATGAATATGTTAAAAATACATAATTAAAGATACTTAGATAATCTAAATTTGCCTTTTGGGTTAGGATATATGAAAGAATTAGGGTTAAACTATTTCTTAATGGATATAAGTTTACAATATAAATTTGATTTCCCTAGAACTAATAAGGTATGGGTTAATCTCTACTATATGATTGAAAGCTTATCTAAAAGAACTAAAATAAATAAAGAAATACATAAAATAGGTTTTTGCACATTATGCTAAAAGTTCTATATGTGTATTCAAATTAAGTGTTTGAACTTTAAACTTGTGTTGATTTGAAATTCAAATGGAAAGGAAAAATAGAAAATAGAAAACAAATGGGAAAGTGAGAAAAGAGAAGAGATATGAAAATATACATAAAATAAATAACCAAATATCTTCAGGTTTAGCATTTTTAATTTCAAAAGATGAGTTTATAAATGAAGATCCACACAAAGTTTGAATTTGAACTTGAACTCAATTTGGATTTGAAAATGAAAAAAAGAAAAACAGAAAATATAAAAAGAAAAAGATAAAAGGAGTTAGCTGGGCCGACTTGGCGCATTCGGCCCATCTCCACTCATCTCGCGCGCGGCCCATCTCCATTCACGGGGCGCCGACAGGCCGGGGCCACCCGTCGGCCTCACGCACGCGTCACAGGTGTGGAACATCTCCCGCTGACAGGTCTGGCCCGCGTGTCGGTGACTCCGGCTCACGCTGGCTGCGCTTTCACTGACCGCGGGACCCCATCAGTCAGCTCCTTCCTTCGTCAACGGCACAACGGACTCCGCGCGCTCCGCGTCTTCCTCGCCGGCGATCTCGGGGTCCGTGCAACGACCGTGGGTGCGCCCCGGGTATAAAAGCTCACCGGGCTCGCCTCCCCTCCCGTATTAACCTACGACGGCGACCATTGCCGTAACACCGAGAGAGAAAAAAAAGAAGAAATCCGCCGCCGCGGACTCAATTCGTGTGTGCCCGCGACCGGTCGGGGTAGCTAGCCTGTGCACTCCCTCCTGATCCCTGCGAACCGTGCGTGGTCTCGGCTGGCCCGATTGGGGCGCAGGGGATCGGCAATTGCTCGCCGTGGTGAAGCCTCCGCCGTGAATCCGCCCTCCACCGTGGCCGTGTGCCTCCGCGCCATAATCGCCGGTATGGGGTCTTCCTTTGTGTTCACCTTCGCCTTCTCTACGTGTAGCGCCGTTTAATTTGAATTTGGGGCGGTGTTGCGCCGGATTGGGCCAGCTCCGGCGAGCTTCGTCGCGAATCCAGGGCGGCGCCGCCGTCGTCAGCATCGATTTGGGGAGGCAGCGTCTGCGCCGTTGGATCCTGATGAACGGCGTAGATTAGAACATTGCGTACCCCTTCGCTCGATCGCACAGAGACCGTAGATGCGAGATCCAGCGGTGCAGAGTAGATCTGAGGTTCATTAAATCCGTGCCGTCGATCGTGGATCCTACGGCACCGGGCGCATACCGGTTCGGGTTATACTAAGTCTAATCCGAGCCGTCCGTGTGTGATCCAACGGCCAGAACGGCCCGATACCCTTTCGCTGTGGCGATTTTGTTAAAGAAACCCTGACAAACACTGGAATCAACCCGCCGTCCAGGGATCCTGTTCCCTGTGTCTGGGAATTCTTGCGCCGAGCCCCCTGACCTTTCTTATAATTGAGGCCCAGTCCAGTGAATAAGAAAATCATAGAAAATGATTTAGAAAATGATTTTTAGTGTTAAAATAAATCCAGAAACTTAATTAATTCATAGAAAATTCATTTTAACTCCAAATTGAACCATTCCAATTCCTAAAATTTTGCAATAATATTCTCTATCATTTAGAATCACTGTTTTGACATGAACTCTGTTAGGAAATTATTTTATCATTTAATCCTATTATAATCACCTTAAATCTTAGGAAATTCATAACTTAAAATCTACAACTCCAAAATTAATAATTCTTTTTCCTGTGATCTTATTTTAATAAGTAGATTATTAATATGTATTTTGGCATACATGTTTGGTGTAATGTTAATCTTGCCTATACACTGTTTGTTTGTATTGCTACGACTAGTGTGAGGTCACGAGTCATCTGAGGATCATCCTGGTACCTGGATTCTCAAGGCCCAGGCAAGTTGTGCCCTTGATCACTTCTTTTTACCCAGCCATGTTCTGATTAATTATAATGATCTGCATAGGTTAATTTTGATGGGACCCAATAGGTTACCCTAGTTTGTCTATCTTTATACCTTGTTTACCACTGATCTTTCTGGGTAGTACTTGCTAGTGCTATATGTGGTTTTGGGTATGGAGATACATTATTCATGATTACACTTTTTGTTATCAGTTGTTATTTATCGTTCATGTTAAGATCATTATGTTAATTGGAACATGGAGCGACCACCCGGGAAAACAGTGCTACCACAAGGGTAGTATGGGATGCCCTTGGCTGATTAATTAGGAAAGCTAGTGGAAGACTACCTTACCCGAAAGGGGCAAGGGCAGTAGGGGAGAGGTCAGTGTAGGGAGGCCCTCGGGAGGATTTTGCTGCGATGGCGGTCCTGCAAGGGATTCCTGCACTGGATCTTCCTATAAACTGTAGCGGGTTTTCGGAAGATAGTGGAACTTTGTAAAGGCCTCGTAGTGGATCCCTAGCCATTCACCTCGGAAGTGTCTAAGGGCCTTGCAAACCCTGGCGACATGGGATACACGACTTGTGGGTAAAGATGCGCAACCTCTGCAGAGTGTAAAACTGGTATACTAGCCGTGCTCACGGTCAAGAGCAGCTCGGACCCTCACATGATTAATTTATGGAACTAAATTCAATTTGTCATATGCATTGCATTGCAGGTGGTGTTGTTATTTTTGATCTATTACTTAATTGGGTTTGGTATTTACTTATACTTAGTAATTGCTAATAAAATTTTGACCAACATTAAAAGCAATGCTCAGCTCTAACCATCTTCTTTGGTAAGCCTTACACTTCACGTGAGCTCCCATCTTTGGCGAGTTCATGCACATTATTCCCCACAACTTGTTGAGCGATGAACGTATGTGAGCTCACTCTTGCTGTCTCACATACACCACAGGTCAAGATCAGGTACTGCAGGATGATGCTCATGGAGGATGCTGTGATGAGTTCGTGAGAGGTCTAGGTCGTCGTCTCCCAGTCAACTTTTGGGTTGCTGGACCGTTGTCTCCCTATAATGTAATTATTTATTTTGTATAGAACTCCTGTTATATATAAAGTTGTGACATTCGATCCTGTGCCACTTTACATCATATGTTTGAGACTTGGTCCCAGCATACCTGGTGTTTATGTTAACCCCGGGTTTTGGACCCCTGAAATCCGGGTGTTACAGAAGTGGTATCAGAGGAATGTTGACTGTAAGACGAAACCTAGATAGAACTGGAACCACCCTTACCTACTTACCTTTGCTACTCTGATTCTTTTCTAAACTTATCTTAATCTATTCTCATCTAATTCCGCTTCACTCTGATTATTCTTACCTTTTCCTTCTAAAGACAAAAGTGGATTTTACACTTTGAAATCCTGTACCTAAAGTGACTTTAGGAATAGGAGACCTAATCCTAGGAACAAAAAAAAAAAACTATTTTTATAAGTGTCTATGTATTAGAATGTTTGTTGTTATGATACTTGTCTGATTTGGATCTTTGTTTGAGTGTGATGAGTTGTGGAGTAATGTCCACAATTGCATCTGCATATACACATAGGTATAAAAAAATATATTTATAAAATAACTAGACAACCTAGATTATCCCCATTGGAACATATCTAGCTTAAGAGATTTATCCTATCCTAAAAAGATCTCATTCTAACCAATTCATCTTATCTTAAAAGATTCTCCCTTATCTTAACAGATCCATCTCATCTTAAAAGATACTTATTTTATCTTGAAAAGATTTTATCCTTATCCAAATAGATCTAACTGGCCTCAGAAGATTCTATCTTATCTTTATGGATTCATCTTGTCCTAATAAGCATATTTACCCCACCCTAGTAACAACCAAGATCTAATCCAAAGTAATTAGATATTATCTAGTCTAATCTAGTTATATCCAACCTAATCCAGATTCTATCTAATCTAAATATGACCCAATCCAAAGTGAGTTATTAACAAGTTAGTTAAGTTGGTGATATAGGTTAGACACTGTCTCTACAAATATATCTTGACCTAAATTAATGTCTTATACCAACTCATCCTTGAACAATGGCCTACCTATATCATATAGTCCATCCTGTCTTAAAAGATTCTAACATACCCTAATAATATTTATCCTACCCTGGTAGATATAGCTAATCTTAACTAGTTTAATCTAGTCATACCAACCTAATCTGGATTCTATCTAATCCAATATGATCTAAGCTAGATTGAGTTACTTAATGCAGATACAAAGGATAAGGCCATACTCCTAAATCACTTAAGCCTAATTTGGAGACTTATATCAACCTTGGCTATACACAACAACTTGACCTATATAACAAGTTACATAACTTACCCAATCAATAGGGTCTTAATGGACTGCATAATCTATCAACCACCACCTGACATCAAACCAGATTTTGACCTACATCATGTAGTCTATCTCATCCATACCTATATTAATCATATTCCCCAGCCCAAAAATATACACTAACTCCTAATCAATGAGACAAGACCAAAGAAGATGATCAACTTCATCAAGGGAGGATGAGCACTAACTCAAGTCTTCAAGGATCAAGTGAGGTCACCAAGATGAGTCAAGATCCACAATTCTGGATGGAGTCTTTTCTTACCCCACTCTTTCTTACCCAAACCTATATATGCCCTAAAGACATCTTCTATCCTACATAATAATGTGGACATACATATATACACCCATGCTTTCCTAACCACCAGCTTCACCAAGCTACATAGATATAAATTATGATGATTTGTAAGGTCTAGATGTTACTTTAGTTAGTAGATGATATGGTAATATTTTAGAAGAAATAATAAGGTCTATTGACCCAATGTTTTGTTAAAGAATTATACCTCATGCTGAGATCTCTTTGTTTGTGCATATGAGTATGCATCCTTTTTCTTACAAATCTCGGGGACGAGATTATTTTTAAGGGGGGTAGGATTTGTAACACCCTAAAGTTCAATCTTGTGAAGACAAGGAAAAATTCTCAAAGATTTTAAATCAAAACACCTTTCCTTAAAAATAATCATAATTTAGAAGCTTCCACTCATGAATATGTTAAAAATACATAATTAAAGATACTTAGATAATCTAAATTTGCCTTTTGGGTTAGGATATATGAAAGAATTAGGGTTAAACTATTTCTTAATGGATATAAGTTTACAATATAAATTTGATTTCCCTAGAACTAATAAGGTATGGGTTAATCTCTACTATATGATTGAAAGCTTATCTAAAAGAACTAAAATAAATAAAGAAATACATAAAATAGGTTTTTGCACATTATGCTAAAAGTTCTATATGTGTATTCAAATTAAGTGTTTGAACTTTAAACTTGTGTTGATTTGAAATTCAAATGGAAAGGAAAAATAGAAAATAGAAAACAAATGGGAAAGTGAGAAAAGAGAAGAGATATGAAAATATACATAAAATAAATAACCAAATATCTTCAGGTTTAGCATTTTTAATTTCAAAAGATGAGTTTATAAATGAAGATCCACACAAAGTTTGAATTTGAACTTGAACTCAATTTGGATTTGAAAATGAAAAAAAGAAAAACAGAAAATATAAAAAGAAAAAGATAAAAGGAGTTAGCTGGGCCGACTTGGCGCATTCGGCCCATCTCCACTCATCTCGCGCGCGGCCCATCTCCATTCACGGGGCGCCGACAGGCCGGGGCCACCCGTCGGCCTCACGCACGCGTCACAGGTGTGGAACATCTCCCGCTGACAGGTCTGGCCCGCGTGTCGGTGACTCCGGCTCACGCTGGCTGCGCTTTCACTGACCGCGGGACCCCATCAGTCAGCTCCTTCCTTCGTCAACGGCACAACGGACTCCGCGCGCTCCGCGTCTTCCTCGCCGGCGATCTCGGGGTCCGTGCAACGACCGTGGGTGCGCCCCGGGTATAAAAGCTCACCGGGCTCGCCTCCCCTCCCGTATTAACCTACGACGGCGACCATTGCCGTAACACCGAGAGAGAAAAAAAAGAAGAAATCCGCCGCCGCGGACTCAATTCGTGTGTGCCCGCGACCGGTCGGGGTAGCTAGCCTGTGCACTCCCTCCTGATCCCTGCGAACCGTGCGTGGTCTCGGCTGGCCCGATTGGGGCGCAGGGGATCGGCAATTGCTCGCCGTGGTGAAGCCTCCGCCGTGAATCCGCCCTCCACCGTGGCCGTGTGCCTCCGCGCCATAATCGCCGGTATGGGGTCTTCCTTTGTGTTCACCTTCGCCTTCTCTACGTGTAGCGCCGTTTAATTTGAATTTGGGGCGGTGTTGCGCCGGATTGGGCCAGCTCCGGCGAGCTTCGTCGCGAATCCAGGGCGGCGCCGCCGTCGTCAGCATCGATTTGGGGAGGCAGCGTCTGCGCCGTTGGATCCTGATGAACGGCGTAGATTAGAACATTGCGTACCCCTTCGCTCGATCGCACAGAGACCGTAGATGCGAGATCCAGCGGTGCAGAGTAGATCTGAGGTTCATTAAATCCGTGCCGTCGATCGTGGATCCTACGGCACCGGGCGCATACCGGTTCGGGTTATACTAAGTCTAATCCGAGCCGTCCGTGTGTGATCCAACGGCCAGAACGGCCCGATACCCTTTCGCTGTGGCGATTTTGTTAAAGAAACCCTGACAAACACTGGAATCAACCCGCCGTCCAGGGATCCTGTTCCCTGTGTCTGGGAATTCTTGCGCCGAGCCCCCTGACCTTTCTTATAATTGAGGCCCAGTCCAGTGAATAAGAAAATCATAGAAAATGATTTAGAAAATGATTTTTAGTGTTAAAATAAATCCAGAAACTTAATTAATTCATAGAAAATTCATTTTAACTCCAAATTGAACCATTCCAATTCCTAAAATTTTGCAATAATATTCTCTATCATTTAGAATCACTGTTTTGACATGAACTCTGTTAGGAAATTATTTTATCATTTAATCCTATTATAATCACCTTAAATCTTAGGAAATTCATAACTTAAAATCTACAACTCCAAAATTAATAATTCTTTTTCCTGTGATCTTATTTTAATAAGTAGATTATTAATATGTATTTTGGCATACATGTTTGGTGTAATGTTAATCTTGCCTATACACTGTTTGTTTGTATTGCTACGACTAGTGTGAGGTCACGAGTCATCTGAGGATCATCCTGGTACCTGGATTCTCAAGGCCCAGGCAAGTTGTGCCCTTGATCACTTCTTTTTACCCAGCCATGTTCTGATTAATTATAATGATCTGCATAGGTTAATTTTGATGGGACCCAATAGGTTACCCTAGTTTGTCTATCTTTATACCTTGTTTACCACTGATCTTTCTGGGTAGTACTTGCTAGTGCTATATGTGGTTTTGGGTATGGAGATACATTATTCATGATTACACTTTTTGTTATCAGTTGTTATTTATCGTTCATGTTAAGATCATTATGTTAATTGGAACATGGAGCGACCACCCGGGAAAACAGTGCTACCACAAGGGTAGTATGGGATGCCCTTGGCTGATTAATTAGGAAAGCTAGTGGAAGACTACCTTACCCGAAAGGGGCAAGGGCAGTAGGGGAGAGGTCAGTGTAGGGAGGCCCTCGGGAGGATTTTGCTGCGATGGCGGTCCTGCAAGGGATTCCTGCACTGGATCTTCCTATAAACTGTAGCGGGTTTTCGGAAGCTAGTGGAACTTTGTAAAGGCCTCGTAGTGGATCCCTAGCCATTCACCTCGGAAGTGTCTAAGGGCCTTGCAAACCCTGGCGACATGGGATACACGACTTGTGGGTAAAGATGCGCAACCTCTGCAGAGTGTAAAACTGGTATACTAGCCGTGCTCACGGTCAAGAGCAGCTCGGACCCTCACATGATTAATTTATGGAACTAAATTCAATTTGTCATATGCATTGCATTGCAGGTGGTGTTGTTATTTTTGATCTATTACTTAATTGGGTTTGGTATTTACTTATACTTAGTAATTGCTAATAAAATTTTGACCAACATTAAAAGCAATGCTCAGCTCTAACCATCTTCTTTGGTAAGCCTTACACTTCACGTGAGCTCCCATCTTTGGCGAGTTCATGCACATTATTCCCCACAACTTGTTGAGCGATGAACGTATGTGAGCTCACTCTTGCTGTCTCACATACACCACAGGTCAAGATCAGGTACTGCAGGATGATGCTCATGGAGGATGCTGTGATGAGTTCGTGAGAGGTCTAGGTCGTCGTCTCCCAGTCAACTTTTGGGTTGCTGGACCGTTGTCTCCCTATAATGTAATTATTTATTTTGTATAGAACTCCTGTTATATATAAAGTTGTGACATTCGATCCTGTGCCACTTTACATCATATGTTTGAGACTTGGTCCCAGCATACCTGGTGTTTATGTTAACCCCGGGTTTTGGACCCCTGAAATCCGGGTGTTACAATACCCTACGAATGGAGCAATCGGCTTAAGTCGGCAGCGACTTAAGTTGGTGTGACATGCTCACGCTTACTTGACTTAGGGTGACCACTATGCCCTACCAGCGAGGCGGTCGGCTTAAGTCGGAAACGCCTTAAGCGAGCACGGTATACTTGCATTCGCGTTTTTTAGGGTGACCACTGTATCCTAGTAGCAGAATGGCCAGCTAAGAGTAAAAGCACTTCGAAAAAAGAAAACATCTTACTTGCAAGTGCCAGGGGTGTTTATCCGGCACCCTGTTCATAGAATAATCAAGTTCTAACATAACTGTCGTGTGCACATAGAATTCATATTACATCTATCCTCCAAAGAGATGCTAACTCGAAGGAAATCATTATGTTGAAACATCTTTGCAGACAGTATCCTTCGCATGAGCAACAGAAGAAGAGGGACGGCTTGCAGCATCAGGCGCGGCCTTGACATCAGCAACAATGTCGTCAGGCACCATGACACCGGGTCTCCTCATCAGGATCTGTCCAGCGTGAATGGCTTTATCCATAGCCTTGTCGCGCTGAGCCTTCAAGACAACACAATTGTTCTCTAGAGTTTTAACAGCAAGTTGAGCGGCCTCTAGCTCATGCGCGACAAGTTTCTTGGAGGCGGCAAATCCTTGATGGTGGAGTGTTTCGTCGATAGCAGTTGTCCAAGTCACAGAACTTCGTCTTGAGATGCCTGCAGCTCGTGGCGGTGATGGTCTAGATTAGACATGGTGAAGCGGTGGCTCCTTTCTAGGATGGTTAAGGAGTTACTAGCATCATAGTACAACCTGTCTAGATTGTCACGAGAAGCGACAAGTGCTCGTTTCTCTTCCAGCAAGCAGAAAACAACATTTAGCATTAAAGCAATAATAACAGAGCAAGGTCAGCTAGGGAAGTTTACCTCATGTGTCATCCTTTCAGAATCAAGCTGGGCATTTAGAGAAGAGTTCAGAGAACGTGCACTATCCAGAAAGGCAAAAGTCTTGGCTAAGTCGGTCTGACTCTGAGAATACTTCTCCTCAAGGTCAGAGCATCGTTGAGCCATATCTGATAAAGCAAATGAAAAAGAACGTGTGATTAAAGATAAGTTAATCAATTAAAGCAGCTAGAGAAACCGAGAGCCCACTAACCAGCATTCGATGCCTTTAAATCATCTATCTATTTCTGGAGCAGCAGAGGGTTCCACTGCATTAGAGATAAAGCTTGGTCGGGAACAACAGCGCCGCAAGATCTCAATTGGGCGGATACACCGTCAATAAAATCCTATGGTCATAGACAGATAAGCAAAAAGTTAATTTGCCACAATGGGCAATAAAGAGCAAAAGGTTGACTCACATGAAGATTGGAAAGGAATAGTGGAAGACCCAACACAAGAGGGCTGGTGCATGGCTTAACAAGGGAAGATCAGTAGGAACAATCTCAAGAACACAACTTGGGGTGACCTCAGCCCCACCACCAGGCAGCAGGCTCCTGGCGTCTAGCTCGCTGACCTCTAAGGCGACTTGGCCAGTTAAAGCCGTAGGAGCATGTGTCGCCATCACCTCCTCAGACCGGATTGGGGGTGACCCGATGTGAACATCCTTGGAAGCAGTGGAGAGAGAGCATGCCTGAACACCCTCGGGGGCTGGATTACCGCTAGCACTACCCATAGGGGCTGGGTTGCTACCGGCAACACCCTCGGGGCTAGGTAGCAGCCAGCGCCACCCTCTGGGGCTGGGTCTTCTGCAACAACCACCTCTAAGGCTGAAGGCCCCTCAACCACCTCCATGAGAGTTGGATGACTCGGATCAGTGTCTTTGCATGGAAGACTGCCCTCCAAGGTCGATGATGCGCGGGACACCACTCGGGTTACCTCTTGCCCGACATCATCAAGTAGTGAAAGTCCACCATCTGGGACTTCTGAATAGATGGTTGGGATGTTAGCTTCGGGAGGCTCCGATAGTATGTCTTTAGGAATGACCTCTTCCAGTGCTTGATCAAAGTCTGATATCGAAAGCCCTTGAAGACTGACAAGTGCTGACAGAGCTTGGGAGGGAATATCGCTGCCCCCGTCGCTGCCTCTATAGTAACGACTGTTCTTGCGGATCAGTGGGATCTCTTCTTCTTCTTCTTCCTCTTCATCCTCGTCAAACATGCCGCCAACAGCCTGTGCATTATCATAGCCTTTAGCATCAACCTTAGCAATGGTGTCCGCCGGGACATCATCAGGGATCGGCACAGAAGGACCAGCATCCTGATCCAAGCACGACAGTCGCCGAAGTTGCCTCTTTTTCTTCTTCTCCTCGACAGGTGCAGTCAGGCGATTCACTCGGCATGAATGCTTTGGGCGGGCACCTTCAGGTTTCCGAATCTCCACCTCTTCACTAAATTCTTGCCCAGTCGTGATGGCCATCGGCTCGGTGCGGGTAGAGTCGGACAATTCCCCAGCCAGCAGGCTAAGCACGGCATCCATCTTAGCATCATTAGTGCTGGCTGGCATCTCAAAGTGATTTTGCCTGTCAGCCTCAGGAAGGCTCTAAACTGGAGCAATCAAGGCCTCAATGTCCTCAGGAGAGGGTCACACTCTATGACCCAGGCTACCATCACGAGCAGGAGGGTTGGAGACAAATTCAGAGAATGGCCTATTTGGTGGCAGTTTCCACACAGAATAAGCTACAGGAGCACTAGCATTTGAGACTCTACCCCTCAGAATCATGTCTAGTCAGCTCAGCAAATCTTCATTGGGAATCCTTCTGTTTGTAACCCCGGTGGAATCACTAACGTTGGTATATAAGTAAGCGGGGTAAATTCTATCCTTCAAGGGTTGAATGTTTTTGAAGACGAAGTCAGCAACCACAGCTTCAGCAGTCAGACCCCCATCCTTCAGCAAGCAGATCTCAGCAAGTAATACTTTGGCCTCGATTATCTCTGAAAAGGTGGGAGATTCTACCCAGCTAGGTGTGCGAACATCTGGTTGCCTCCCTGGCCGAGGGGGAGAGATTTGCAATGATTTTCCACTATGAACCACTCAAGACGCCATCCTTTAATACTGTCCTTAAGGGGAATATCGAGATACTCCACTTTCCTTCCCCAGCGAAGCTCTAAACTTGCGCCGCCAACAAGCTGATGCTGCCCCCAACCATCTGGGGCCGACAATGGTAAAGATACTTCCAGAGTCCGAAGTGGGGGAGAATCCCAAGAAAAGCCTCGCACAGATGTACGAAAATGGCAACTTGTAGAATTGAGTTAGGGTTCAAATGTGTCAGATTCAACTCATAAAAATCAAGGTGGCCGCGGAAAAAGGGGAGATGGGAAGAGCAAGCCCGCAGATGAGAAATGGAACGTAAACGACAGATTCATGAGTGTCCTTTGTTGGAACAGTGACACCGCAGCAGATCCGCCAAGAATAGAGCTCTTTCGGAAGCAAAACCCCAATCTCAACAAGTTGGAGAAGGTCGGATTCAGAGATGACAGACATGTGGTTACCAGTGAATGGAAGCTAGCTGTTGGGGTCGATGGGCGGGATGATTGCAGCAGCGGTGCTCTACCTCTTCCCCTTGGGGGCCATCGTGATCTTTCGGGCGGGACGAGCAGGCTCATAATTTCAGGGAAGCAGAGGAGCGACCGAAGGGAAAAAAGTGAAGTTAGGGCTCGGAAATAAAAAAGGCATGTCGGCGCGAGTATAAATGGGGTTTCTTGGGTCGGGCATTATCTCTAAAGTGCCAGATCACTACTCAGAAAAGCAAAAGCCTCAGACATCACTCGACAGTTACCTCTAAAATGCTAGCAATGTCATGCATATGGACAAACTTTCAAACGCGCAAATAGGAAGCAGCAAAACAATGGTCATTTGAAGCAACTAATTTCTTGATTCATACTAGAGGGGGTTACACAAACTCAAAGCCGACTCATTATAAGTCAACCTTTTTTCACCCTGGTTACTACATTACATTACACTACCTTACTACTTAACTACACTACTAACTATCACAACATTATTCTACTACTACTACTACTACTGCTGCTGCTAACTATCTATACTAATATTTAAACCAGTGGCGCTATGCCACTGGCCTTGCCGCTGCTACCGCCCTTGTCGTTGTTGCCACAGCCGTCACCACCATCGCCATTGCTGCCGCCGTCACCACTGTCGCCGTCATCGCCACCGCCGTTGCCGCTGTCGCCCTCACTGCCGCCCTTGCTGCCATCGTCCTCACCGCTGTCGTTGCCACTGCCGTCGCCATCATCATCACCGAGGAGACCCCAACTCATCCGACCCACTGAGCCCAGCGCACTCGATGGAGCACCAGTACGCCCGAGCCATGGTGGAAAGCCCCATGGAATCATCCAAGTCCTCGGATGATGCTAGGGGAGAAGCCAGAGCAGGCGAGCGGTCTGACTCGGAGGATGCCTCCTCCGAGTACTCTGAGTCCCCAAAGTCCTCTAAGGGGGACTTGGGGCACGCTTGCGCTTGTTGTCACCACGGCGAGGCCAGCCACGACCCTTCCTACCTCTACCCATGGTTGGTTGGAGAAGGAGAGAAAGGAAGAAGAAAGCAACAGATGATCGAAGGATGAGTTAAGAGAACAATGGTGCAAGCAGGCTATTTATAGAGGTTGGGGGTGACCGTCCACTTCCTACTACGCTCGTCGAATAGTCGCAAGTATTCAATAAGTAATTCAAGCCGCCTAAAAATGAGTCAGGCAACAGGCACCGCTTCGCGTAGCATGACACCATTTGGACCAAGGTCACCTGCTCAGGCAATATGATTACACCCCACGATCATGTCACACCCGGCTTTAAGGAACAAAGCCAGGTGCATCTCATACATGCGCCAAGAAGACAACATATATAATAACAGAGTGTATAGAGATGAATGTCACAATAATCAGAGTACTTATTACATAGCGGAAGACTTATTACAAAATAAAAGAATAAACATAAAACGAACTAAGGATCGTCGGCGCCAATGTCGACTGGGAAACGTCACCTAGATCAGATCGAACTCCTCAGTGTTAGGCGGCTCCTCCTGAACCACCTGATCTTCTCCTGTGGGGGGGGGGTGTGAGATAGCAAGGGTGAGCTCACACATGATCATAGCTCAACAAGTTGTGGGGAACCAGTGGACATAAACTCACAAAGGTGTGAGTTCATGTGATGTGTAAGGCTAATCAATGATAGGGGTTAAAGCTGAGCATTGCTTTTAAATAGTTGGTCAAAATTTTATTAGCAGTTACTAAGTGTAAGTAAATACCAAACCATAAGTAAAGTAATAGAACAAAATTAATAATAAACCCATGCAATGCAAATGACAAAATTGAATTTAAGTTCCATAATTTAAACATCAGAGAGTCCTGAGCTGCTCATGACCGCGAGCACGGCTAGTATACCAGTTTTACACTCTGCAGAGGTTGTACCCTTTACCCACAAGTCATGCTACCCGTCTGCCAAGGGGTCGCGAGTCCCATACACCTCTACCTAGGAAGCGCGGCAGGGCAACACTACGAGGCCTTTACAAAGTTCCACTAGCTTTCGAAAACCCGCTACAGTTTATAGGAAGTTCCAATGCAGGGTTCCTGGCTGACCGCCATCGCAGCAAAATCAACCAGGGACCTCCCTACACTGACCACTCCCCTACTGCCCTTGCCCCTTTCGGGTAAGGTAGTCTTCCACTAGCTTTCCTAATTAGTCAGCCAAGGGCGTCCCATTAAACCCTTGTGGTGGCACGTGGTTCTCAAGTTAAGCTCTATGTTCCAATTAACATTAATGATCTCAACATGAACATAAATAGAATAACAAAAAGAATTGGAACATAGAGGTAATAAATGATTATCCCAAAACCATATAAAGCAATAGCAAACTACCCAAGTGATTCAGGGGTAAACAAGGTAATGAGATAAACAATCTAGGGTGACCTATTGGGTCCCATCAAAATTAACCTATGCATGGATAAATGATATTAAAGAACATTATTGGGTAAAACGTGGTCAAGGGCACAACTTGCCTTCAATGAGCTCCTGCTCAGCTACTTCAACCTGCTGCTCACCAGGATCCTCAGCAACGGGCTTTTCTACTCGCCACAATACAAACAAGCACAATGTATATAGAGAAATTAATATTACACCAAACATATAAACAAAATACACAGTAATAATCTACACATTAAAATAAAATTCTAGGAACAGGAATCATAATTTTTGGAGTTATAGATTTTAAGTTATGGATTTTCAAAGGTTTTATGTATTTAAAATGGATTAAGTGAGGAATTAAATTTCTTACTGTTTTCATGACAAAACAGAGGTTCTAAGTGATAGAGAATAAAATTACAAAAATTTAGAAAGTGGAATGGCTCAATTTGGACCAAAAATGGAATTTCTATGAATTTTACAAGTTCTAGGGTTTATTTTCATATTATAAATCCAATTACTAATTTATTTAATCGATTTAAACCAGTACTGGACTGGGCCACAATTTCTGATAACAGCAGGGGGGCTCGGGGTAAAATCCCAAGACACAGTGAACAGCCACGATGGACGGCGGGTTGAATTCTAATTTACTTAGGGGTTCTTTAGCAATTGTGCTAGTTGAAGGGGTATGGGAGAGTCTCTGCCGTCAGATCTAAAATGTGCGCCTCGGATTAGATCTAGAGTGGCCCGAAACGTTACACGATCGCCACCGTCGGATCGGGATTCTAGGGTTTAGATTTTATGAAGCCTAACGCATCTCAACCGCTCGATCCACTATACGGTCTAGATCGAATCGCTCCCCGGGAGCCAATCTCACCCATTCACCAGGAGATCGACGGATCCTGGTTATCCTGCCAACCCTGGGCTCCCGATGGCGGCGCCGCCCTCGGTTCACGGCGGAACTTCGCCGATGAAGCCCAAATCCAGTGCATGAGCGCCCAAGCTTCCAATTCGCCCGCTCCTACGTGATACGGGGCCACAACGAACTTGATGAAGTAATCGTACCCGAGATATTTGTCGCGCAAGGTGTTGGTCGCGAAGGAATGGCGGAGCCACGGCGGAGTCCAGCGACGGCGAGGAATTCAAGACGTTTGGGCGGACCACCGAGCGCAATACTTCACGCCGACGATCCACATACGTCGATGAACAATCTTAGCACCACCCTGGCCACCAATCGACGATACCGGCCTGGTTCTATGGTGGCGGACCTCTCGCTTACCGTGGACACAGCTCGGGCGGCGGTGGCGGTGTATTTTCGAGGTACAGACTCGCGCGAGAAGACAACCGAGAAAAGGAAAGGGTCACGGGGCGCCCCTTTATCCCACGGGGTCCCGATTCGGAGAGGGGAAAGGATCTTCCACGCCCCGGCCATGGCGGCGACATTTACGCCCCCGTTGCGAGAGAGTAGGACGCGCAAACGTGTGGAACCCGCTCTCCAGTGAGCACGGCACACACGCGGAACTCAGTTACCGACCCGGCGGACCCACAATTCCACCGAAGCCCGCGAGGATTCCGGCGGCATCCCGCGGAAGATTGCTAGCGCAGTCCGAGATTTGCGCCAGCAGAGGAAGACGGACCTGTTCGAGGGGTCCCACTGGCAGTGGGAGTGGCAGAGGAAAGCTGGGCTGCCGCGTGGGAGAGTCTGCCTCCCGGCCCCACATGTCGGCGCACGGGGCTGTGGCAAGTTGGGCCGCGCGGTGGAGAAGCGGGGTTGGGCCGAATTCCAGTATTTAGGCCCAGTTAGTTGGGTTTGTTTTTTTTTATTCTTTTATTTCCTATTCTTTTTTTCATTTTTCTCTATTTTCAAATTCAAACTCCTTGCAGATTTAAATTCCCATTCTCATGGAAAACTTATCCTTAATTTTATATTATGCCATGAACAGTATCGATTTGGAGATATATTTATATGGACATTGTTTTTATCTTAAATCCTTATATATCTTCTCCTTCTCAAATTCTAGAATTTCTTTCAAATCTTATTCCCATTTGGGTATTAATATATTTCTTTCTCACATTATTATATGTTGTCACAAAATGCACATAGAATAAAATCGAGCATGATGCATAAAGATCAAACTCACATAAAGAGAAATTATTTCTCTGTTGATATTATTTCTAACAAATTACAAAAGTGGGTGTTACAAATTGCTGATTTCTAAAGCGTAAGATGATGACAGAATGCTGACTTCTAAAAGCATGAGATGAAGACCTTTGAGTGGATTATTTTCAAAAATCTACTTAAAGCTCGGGGGCTACACCCACACCCAACAGATTTTTAGTCCCAGGAAGACAAAATGCTGATTTCTAAATCATAAAATGATGACAAAATTGCGACGGAACCTCCCAAGTCATTAGGCCCACCTACAGTTGTCCTTGTCCAACGGACCTCAGACAACCCTGTAGATGCCCCTAAATCACTTGACAAGTTCGGTATCTGCTTTTCTTACCTTTCCCAAGAGCGTTTCACCCGTCACGCAGACATTATAGATCATCGGAGATACGGAAATACGGAAGCGATTACATAAACTTACATTTATTTAAAAGTAAAGCAAAGTTGTATATTACAGACCAGAATATACCTAACTGAGTGCAGAGTATAATTGTTACAAAACCAAGGGAGGCAAAAACTCCTCCCGATAAGTATCAACAAAAGGTCTTATGGAGGAAACCTTCCTCCCGCAGTTCTATTCTTGGTTTTCTTCCTTTGAGACCACCTTGGAACAGAAACAACAAAAGTTGGTTGCTTCCTCACCTAAAAACTATAGGGAATAAAACCCTGAGTATGGAATTACTCAGCAAGACTTACCCAACTAAAGGAAAGACTCTCAAGGTCATGCTGGTCATCAGGGAGTCAAGGTAAGGTTTCTCAATAATCAAAGACTCTGTTTGCAGAAATGCTTACTAAAGTGGATCCTTAAAAATCCAAATTTTACTTGTCAGGTTAGGTAAGATTACCTATCTCTAGAGTTCTTTCTATCCTAGTTCAATCACTTGACCTGCACTATCCAATTTCATAGCACCCTTAATCTTTACTGGAGTTCTACGTGTAAGTCAGTGACCAAGTCTTCATAACCGCGAAGGTACGGCGATCCGAATCGATTATACTCAGCTGAGGATCTCCGATCACACGACATATGTAGCACTTAACCCTTGCATATGTCAACCCGCCACTAGGGTTCTTAAGACCAGATCAGGTTCACGCCAACCGAGAGCACAGATACACCACCGTCCAGCCTCTTGCCACGGAGGGTACACGCTACTCTCGCCATCTCTCCACTCCCATTGCGTGGTATCTTATTCTGGCCTTAGTCTGCCCGAGGCAAAGCTTACCCATGACGGGGCATGTGACCAGTTAAAGGGTCCTCGGTCAGCAAACCTACATCGAGACGGTCCTTAATCGACTCAGACGGAGACACTACACCGAGACTCTCTTCTCGTGCAAGTCAACCGCCCGGTCTCAGCTTAATCATTTCAACCCAAAATTTGGTACCTGGCAGAGGTACATCTTTTCCGATGTTGAACCCATCATGGCCATGATGGATCCACCATCAAATTTTATTTTCAAAAACATCCCTCCCACTTTGCCACATCATCTTTTGTAAAAACAAATCTTTTCTTTGCTAAAGCAAGACTAAGCATAGTAAAAACATTTTATAAAACAGGGATTCAAAGGAAGGTAATCAAATTCAAGGAAGGTAATGCAGGAATTGTTTTATCAATCAACTCCTATCACCTAATGTATCAAGCAAGTGAGAAAGATTTTAAAAGAATCAAGGAGGTGGAAAATGCACCGGGGCTTGCCTTCGTTTATAGGTGAGTCAGGCTCGGATCCGCAGATGTCAAAGTAAAAACAATTTCATGCCTGATGTTCCGCAGGTGGTGGTGGTGAAGTCTTCTCTTCTTCTACTTCAACTTCTTCCTTGTTTTCTTAATATAACCATATATATATATAAGAATGAATGCCATGTAATGCTCATGAGAGTGCAAGGATAATAAAAATTTATTATCTAAGGTCTTGAATACAATTTTCCTTCACGGTTCTCCGAGAAACTAGGGTTTCTGGAGTCAACAGTGAAGTTCAAAGAGCAGGGGTGGGGGTTTTGGGTTCTAATTATTAAACAAGATCCAAATCATACCAAAATTTACCCAAGGCTTATAAATATTATTTTGAGTTCATATAAAAAGTTTGGGCATTTTTGGAATTATTATTGATTTTCTAAAAATCCAGAAGCAATACTTTAGGCTATTTTAAATGACCTAAAATTCCCTATTTGTCCTAAAAATCATAAAACTATTTAGTTAAATACTATGGAAAATAAGGAATCTAGGAAAATTGGTTTGACATTTTTAGGATTTTTCTACAATTTCTTACAGATTTCCAATGCTTGCTAGAAAAAGAAAATTAATGAACAGTCTCGGGCTAAAACCAGCCCGAGCCGGCCCAGCTAAGGCAGAAACGCGCCCACGCGCGCGCGCCCAAGGCGACTTTGCACGGAGACCCTTGCCTTTCTGAACAACTAGAAGCGGGTTCCTTTACTGTTTCCTCAGGTCGCTGACAACTTACAAGAAGACCCTCGAGTTTCTAATTCTTTGCAGGATGGGGTCCCCAACGGCGACGAGCGCGGCAGAGCGCCGACGAGCACGTAGACCGGCCGAACGGGGCAAGGACTGGCGTCCTTCGTCGGTTTAAACCAGATTCGGGGCCTAGTTAATGTTTCCTCTAAGTTAATTTCAGAAATGACTAACCGAATGTCTCTAGCCACGGTGACCGTGGACATTGCGGACATATGAATGTGTTCCCGGTGATTCATGGCGATCCAGTTCAATTAAAGGGGTCGAGGAGCTTGAGGAGAGCCTAGGGATGCTAGAACAAGCGACAGAGTAACTTGAACTGACCTAGGCTGAGCTGACCGCGGTGAGGTTGTTTTTATGGTGTTCTTGAGCAGATTTGGGGGAGGTTTAAAATTCACGCTCACTGGTGATCGACTGGGAGCAATCCTAGGGGGGGTGTGGTGCGTGATGATGTTGCGAAGCTGACGGCGGGCTCAATTTATAGAGAGCAACAGCGGTGGCTGGGAATTGCAGTGGTGACGCGCGGCGGTTGGAGGATGGGGAGTTTACTGGTGCGTGTGATTAGTGGCGAAACCACATGGCATCCACTCCGGTGATCACCAGACATGTGACGCACGGATAACTGCGACGTGGTAAAGCGTCAGGACACGCGGTGAATGACGGTGGTGGCTCAACGGCGGTGAAAGCCTTATCCGAAGGATCGGTGAGCAAGGGGAGAGGCACGGCGGCTAGCCGGAGTGGCGTCCAGCTCATCGACGACAATGCTTTTTTACCCCACGACATAATCCATCCACTCTGGACACGAATCGGGACGTCGATGGCACGAATCACGGCGGAGGGATCGTCGACGGCGAGATCACTGAAACTCATCTTCTTCAGTTATTGTACCATGGCATTCCTCTTCAGATAACCTGACAGAGCAACTTTAGGGCAATTTCTTTCTAGATTTCGCATAACAACTTCATCATCTCTCTGCACCAAAGTTGTAGGGCTACAAACCAGCTATAACTTTGCTACATTCTGCTCCCATAAAAAGTCTCTGGATCTTGCTTAAAATTAAGCCCTAATTTCATGTAATCCTACTGTCAGTCTGAAATTCAGACTTTAATAGCCTGACAACCTGACTTTGAGTGTGATTATCTCCAAATTTTTCATGACAACTGTGCTTACACTTTTAAGCAAAATTGGTCTCCTTTGATAGGTCTACAAATTTGATGTGGTGACCTAGGGAAAAAATCCTAGAATTCGAAAGCTACAGAGCGCCAAAGTTGAGCCCATATCACTGATTTTCAGACTTCATCAAAAGGGTTAAGTGTGGCTCTTTTGCACTTAAGTCCAAATCTCAAGTTTTGGATTGCAAATCTTCATGATTGTGAACCCTATGACTTAGGGCACCTTATTATCATGATTTTTGCACTTTGGTCCAAAAGTGGGCTGATTTTTACACTTAACCCCCTAGGGTTTGGTTTTAGGGTTTTCTAGGGTCCTTTTTAGGGTTTTTGGTATTTCAAGGGTGAGTGTAACTTAGGTCCATTCCTTGTAATATTTTATGATTATGTTACTTAATCTTTGGGGTTTTCTCTATTTGGGTCATGTTTTACCCTTCTAACCCTATTTAAGGTTAAGTACCCTATACTAGGGTCTTATTTGCAAAATGGCATACAATCCAACTTGCTTGAAATTTTTGCCTAATAAATGCACTCTAGGTGTGTCAAACATATGCAATGCCAATGCTTATGATGTTATGCTCAAGTTTTAGTAACAGTAACACCAGGGGTGTTACATCCTTCCCCCCCATAAAAGAATCTCGTCCCGAGATTAAAAGTCCTAGGGTAAGTAGTGGAAAAGGAAATGCTTCACTTTTTTATTTCCTGAGTTTTGGTAGAAGGCAGGGGTGGTTTGGGGCTCACTCCTTTATTACAACAATGTTTTACACTTTACAAATTACAAGAGGCTAAAAAGCTTGGGAAATTCTTGTCTAAGAAATCTTGAGTTTCCCAAGTAGCCTCCTCTTCGGAGTGCTGGTTCCACTTTATCTTATAAAACTTGAGAGTTTTTCTTCGGGTAACCCTGTCCTTTTGATCCAAGACTCGAATAGGGTGCTCAGAATATGTCAAGTCCGGCTAAGGACAACATCTGTTACTTCAATGGTTCGATCTGGAACCCGAAGACATTTCTTCAACTGAGACACGTGGAACACATTATGTATAGCAGACAAGGTTTCTGGTAGTTGAAGTCGGTATGCTACTGGTCCATATATTTCAAGGATAGGAAAAGGACCAATATACCGAGGTGCAAGCTTCCCTTTAATCCCGAAACGCGATATGCCCTTCATTGGTGAAACTTTCAAGTAAACATAATCTCCCACAAGAAAGTATAAGGGTTGTCGTCGCTTGTCTACATAACTTTTCTGATGAGCTTGGGCTTTCTTCAAATTACGAATTATTCTCTGCACTTTTTCTTCGGTTTCTTTTACCATATCAGGCCTGAAGAAGTACCGTTCGCCAGGTTCGGACCAATTTAGCGGAGTACGACATCGTCGTCCATATAAGGCTTCAAAGGGTGCCATCTTAATGCTATCTTGATAGCTATTATTATATGAGAACTCCGCTAACGGTAAACATTCATCCCATTTCTGTGGAAATTCCAGAACACATGCCCGTAGCATATCTTCAAGTATCTGATTTACCCTCTCAGTCTGCCCACTGGTCTGAGGATGATAGGCCGAACCGTGGAGAAATTTGGTACCCAGGGATTTATGAAGTTCTTCCCAAAATTTGGATATGAATTGAGGTCCACGATTCGATACTATAGTCTTCGGAATACCGTGCAAACTGAGAATACGGGCAATGTACTGGGCATAGACAGTAACCGGGTGAATTGTCTTGACTAGCAGAAAGTGAGCAATTTTCGTGAGCCGATCAACAATAACCCAGATAGAATCATACCCTTTTGCAGTTCTGGGCAATCCCACAATAAAGTCCATACTAATATCTTCCCATTTCCATGTTGGTATTAGTGAAGATTGTAATGGACCTGCAGTCTTCATGTGTATGGCTTTGACGTGTCTACAAGTGTCACATTTAGCCACATAGCGTGCGATTTCAATTTTCATTTTCGTCCACCAATAATGTTGTTTCAAATCTTGATACATCTTAGTGCTTCCGGGATGAATAGAATAGCGACTAAGATGGGCTTCATCTAGAATTTGCTGGCGGACTTCTTCATTTTTCGGCACAACTATGCGGTTGTTGAACCATACCACACCTTGGTCGTCTTCTCTGAAACAATTGGCCTTTCCAGCCCTTATCTTCTCACGTACATGTTTCATACCCTCATCATCCTTTTGTGCGTCAATTATCCTTTGTAGGATGACTGACTCCAGCTTCAAGTGATTTGAAGTTCCTTGCTGAATCATCCCCAGGTTCAGATTTTCCATCTCCTGGCACAATGTAATGTCAGAAGTCCTCATAGTTAAACAATGGCAAGAGGCCTTGCGACTGAGTGCATCTGCCACTACATTTGCTTTGCCTAGGTGATAATGGATTTCCATTTCATAATCCTTGACTAGCTCGAGCCATCTCCTTTGCCTCATATTGAGCTCGGACTGGGTAAAGATGTATTTCAAACTTTTGTGGTCTGTATAAATATGACAGACATTTCCCAGTAGATAATGACGCCAGATCTTCAGAGCATGAACCACTGCAGCTAGCTCCAGATCATGAGTGGGATAATGCTCCTCATGCCAGCGCAACTGCCTTGAAGCATACGTGATTACTCGGCCCTCTTGCATTAATACGCAGTCAAGACCACTGCCTGATGCGTCACAATACACATCAAAGGGCTTATTAATGTCCGGTTGAGCTAATACCGGAGCAGTGGTTAACAATATCTTCAGTTGCTCAAAAGCTTCATTACACTTTGAAGACCAATTGAATTTAGTCTCATTCTTCAATAGACTTGTGATTGGCTTGACAAGCCTAGAAAAATCTGGTATAAATTGGCGGTAATAGCCAGCTAGTCCAAGGAAACTTCGGACTTGATGAACAGTGGTTGGGGGTTTCCACTCCAAAATATCCTTGACCTTGCTGGGGTCTACCGCAATCCCCCTGGCAGATAACACATGTCCCAGAAATTGAATTTCTTCCAGCCAAAACGCACACTTGCTAAACTTAGCATATAATTGATGTTCCCTTAGGCGCGTCAATACGATCCGTAAATGTTGAGCATGCTCCTCTTCATTCTTTGAATATATCAAAATATCATCTATAAAGACCACCACAAATTTGTCCAACTCAGGCATAAATACTGAGTTCATCAGATAAGTGAAGTGGGCAGGAGCATTCGTCAGTCCGAAAGACATCACCAAGTACTCAAATAATCCATACCGCGTAGTAAATGCGGTCTTTGGTGTATCCTCGGGCCGAATATGGATCTGATGATAGCCCGACCTGAGATCAATTTTGGAGAATACCCTCGCTCTAGTCAGTTGATCAAATAAAATGTTAATCCGTGGAAGAGGGTACTTGTTTTTTTAGTGACCTCATTTAGGGGTCGATAATCCACGTACATCCGTAAGGTTTGATCCTTCTTCTTGATGAATATGGCTGGACAACCCCATGGTGACGAGCTTGGCCGGATGAATCCTTTCTCTAGTAGATCTTGTAATTGAATCTTCAGTTCTGCCAGCTCATTTGGAGGCATCTAGTACGATCTTCTAGAAATGGGAGCCGTACCGGGCTTCAACTTAATTACAAACTCTACATCTCTTTTAGGTGGAAATCCAGGCAAATCTTCTAGAAAGACATCTGGGAACTCACATACTACCGGCATATCCTTGATCTTCGGTATAATGGTTTCATATATTCTGCCAGTAGTTTTAGCTGGAATGGGGATAGACAAAAGAATTTCCTCTTGGTTATGACAACCTGATGGTTCTCTGATCAGTGTTGAGGGTTGCTTTATGTTGGGCCAACCAATTCATGCCCAAGATGACATCTATGTCTTGGCCTTTTAGAACAATTATATTAGTAAGAAAGTCCCGTCCGGCCAATGTTACGGGCACTTGGAAAGCCACTTCTTTAGTAAATATTTGTCCCCCAGGTGAATGAATTTTAAACCCTTCCCTTGATTCATGGTATGGAATGCAATGTTGCTCCACAAATTTCTTGCTGATGAATGTATGCGAAGCACCAGAATCAAAGAGAATAATTGCGGGATGATTGGCCACAAGGAACGTAACAATCATTACCGGTTCACCGTCCGGTGTGGTGGCCACTTGAGTGTAATAAATTTGTCCCGTCTTCTTTATGTTCTTGAATTCCCAGTACCTTGTTGTTTGTTTGAGCGATTTTGCTTCGGGTAGGGGCAATCCTTAATAAAGTGCCCAGATTTTCCGCAATTGAAGCAGCCTGCTGACGAACTGGGGAGGGCAGGGAATCGAGTGCCAGGGGCACCCGGCTGACTTTTTATAGTGGGGGCAGCATTGGGACGGATGAACACTGGTTGTTTGAATGGGAAAGAGGGTGGGCGTGCTTAAGAATGACCCTGATTAAAAGGCTAGAGAACTAACCGTTGCCTTTTCTCGGGGCCCTGATTAGGCCGATTGCCTCCATTCCCCTTGGACTTTCCAGAATATGCATATTTAGATTCAACTGCCAGGGCTGTGCTGACAGCCCTTCCGTAGGTGAGGTCGATGCAGGTAGCCATTTTCCTTTGCATCCGATCATTTAAACCCCGCATGAAACAATTCTTCTTCTTTACGTCGGTGTTGACTTGGTCAATCGCATACTGAGATAAGTGATTAAATTTATTGAGATACTGGGTGAAAGTATCTCCGCCTTGCTTCAACTTCATGAATTCCTCCTGTTTCATGTGGATTACTCCTTCAGATATGTAATGTTCTCTGAAGGCCAGCTTGAATTCATCCCATGTTACTTGATGACCAGCCGGTTGTACGGCAACAAAGTTCCCCCACCAGGTGCTGGTAGGGCCACGCAATTGCTGAGCTGCGAACAGGGGCTTCTGAGTTTCGGAGCACCGAAGAAGTCCAAATTTCTGCTCAATGACGTGGATCCATTCATCCGCCTCTAAAGGGTCTTCTGCCTTGATGAACAACGGGGGGCGTGTTTCAGAGAAATCCAAATAAGAGGTTTCACGAGGGCCTTGTGGATAGCCCCGCCCGCCTTGTTGTTGGAGTTGCTGACCTGCCATCTCCCGTAGGAAACGGGTATTATCTGCTGTAGCATTCACCAAGGCGGCGATAGCCTCGGCAAGTGTCGGGGGTACTGGCGGTGGGTTTGGTGTTGCCTCCCTCCCACGGGAGGTACCAGCCCCATCCTGAGCGCGAGTCCTGGAAGGCATCTGAGGCAAAGAACATTGGAAGCAATATGATATGCCATACATACCATCCATTTCACATTACTTTAAAAGGTAATGTTATAGACTCGTACTTTACAATAGGATTACACCCCCTATTACACAATAGTACTACTTCTATCCTATACTATTTCTGCTTCCTGTCACTCTTGGTAGCCTCACTGTCGGGCGTAGGAGACCACTCATCGACCAACTTCATAGAGGGAGGGGCCTGAAAAGGTCCAGTTCGCCACCAAAAGCTTCTCCAACTACTTGAGAAGGTCCGGCTTCTGTCCCGATAGGATCCGCAGGTACACTGGGGTGTAGTTGTGAGTACAATACATGAACTTATTCATGTAGAGTATTACAATAAGCCTGCAAGGTATCGATAGCTGAGCTATGTTCTTCTACTCGGGCTCGAGCTTTTGCCTCCTTAACCCAGGGAAGCGAATGATAGTGAACCGCCCAGTCGAGCGCTAAATCTCGGTCTGCGAGCTGATCTTGCAGGCAGCGGATGTCGCTTCTCAATTCATTGATTCTGTCGCCATCCGCGACCCATATGTCAGTCCTGCGTTGGAGTTCTGTTTGAAGCCGATTAACTTTCGCTTCAAGATCCCTGATCGGATCATTACTCCCACTACTGCTATCCTCGTGTCTTGGGGCAAGTTGATGACGTGGCACACCAATTGGGCCAGTATGCTTTCGTGCAGTTTTCCTTGTGCGCGGCGACATTTTTCTAAGGGGGAAAATCTTATTAACATAGTTCTTAGCATGATGCATGTGTAATTACAGAACCAACCTTAGTTGATTCAACCTTCTATACATTGCACTCCTCCTATTTGGTCTTTCATATAAACTCTTCAGAAATAGTAGATAAGAAGGGAAGAAATTTTCTAGATGAGTCTTTAGAAAATTCTTTTGAAAGATGCCTCATAATATCTGCAGAGAAGGGCTTCGCTCTGATACCAGCTACGACAGAACCTCCCAAGTCATTAGGCCCACCTACTGTTGTCCTTGTCCAACGGAGCTCATACAACCCTGTAGATGCCCCTGAATCACTTGACAAGTTCGGTATCTGCTTTTCTTACCTTTCCCAAGAGCGTTTCACCCGTCACACAGACATTACAGATCATCGGAGATACGGAAATGCGGAAGCGATTACATAAACTTACATTTATTTAAAAGTAAGGCAAAGTTGTATATTACAGACCAGAATATACCTAACTGAGTGCAGAGTATAATTATTACAAAACCAAGGGAGGCAAAAACTCCTCCCGATAAGTATCAACAAAAGGTCTT
Organism: Zea luxurians; assembly: GCA_029449295.1. Lineage (NCBI taxonomy): Eukaryota > Viridiplantae > Streptophyta > Magnoliopsida > Poales > Poaceae > Zea > Zea luxurians. The sequence continues at coordinate 23,784,641 of JAOPSE010000020.1, read as the reverse complement.
ATGGAGGAAACCTTCCTCCCACAGTTCTATTCTTGGTATTCTTCCTTTGAGACCACCTTAGAACAGAAACAACAAAAGTTGGTTGCTTCCTCACCTAAAAACAATAGGGAATAAAACCCTGAGTATGGAATTAGTCAGCAAGACTTACCCGACTAAAGAAAAGACTCTCAAGGGCATGCTGGTCATCAGGGAGTCAAGGTAAGGTTTTGTCAATAATCAAAGACTCTGTTTGCAGAAATGCTTACTAAAGTGGATCCTTAAAAATCCAAATTTTACTTGTCAGGTTAGGTAAGATTACCTGTCTCTAGAGTTCTTTCTATCCTAGTTCAATCACTTGACCTGCACTAGCCAATTTCTTAGCACCCTTAATCTTTACTGGAGTTCTACATGTAAGTCAGTGACCAAGTCTTCATAACCGCGAAGGTACGGCGATCCGAATCGATTATACTCAGCTGAGGATCTCCGATCACACGACATATGTAGCACTTAACCCTTGCATATGTCAACCCGCCACCGGGGTTCTTAAGACCAGATCAGGTTCACGCCAACTGAGAGCACAAATACACCACCGTCCAGCCTCTTGCCACAGAGGGTACACGCTACTCTCGCCATCTCTCAACTCCCATTGCGTGGTATCTTATTCTGGTCTTAGTCTGCCCGAGGAAAAGCTTACCCATGACGAGGCATGCGACCAGTTAAAGGGTCCTCGGTCAGCAAACCTACATCGAGACGGTCCTTAATCGACTCAGACGGAGACACTACACCGAGACTCTCTTCTCGTGCAAGTCAACCGTCCGGTCTCAGCTTAATCATTTCAACCCAAAGTTTGGTACCTGGCAGAGGTACATCTTTTCCGATGTTGAACCCATCATGGCCATGATGGATCCACCATCAAATTTTATTTTCAAAAACATCCCTCCCACTTTGCCACATCATCTTTTGTAAAAACAAAATCTTTTCTTTGCTAAAGCAAGACTAAGCATAGTAAAAACATTTTATAAAACAGGGATTCAAAGGAAGGTAATCAAATTCAAGGAAGGTAATGCAGGAATTGTTTTATCAATCAACTCCTATCACCTAATGCATCAAGCAAGTGAGAAAGATTTTAAAAGAATCAAGGTGCTGTCAAATGCACCGGGGCTTGCCTTCGTTTATAGGTGAGTCAGGCTCGGATCCGCAGATGTCAAAGTAAAAACAATTTCCTGCCTGATGTTCCGCAGGTGGTGGTGGTGAAGTCTTCTCTTCTTCTACTTCAACTTCTTCCTCGTTTTCTAAATATAACCATTTATATATATAAGAATGAATGCCATGTAATGCTCATGAGAGTGCAAAGATAATAAGAATTTATTATCTAAGGTCTTGAATACAATTTTCCTTCACGGTTCTCCGATAAACTAGGGTTTCTGGAGTCAACAGTGAAGTTCAAAGAGCAGGGGTGGGGGTTTTGGGTTCTAATTATTAAACAAGGTCCAAATCATACCAAAATTTACCCAAGGCTTTTAAATATTATTTTGTGTTCATATAAAAAGTTTGGGCATTTTTGGAATTATTATTAATTTTCTAAAAATCCAAAAGCAATACTTTAGGCTATTTTAAATGGCCTAAAATACCCTATTTGTCCTGAAAATCATAAAACTATTTTTATTAAATACTATGGAAAATAAGGAATCTAGGAAAATTGGTTTGACATTTTTAGGATTTTTCTACAATTTCTTACAGATTTCCAATGCTTGCTAGAAAAAGAAAATTAATGAACAGTCTCGGGCTAAAACCAGCCCGAGCCGGCCCAGCTAAGGCAGAAACGCGCCCACGCGCGCGCGCCCGAGGCGACTTTGCACGGAGACCCTTGCCTTTCTGAACAACTGGAAGCGGGTTCCTTTACTGTTTCCTCAGGTCGCTGACAACTTACAAGAAGACCCTCGAGTTTCTAATTCTTCGCAGGATGGGGTCCCCGACGGCGATGAGCGCGGCAGAGCGCCGACGAGCGCATAGACCGGCTGAACGGGGCAAGGACTGGCGTCCTTCGTCAGTTTAAACCAGATTTGGGGCCTAGTGATTGTTTCCCCTAAGTTAATTTCAGAAATGACTAACCGAATGTCTCTGGCCACAGTGACCGTGGACATTGCGGACAGATGAATGTGTTTCTGGTGATTCATGGCGATCCAGTTCAATTAAAGGGGTCGAGGAGCTTGAGGAGAGCCTAGGGATGCTAGAACAAGCGATAGAGTAACTTGAACTGACCTGGGCTGAGCTGACCGTGGTGAGGTTGTTTTTACGGTGTTCTTGAGCAGATTTGGGGGAAGTTTAAAATTCACGCTCACTGGTGATCGACTGGGAGCAATACTGGGGGGTGTCGTGCGTGATGATGTTGCGAAGCTGACGGCGGGCTCAATTTATAGAGAGCAACAGCGGTGGCCGGGAATTGCAGTGGTGACACGCGGCAGTTGGAGGATGGGGAGTTCACTGGTGCGTGTGATTAGTGGTGAAACCCCATGGCATCCACTCCGGTGATCACCGGACATGCAATGCACGGATAACCACGACGTGGTAAAGCGTCAGGTCACGTGGCGGACGACGGTGGTTGCTCAACGGCAATGAAAGCCTTATCCGAAGGATTGGTGAGCAAGGGGAGAGGCACGACGGCTAGCCGGAGTGGCGTCCAGCTCATCAACGGTGATGCTTTTTCACCCCACAACATAATCCATCCACTCCGGACATGAATCGGGACGTCGATGGCACGAATCGCGGTGGAGGGATCATCGGCGGCGAGATCACTGAAACTCATCTTCTTCAGTTACTGTACCATGGCATTCCTCTTCAGATAACCTGACAGAGCAACTTTAGGGCAATTTCTTTCCAGATTTCACATAACAACTTCATCATCTCTCTGCACCAAAGTTGTAGAGCTACAAACCAGCTATAACTTTGCTACATTGTGCTCCCACAAAAAGTCTCTAGATCTTGCTTAAAATTAAGCCCTAAGTTCATGTAATCCTACTGTCAGTCTGAAATTCAGACTTTAACAGCCTGACAACCTGACTTTGAGTGTGATTATCTCCAAATTTTTCATGACAACTGTGCTTACACTTTTAAGCAAAATTGTTCTACTTTGATAGGTCTACAAATTTGATGTGGTGACCTAGGGCAAAAACCCTAGAATTTGAAAGCTACAGAGCGCCAAAGTTGAGCCCATATCACTGATTTTCAGACTTCATCAAAAAAGGGTTAAGTGTGGCTCTTTTGCACTTAAGTCCAAATCTCAAGTTTTGGATTGCAAATATTCATGATTGTGAACCCTATGACTTAGGGCATCTTATTATCATGATTTTTGCACTTTGGTCCAAAAGTGGACTAATTTTTACACTTAACCCCCTAGGGATTGGTTTTAGGGTTTTCTAGGGTCCTTTTTAGGGTTTTTGGTATTTCAAGGGTGTGAGTGTAACTTAGGTCCATTCCTTGTAACATTTTATGATTATGTTACTTAATCTTTGGGGTTTTCTCTATTTGGGTCCTGTTTTACCCTTCTAACCCTATTTAAGGTTAAGTACCCTATATTAGGGTCTTATTTGCAAAATGCCATACAATCCAATTTGCTTGAAATTTTTGCCTAATAAATGCACTCTAGGTGTGTCAAACATATGCAATGACAATGCTTATGATGTTATGCTCAAGTTTTAGTAACAGTAACACCAGGGGTGTTACAAAAATGCTAATTTCTAAAACATAAGATGATGATGAAATGCCGATTTCCAAATCATAAGATGAATACTTTTGAGTGGATTATTTTTAAGAATCTATTCAAAGCTCAGGAGCTATACCCAACGGGTGCACCTTGGGTGCACCCATTGGCAGAATGGAAACCACGCCACATAACAAACCTACGAGCCAGACCTAGAATCTTTGGGTTGATTATTTCAAAATCAACTCAAAGATTGGGGGCTTGTGGGGGACAGATATCCCACGGGTCCACTACAAGGCAAGAAGGCCTCGCGAGAGGCTTTGGGCCTGTTGCCTCGCAAGGCCATCCCTTCGTGGGCCAAGACAAAACTACTAGTAGAGTGGGCCGACACGAAAAAGAAGTAGACTCAGGCCCAAGCAACCTGTAAGACTTGAGCGCTATCCGTAGCGCCCTCCCGACTTTCCCACGTGCAGTGCCCTGGAATATCAGGGCGGATTAGGGATAAGTCGGCAAGATTGTAGGAAGATCAGTTCAGTAGGTTCACTATTATTTAGGGTATGCATGATCGTCATGTATGCATGTAGTACCCCACGGTCGAGTATATAAGGTCTAGGGGGTACCCCATCACTTCCATCGACCATCTACCTATCTCATTAGCTTTTCTCCATCTTGGAGACTTCCCTTGTAACCTATCACATAAAGATCCACACCAGGAAGTAGGGTATTACGCCACTCCAAGTGGCCCGAACCTGCAGAAAATTGCCTATCATCTCTCATGCATCCCGCACGAACCATTGAGTTACAGTCAACAACACCGTCCTACCCAAAAGCACCGCAAGGGGTAACCCTGGGTGTGTGGTCGGACTCTAAACACCGTCAATTAGGCCTTTCTCTACTCAATATGGTCTATATGAGTTCACGGTCATGTCGTTTGGCTTAACTAATGCACCAGCCTACTTCATGAATCTAATGAACAAGGTTTTCATGGAGTATCTTGATAAGTTCGTCGTGGTATTCATTGATGACATTCTGATTTATTCCAAGAATGATAGTGATCATGTGGAACATCTGCAATTGGTCCTACAGAAGTTAAGGGATAATCAACTCTATGCCAAGTATAGCAAGTGTGAGTTTTGGCTTGACGAAGTACCATTCCTTGGGCACATCATTTCCAATGGGGAATATCAGTGGATCCGGCTAAAGTGAGAGAGATAGTGGGATGGAGGATACCAAGCTCGGTCACTAAAATCTAGAGTTTTCTAGGACTCACGGGTTATTACCACCGATTCATTGAGGGATTCTCCAAGATCGTGATGCCTATGACCTCACTATTGGAGAAAGGAAAGGAGTTTAAGTGGACTCGTGAGTGTCAAGATAGTTTCAATCAACTAAAGTTTAGATTGATGTCACCCCTAGTGCTAATTATGCCAAATCTGCAGAAGGAATTTGATATATATTGTGATGCGTGCCGCCAGGGCTTGGGATGTGTTCATATGCAAGGACATGTTGTTGCCTACGCATCTCGCCAGTTGCGAAAACATGAGTTGAACTACCCCACTCATGACTTAGAACTGGCAGTCGTAGTGCATGCTCTCAATATTTGGAGGCATTATATAATGGGAACTAAGTGCCAAGTGTACACTTATCATAAGAGCTTAAAGTATATCTTCACTTGGAAAGATCTCAACCTTAGGTACCGCCATTGGTTAGAGCTCATCAAAGATTATGACTTGGAGATTCACTATCATCCGAGCAAGGCGAATCTAGTTGCGAATGCCTTGAGTTGGAAGGAGCATGTTCATGCAGCTATTGTTGCCCAGTTACCCGATGAGTTAGTAGAAGACTTTGAAAGACTCAACTTGGGAATAGTTGCACATACTGAAGGGATCACTATAGAAGTGGAACCTTCCTTAGAGAAAGAAATACGCAAGGGTCAGATCGGTGATGCTAAAATTCAAGAAATCAAAGATCTGATGGCTGAAGGTAGATGTCCAAACTTCACGGAGGATGAGCAAGGCACAATATGGTTCAAGAACAAGATATGTGTTCCTGAGATTGATAGCCTCTGTGAGACCATACTGAAGGAACCCATGACTCAGACTATTCTATTCATCATGGTAGTACCAAGATGTATCAAGATCTGAAGCAGAAGTACTGGTGTGGTATGGGCTAAAAAGAGATGTAGCTGCACACGTGGCATTATGTGATGTATGTCAAAGAGTCAAAGCTGAACATTAGAGGCTAGCTGGACTGCTACACCCGTTAAAGGTACCCAAATGGAAGTGGGAAGAAATTGGTATGGATTTCATTATCAGGTTGCCTCGTTCCCCGAAAGGTTATGATTCCATATGGGTGATCGTGGACAGATTAACCAAAGTAGCTCACTTCATTCCGGTCAAGACAACTTACAAGGGTTCTCAGTTGGCAGAGTTATATATGGCTTGAATTGTGTGTCTACATGGTGTGTTGAAGAAGATTGTTTCTGATCGAGGATCTCAGTTTACCTCAAGATTTTGGAAGAGTCTTCATGAGAACATGGATACAAAGTTGAGTTTCAGCTCGGCTTATCATCCCCAAACTGTTGGCCAGACTGAGAGAACTAACCAAGTACTTGAGGATATGTTAAGAGCTTGTGCCCTTAAGCATGGAGGTAGTTGGGACAAGAGTCTACCATATGCAGAGTTCTCCTACAATAATAGTTATCAGGCCAGTCTGAAAATGTCACCATTTGAAGCCTTATACAATAGAAAGTGCAGAACTCCTCTGTATTGGGATCATACTGTGAAAGACAGTTCTTTGGACCTAAAATTATTCAAGAGGAAGAAGAACAAGTTCGTATGATCCGAGAGAACTTGAGGATAGCACAGACTCGGCAGAAGAGCTATGCTAATAATCGAAGAAAACCACTGGAGTTTGAAGAGGGTGATCATGTGTACCTAAAGGTGTCACCAATTCATGGAATGAGAAGGTTCAAAGTTAAGGGCAAGTTATCCCCTTGCTTTATTGGACCCTTTAGAATCTTTAGGCGAGTTGGGGAGATGGCCTACCAGCTCAAGCTACCAGATCATCTGTCTGATGTACATGATGTGTTCCATGTATCTCAGCTGAAGAAGTGTCTCCGTGTCCAAGAGGAGCAGTTACCAATGGAGGAACTCAATGTACAAGGTGATCTAACCTACATGGAGCATCCCATCAAGATCATGGACACCTTGACTCGAGTCACAAAGAATAAAGTGATCAAAATGTGCAAAGTGCAATGGAGTCATCATGGAGAAGATGAAGCTATTTGGGAGAGAAGAAGAGCTACAAACATAATTTCCCCACCTCTTCCTTAGTTCCTCCTAATCTCGAGGTCAAGATTATTTTTAAGGGGTAGGATTTGTAATACCCAACTTGTGAATAATAAGAGAAGGTTAATCTTCTTATATGTGTTGCTCTCTACTTATTAGAACATATGAATAATCATATTTAATGTCAATAATTAACTAATGACACATAAATAATCTATGCATCATGTTGGAGTTTATTTGTTTGTGCATTTATAAATAATAATAATAGTAATAAAAATAAATAGAGGTTGAGTACCAACCTAATTTGAAATTTAGAAATTGAAAATAACACAGAAAAGAAAAGGAAAAGAGAATACATTATAAAGAAACCTATATAAAAATAAATATATCTTTTTCATATTGGTGCCTTTAATTTATACATTTGATCTGAGTACAAAAACTCACAACAACATTTGAATTCAAATTGAGATTTAAAATTGAAAACAAATGAAAAGAAAAGAAAAAGAAAAAAAAGAAAGCCAAGCGTCTGGCCGGCTCTGTTCTTTTTGGCCCATTTCCACTCTCGCCCCCTCGCGGCATAGGAGAGTGCATCGTGCCCGAATGAGTCGCTGGCTGGTGGACCCGAGTGGTCGGCGTCTCGCGAATCTGTGAGAGTTGGGGGTACTCGCTATTCAGTGGGCCAGGGTGTCGCGCGGCGCAGTGTTCCGGCTTCATTGATGTGTGGGCCACGTCAGTCAGTCCATTGTCCTCAACAACCCAGACCGAGTCTTCGCGAGATCTCTAGGGAAAGCAGGTAAGAGGTTGCAAACCAGCTCGGTGCGCAGGGAGTCGATCTGGGAGTATAAGTATCGGTGCCTCGCGACCCGTGGGGTTATTGGAGCGGAAAAAGGGAGGTCTAGCCGCCGGTCTATGAGAAACTCCTCGGTGGGCGGAAGAAGGTGCGTCGCCGCCACACCATTTATGCACCTTGTCATCGCTCAGCCCCTGATACTGGGTCTAGGAGTGCGGCAAGGATCCCGTGTGCGTGTGTGTCGAGAATCAGGTCGGTTGGGCGCTCCGGGACTCGGTGATTGCTTGTCGGAGTTTGTTGCCCCTCGTAAAGCCATTGGCCACCGTGGATAGCTCAGACCGGCACCCTAATTCGTGGTAACGATAGCCTTTTTCGATTTCCTGTACTTCCCTCACTGTTTTGCGTTCGCCACATCCGTGTAGGAGCTTCGAATCGGGAAAATTGCGTGCGCGCGGGGGGAGGGGGGTAGTGTTTGCCGTTGACCACCATGGACGCCGCCGTGGTGTGCTCTGTTGTGTAATTGGAGGTTAGAGCCGTCGATTGGCTAGTAAACGGTTAGGATCAGTGATGGGAGTGAGAGTGCTTCGGACCATTGATGGTCGATCCAGTGGCCACTATCACATACCGATTTGTTTTAAGTGAAGACAGACCCTGGCGCTTGATTTCAGATCGGACAGATAGCGTGAGTACCGCTTCATGGCATGAGCGATCTAATCCGAGGCGTCTGGTGTTGATCGGACGGCTAACCTAGGCCCGTACCCCTTCGGACAACGCTTTATGCATAAGTGACCCTAGAGAATTTAGGAATCAACCCACGCTCCATGGCAATATAAAAGTAATTACAGAAGAGTCCTGGTTTTTGCAGATAGGGCCCTAAACATTTCAGAAATCATGAGCGCATTCCAGAAAACCAGTAAATGGAATAGAAAAATATGGAAAATGATTTTCAGTATTAAAATAATTCCAGAAACTTGTTTAATTCATAGAAAATTCATTTTAACTCCTTTTTGATCCATTATAGTTGAATTAATTTTGTATTAATATTATTTATCACGTAGTAACTTTGTTTTACCATGAAATGTAGATTAAAATTAATCACTTAGTTTATTCTAAACAAGACACATAAAAACTTCGGAAAATCATAACTTGTTATCCGTAACTCCAAATATAGTGATTCAAAAACCTACAATCTCGTTATGATGTGTAGAAAATTATCATGCATTATATTCCTCTATTTGGTGTGATGTTAATTTCTTCTGTACTATGTTTGTTTGTATTACTTTGAGTAAACGAGCAAGTGATCGAGGACCCCGGTACCCAGCAAGTGGAAATTGCTAATCAGGAGCTCATTGAAGGCAAGTTGTGCCCTTCACCACTTTTATTTACCCAATAATGTTCTCTATAATCATTTTGGCATGCTCAGGCTTAATTTTGATGGGACCCAATAGGTCACCCTAGTTTGGTCATCTTAACACCTTGCTTACCCCTGAACTTTTGGGTAGTCTTTGCTATTGTGTCCCATCAAAATTAAGCCTGAGCATGCCAAAATGATTATAGAGAACATTATTGGGTAAATAAAAGTGGTGCCTGAACTTCTGGGTAGTCTTTGCTATTGCTATATGTGGTTTTGGGTGTTAAGATAATTATTACACATGGTCATGCTTTATTATTGTTATTCTATTCTATTCATGATAAGACTATTATGTTAATTGGAACATGGAGCTTAACTTGAGAAACATGTGCCACCACAAGGGTGGAATGGGACTCCCTTGGCTGATTAATTAGGAAAGCTAGTGGAGGTCTACCTTGCCCAAAAGGGGCAAGGGCAGTAGGGAAGTTGTCGGTGTAGGGAGGTTCTGGGGGTTATTTTGCTGCGATGGCTTTTCAGATGGGGGATTCCTGCCTTGCGCTCCCTAAAAATTGTAGCGGGTTTTCTAAAGCTAATGGAACTTTGTAAAGGCCTCGTAGTGGTACCTTGTCTTGCTTCCTTGGTAGAGGTGTATGGGGTCTGATCAACCCTGTGACAAATGGGTAACATGACTTGTGGGTAAAGGGTACAACCTCTGTAGAGTGTAAAACTGGTATACTAGCCGTGCTCGCGGTCATGAGCAGCTCAGGACTCTCGCATGATTAGCTTATGAAATTAAACTTAATTTGTCATTTGCATCGCATTTTGGTTTTGTTATTAATTTTGATCTATTATCACTCTTGTTTGGTATGTACTTACACTTAGTAACTCTTAATAAAATTTGACCATCTTATTAAAAGCAATGCTCAGCTTTAACCCTTATTTGTTGATCAGCCTTACACTTCACATGAGCTCACACCTTTGGTGAGTTCATGCACAATATTCCCCACAACTTGTTGAGCTATGATCTTTTGTGAGCTCACCCTTGCGATATATAAACCCCCCCACAGGTGAAGAGCAGGTAGTCCAGGAGGAGGTCTACAATGAGGAATACGAGTTGGTCTAGGTGGCGTCTCCTAGTCAGTTTGTTGGCACCAAAGAATAATTATTAGTTCGTTTTATTGTTGTCATTTATTTTTGTAAGATACTTCTGCTATGTAATAATATTTGTGACATTTATCTCTACACACTTGGTCATTATATGTGTTGTTCTTCTTTGACGCACATATGAGACGCACCCGACTTTACCCAATAAATCCGGGTGTGACAGATTTCTTAGATTTTTTGTTTGTTATCATGTCAAACATGGCAATCTTGGGCACTTAGCCACATGCTGTTTTTCTTAGTTCCATTTTCTTGCTATTTTGGTTTTATTATTTCTGGGCATTTTGTTTGTTGCGGCACCAAGTCACATGTTGTTTTCCTTGGCTTCGTTCTCTTTTGTACATTTTTACGTCTCGTGCTCATGAACATATTCTCACATTTTCACCATTTCTCATAAGCTATAGCTTACTAGTTTCATGTGTTTGGGGTCTTAGAACTATCATATTCTTAACATTCTTAAGCTACTATTAGGTCCACTAGTTTTATATTGTATGAGACATCATTTTTCTAGCTTGTTTACTGTAATAAACAACAAGTTCTTTGGATTTTCTACACCCATGAGGAGCTCAAATACTCGGAGTCATGTTTTTTTTACTATTTTGGGTTTTCGACTCCTTAGATTTTTGTTTGTTCTGACATGTCAAACATGGCAATCTAAGAACCTAGTCACATGATATTTTCTTTGGAACACTTTCTTGTGTATTTTTTCACCATTTTGTGAGTTGTAGCTTACTGGTTTTAGGGGTTTTGGAACTATTGAGTCATATACAATCACTACCGGACTCGCCTTCTTTGCCGAGTGTCCCAGACACTCGGCAAAGTCGTTTTGCACTTGGCAAAGAACACTCGGTAAACATTTTATTGACAAAGGGTTCTTTCCCGAGTACTTTTTTTGGACTCTTGGCAAAGACTTTGCTGTGTCGAAAAACACTCAACAAATAAAAGCACTCGACAAATTAAAAATAAAAAACCCAAATAACAACAAAACATTTTCTTTTAAATTAGGGGAACAACTCCTTAACTGCTGCCATTTTCCCTACCCCATCGCCCTATCATTTTCACCATTTTTTGAATCAAATTTATGTGTTTTGTGAACGGGATGGTGAGGATCAAAATCACAACCTCTCTCTTGCGCATAACCACCTCTACAACTACACTACTACATCACTTGTGTCCATATTACGTTTTTCTTCCTCGTGTATTATAGCAAATCAACAATAATTTGATTATTTGAGGAACTAAATGAATTTAATTGAAATTGTGGTCAACTGTAAAGTTGCATAACCTTTCAAGATCTACAACTTCTATTTTGATAGTTTCTTCATTCGAGTCCGTTTACAAAATTTGAATTTCAAAATTTGTTTCCATGACAAGATGATTTCAAATCAAAAAAAATTTGTCGACTGCTTTATTTTGGTGGTTTTTCCATTCGAGGTAGTTTTCAAAATTCGAATTTTATATTTTTTAAATCCAGACATAGTTTTCATTGACAAGATGACTTTAAATTTAAAAGTTTCCAACTATAAAATTCAATAAATTCTCAAGATCTACAAAGTTTATTTTTGTTATTTGGTCATTTCTTCAACCCACATGATGGTTCTAACATTATTCACAAATCTTATTCATCTCTCTTGTTGTTTCATAAACTACAAGAGAGATATAGGTTTTATTAACAAATTTACTTTTATTTTGTCATATGAAGAAATGATCAAAATGTAAATTATACATCTTGATGATTTATACAAATTTGTAATTGAAAACTTTTTCATTTACTGCTTGTCACACCTGGATTTAAGGGACAAAACCGGGTGCATCTCATATATGCGCCAGAGAAGACAACACATATAATAACAGAGTGTACAGAGATAAATGTCACAATATCATCAGAGTAATTATTACATAGCGGAAGTCTTACAAAATAAATGATAAAATAAAGCGAACTAAATATTATTCCCTGGCGCCATAAAGTTAACTGGGAGACACCACCTAGATCAAGTCGAAAGCCTTAGTGTAAGGCGGCTCCTCTTCGATCACCTGTTCTTCTCCTGTGGGGGGTGTGAGACAACAAGGGTGAGCTCACACATGTTCATCGCTCAACAAGTTGTGGGGAATAATGCGCATGAACTCACCAAAGGTGGGAGTTCATGTGAAGTGTAACGCTGGACAATAAAATAAAGGTTGAAGCTGAGCATTGCTTTTATAAGTTGGTCAAAATTTTATTAGCAGTTACTAAGTGTAAGTAAATACCAAACCATAGTAATAATAAATAAAAGTAATAATAAAATAATCCCAATGCCATGTAAATGACAAATTGAATTTAATCCCATAAATTAATCATGTGAGTGTCCGAGCCGCTCATGACCGTGAGCACGACTAGTATACCAGTTTTACACTCTGCAAAGGTTGTGCATCTTTACCCACAAGTCGTGTTACCCATTTGCCACGGGGTTGATCGGACCCCATACACCTCTACCAAGGAAGCGAGGCAGGGTACCACTACGAGGCCTTTACAAAGTTCCACTAGCTTCAGAAAACCCGCTATAGTTTCTAGAAAGCTCCAGTGCAGGGATCCCTCGCCTGACCGCCATCGCAGTAAAATCAACCCAAGGACCTCCCTACACTGACCACTCCCCTACTGCACTTGCCCCTATAGGGTAAGGTAGTCATCCAGTAGCTTTCCTAGTTAATCAGCGAAGGGCGTCCCATACCACCCTTGTGGTAGCACTGTTTTTCCGGATGGTTCTCCATGTTCCTATTAACATAATAATTTTATCATGAACAATAAATAATAACTGATAACAAAAGTGTAATAATGAGTGATGTATATCTCCATACCCAAAACCACATAAAACAATAGCATATATTACCCAAAATATTCAGTGGTAAAACAAGGTATAAAGATAGCCAAAACTATGGTAACCTATTGGATCCCATCAAAATTAACCTATGAAGATCATTATGATTAATAAGAACATGACTAGGTAAAAAGGAAGTGATCAAGGGCACAACTTGCCTTCAACGAGCTCCTGCTTAGCAGTCTCCACCAGCTAAACCCCTGGATTCTCTGTGGCTTGCTCGTCTACTTGCATCAATACCAACATATATAGTATAACAAAAATTAACATCATACCAAACAATAGAACAGAATACATGATAATATTCTACGCTGCGTGACGAGATCGTAGGAAAAAGAATCACTAAATTTGGAGTTATATTTATTTAGTTATGAATTTCTAAAGGTTTTAGGTGCCTGATACAAGATTAATTAAGAAATAAATTTTAATGTGGGTTTTATGTCCAAACAGTGGCACTATTTGATAGACAATAATATCACAAAATTATAGGAACAGGAATGGATTAATTTGGACTGAGCATGAATTTTCTACAAATTAAACAAGTTCTAGCATTTATTTATACATTAAAAATCAATTTCTGTTATTAATTTCCTATTTCCAATACTCTCTGGATTGGGCGCCAATTTCTGGAAAATGCAGGGGCTAATCTATAGTTTTCCCGTGACTCAGTGAACATTGCCCACGGACGTCGGGTTTATAACTGTATTATACATGGGCTCTTTTGCAAAAGAACCGACTGAAGGGGTATCGGTGGTTCTCGGCCGCCCGATTAAATTTCAGCGGTTAGGATTAGATTCGAGTTAAAACGAATTGGTATCGGACAGGAACCCTAGGATGGGATATGGACGGCTTAGATTTTATGGTGGCCAAAACATCGTGGATTGCCCGATCTATCATCAACGCCCTGGATCTATTCCCTCCGAATCGGTAACTTATGTCTAATCAAGGCCATTGACTCAGGATCCGACGACACACAGTTCGATGGAGCGCGACTTAATCCTAACTCGTGTGATCCTGATCGGACGCCTCTCGTTTCTCCACAAATAGTTATGGGCAGCTGAATCTAGGTCATCCAAATCCAGATCAACGATCCGCAGCCATCCCCCTAACAGAACCCACACATAGGCAGCGCCGTCGAGCCTCATGGCGAAACTTCGCCGGAGTAGGGTCCCCCACTATCCTAATGCACTGAACTCATCGGGAAGTGGTGTTTTACGTAGATAGAAGTAATGCACTCAGCATGGGGAATATCTCACCAACGATAATGGTGCATCGAACCCGGGCGACGGCGTGGCGCAGATCTACGGCGGCGATGGAGCATCGGCGAGCGATTGCCGGCACTTGGTCGGCACACCGAGTCTGACGATTTCGTGAGCGTACCCATGCTAATCGGCGAAGCCCCATGAACGATTCGCCAATGTGATCGAAGATCACCTGCGGCGGCACCTTGCTTCTCCTGGTCTCACTTCTCACGGCGTGGCACCCACAGTGTTGGTGGTTCCTAGGTCTCTTGCTTGGGTAATCGGGGGGGGGGGGGGAAACGCGCCATAGGTCGGGTACATATCTCGGGTAGACTCCCACAACAAACAACTTCGAATTCCGCGCAACGTGCGTGTCATGATCGGGCAAAGATCGGCGGAGGAGACCGAGCTGACAGTATGGGCCCACTTGTCCGAGAAAGGGGTGATCCGCTAAGTCGATTAGCTGGCGGTCCCACATGTCGCCGCATTCCCACCGGTTGGGCTGGCTCCACGCGGAGTGTGGAAATGGGCCACGAAGGGGGTTTTGTGCGCGAGTTGGGCCTGCTGAGGTGGATTCGGCCCAATGCGCGGTTCTTACCCTTTTTTATAATTTATACTATGTCTTCTCTTCTCCTTTTTCCCATCCTCAAGGATTTTAATTGAATTCAAATATTCAACTGAATTCAAATATTTGTTTTGAACTCTTACACTGCAGATTAAGTTAAACCCTAATTTCTTAGTAATATGTCTGTATATTTTTATTTACCTTGTATATTGCTTTCTTTTCCTCTTCTTTCCTTATATTTATTATTCCCAGATACTAACTTTCAATTTACGTTTACTAGTTTCAACATTAATACAAATTTTCTTACTATTATTATCATCATCAAATGCACAAACAAATAAACCTCACATGATGCACTTTTCCCTTTATTTAGTATAATAGTTGGTAGTCAAGGTGACCCCATGGTTTTGAATATGCCAAAATAAGAATAACAACACCAGTGGTTAAATGAACCTTTTATATCTCTCTTTTCTTGTACACTCTATTACTCTCAACATTTGGGTATTACACTGCTTCAAAACGTGATTTTTAAATTGTCTTTTCCTTGTGTTGAAAAAAACACTCATTAAAATGTCAAAAATAAAACACTCGACAAAGTGTTTCTTTGCCAAGTGTTTTTTTACCGAGTGTTTTTGCTTGGCACTTGTAATTCTCAATTTGTAAGAGAATACTAAAGGAGAAATTATTTCCTTTCTCTATATATGGGTGTTGTCTCCATTCATCATCCCATGTGAACACCTCTTTTAAACAAATAAATAAATAACAAAAGACACCCAAAAATAATACATGCATCATACTGGGATTTTATTTTATGTGCATTTTGTGACAACATAAAATATATAAAAAGAAATATATTAAAGCCCAAGTGGAATTGAAGGTCTAGAATAAATTCTATAATTGAGAAAGGAAGAGAAGAAATACTATATAATACAAAACAAAATGTATAAAATGTAAACTCTATCCATAGTGGTGAGATTAAAATCTACCTTTAATTGAGTACAAAAGCCACATGTATATTTGAGGTCTAAATTGGAAATTTAAAATAAAATGAGAAAAGAAAACAGAAAAGATAAAAGAAAAAACAAAAAAGAAAAGAATTCAGTTGGGCCCAAAGCGCTCAAATCAGCCCACCAGGACAACCACGCGCGCGAGCCCAGCTGGATGGGATTGGCGCCGACATCTCTGGTCCACAGGGTAGTCACACCGTGCCAGCTCTCTCGCCACCCACACTGACGGAAGGGCCCCATTTGTCAGTCCACCGGTCAGCCTCTCGCCGCCATTACCGCGCGACATGACCTCAACAATCCCGCGCGAATAACCCGGCACGCTTGCTCCATCCCGGACCTCCCTGCGCTATATGACTGCGGGTCTGGGGCCGTTCTCCCCTCGCCCCTCGTTGACCCGAACGAAAAGCTAACGCCGCCGTGTGAGGGAGCGATATGGGTAGTGGCACCATTGCCGCCGTGACGAATCAACGCCGTATCCACGCTCCGCTCTGCCTTCCTCGCCGGTAATCCCCCTCCTTTTTGGGTTGGTAGTAAATCATACCGTGCCTAAATTAGATTCTTGGAGCCTTGGGATTTGCTCGCCGGTGTTGGGTTTCCCCGTGGAATCGCCCCTTCATGTGGCTGGGGATTCCCACTACGTGTCTCGGTGAGCGAACTCCTCCATGGCGCTCCAAATCTTATCTGCATCGTTTTGCGCTAACTAAAGCAATGGTTTGTCACTGGGAAAATGGGAGATGCGGGGTGTCACACCCGGTTTTAGAAGGCAAACCGAATGCGAACCATGTACGTGTCAGGATCAGCAATTCACGTACACAACAGTTACATAACTAGACATCATCACACAGTGCTAAAATAATGACATAAAAGAGGGTATAATATTCGATTACATCATGATGTACGAGACATCCACATAGTCTTTAACAATTATCAAAGTGCAGAAAAGAAACGTAGATAAACACGGCCTACACAGGCAGCCGACAGGGGGTTTGCCGCTAACCCACGCCTAGAACTCATCGTACTCTTGGAACTCCTGGAAGTCCTCCTCCATGACTTCATCTTCACCTGAGCAGTAGTTGCAACGCGGGCAACCTAGGGGGGGTTTGGTGTGTAAAGCAAGAGTGAGTACACATCAACATACTCAGCAAAATGTCCTGTTTGGCTGTAGTGGACTAGCTTTATGTGGAGTTATGTCAAGCAGTTGCTTTTAGTTGGTCCGGTTATTATTTACTAGTAGAAAGCTAGGTTTTAGTATTAACCCAAGTTATTAACCCAATGTACCCTTTCCAGACGGAAAGAATACCACTTACCATTACCATAAGCATAATCAGAACCATCATCCTCATCACCCCCTGTAAACCATACATCTCTGATCAAGTATCTCTAATCAATGGAGCTCCCTTGGCCGCTCATAACCATGAGCACAACAGATATATCAGTTTCATAACACTATGTAGAGGTTGCGCACTTTACCCACAAGCCGTGATTCCCTCTTGCCTCGGGCCGATCAAACCCTTAAACACTACTAAGGTGAATAGGCAGGGTTTCACTACGTAGCCTTTATAAAGATTCCCTGGGGCTGTAGCCGCCCGTTAGGTTTCCTAAATGCACTGCACTCCTCCCCAAGGGGTGAACCAACCTTGGTAGAGCGAGCCACATACACCGAGTCCCATTAATGGCACGACGGCGAAGCGAACTACACCCTAGTTCCTCTAATTACTCAGCTAAGGGCGTCCCACTCCACCCTCATGGTTGCACTGTTTTCCCGGGCAGTCATCCAACGAACAGGTCCTTACGGAGAGGCACTTGAGAAATAGCTCGAGCCCCCTTAAATGTCACAGTACCATCATCATAATCAAAATGGAAAACATCATATCATAGATAATCTCATCATGTTCATTGATTAATGTGAAGCACTAGCAAATGGCTAAACCAAAATAACCCAACCAGAATAGGTAAACAAGGACAAGATAGACAAAAGCTAGTCAATCCTTAGGTACAAACTGTGTAAATGCGGGGAGTGAATTATAAAATGTATAGGACATAGATGGGTCAAGGGACACTTGCCTTCACCAATCGACTGCTGCTCAGGGTCTTCACCTGCAACTCCTTTGGACTCCACCAACTGACAGTTATCTATACGAGTTTCAAACATACATTCCATAAATTTAATACAAAGGAACAGTACAACAAACAATAGAATGCAATAAATAAAAAGACGTTCGACGCAGGGCTCACACCTATGACTAAGTGAGAAAGAAAAAGTAACGGTCGAGGCTACGGCCGACGAGCGATCACGTCACACGATTATAAATTAAAATACTCGTCTAAACAGAATGGTATTAATTTAGCCATCGTGTTAAGCATAGGGTTAAGTCATGTTCCATGTTTAATTATTATGAACAGATAAAGGTAAATTAAAAGGATTATCGCGCGACGAGACGCGCGACACAACACTTAAATTGAATTTAAAAAATAAACGACCCGTCGCACGACAGGGCGCGCAACGAGACTCTTGCATTAATTATAAAGAAACGTTAAGCGTCGCGTGGCGAAACGCACGACAAAATACGTCATCTGAACTGAATTTAAAACGAAACGTCGTGCGACGAAGCGCGCGACACAGCTCATTAATAAAGACGAATTTTACTATGAATCGTCGCGTGATGAAGCGCGCGACGCAGCACATCGACTAAACTAAAATAAAGAAAAACGGATTAAACTGAAAGTTGAACATCACGCAGCTATAGTCGCGCGCGCGAGAACACGCTGTGTGCGCCGGGGGCACGTGAGCTGCGCCGAGGCATAAGGGCGCGGGGTTGCGGGGCGCGCAGGACGTGAGGCCGCCGGGGCGTGAGGCCACCGGGGCGCGAGCGCGCAGTGGCGCAGGGTCGTCGGGCCACCGGGGCGTGGGCGCGGGGGCCACCAGGGCAGGGGCGTAGGGCCAACGGGGACGCCGGAGCGTGGGCGCGAGGCCGCAGGGGCAGGGGCGCGGGGGCCGCGGGGCCGAGGCCGCCGCCGGGGTGCGGGGCACGCAGGGAACGCGCGCAGGGGAGAAGGAAGGGGAGGGGGAGGGGGAGAGAGAGGGAGAGGGAGCTCACCTCGGGGTCCAAATCTGGCGATCACCGTCTCCAAAACCTAGGGCACCACGGGGTAGAGAGAGGGAGTTGTGCGCGGGAGAATTGAATGAGGGTAAAGAGATCAGGGGAGGGGGCGGCGCGGCATAGGGAGGGGCAGGGCGCCAGGGGCGCGCGGGCCAAGGCCGGGCCGAGCTGGGTCGGGCTAGGCTGGGCTGGGCCGCACCGCGGGTCAAAATCTCGTGGCACGCACAACCACGGATCAGAATCCAATTCGCGAAACAAAATCCAAAACGAGACTAAGCAACACACGTGATTAAACACGACATCAGACAAAGAAATATGCCTCGGCATGATGCAACACTCATGTCAACATAGGTTTTTGTTTACACATGACACGGACACAAGTCGCTATATTGCTTTGAAATTGGGAAGAAGGAGCAAAACAGGAAGAGAAAAGAGAGTAATGCCTGAATTTGGTGAGTAAAAAGAAGAAAAAATTCTACCCACAAATTCAGGGCGTTACACGGGGCTCCGGCATGGCACGTCGCCGCGGGTGAGTAACACCGCCGTGCAGATTCAGCTGTAGGATGACGACAGCTACTGGTCGTAGATCGGTCTGTGTGCGGTTGAGATTAGATCCATGCTACCATTTTTTCAAGTCGATCTGTGGCGTCCGTTTCGGATCTGGCGAGCGTGATTCGATTTAGTTATTTTCAATCCGGTGCATTCACTGTGAATCGGACGGTTATAGGGCGTCTCGGTTCTGTCTTGGATGAATCTAATCTGGGTCGTGGGGCTTTAATCCGATGGTTGAGACCCATCCATGTCCCTTTGACCTAGCGTTTTTACATATGAAACCCTCTGGTTCTAAGAAAATAACTCGTGGTCCATGCAGGCTGTTCACTGTGTCTTGGGATTCTTGCGCCAAAGACCTTACACTTCCTGGTAATTGATGCCCAGTCAAGAGAAATAGAAAACTAAGAAAAATCAATTAGAAAATGATTTTTAGTATTAAATTAATTGCAGAAACTTGTATAAATCATAGAAAATACACATGAACTCCAAATTAACCCATTACAGTTTCTAAAATTTTGTAATAATACTGTTTATCACCTAGAGTCTCTGTTTTGACATGAAAACAATAATAAATTTTATTTCTCAATTAATCATATATCAAGCACATAAAACCTTTGAAAATTTATTACTTAAAATCTATAACTCCAAATTTAATGATTCCTGTTCCTAGGTTCTTATTTTAATGTGTAGATTATTATCATGTATTTTGTTTACATGTTTGGTGTGATATTAATGTCTCCTTTATAATGTGCTTGTTTGTATTGTGGCGAGTAGAAGAGTCTGTGACTGAGGATCCTGGTGCCCAGCAGATAGAAGTTGCTGAGCAGGAGCTCATTGAAGGCAAGTTGTTCCCTTGACCACTTTTTACCCAATAATGTTCTTTAATATCACTCATTCATGCATAGGTTTAATTTTGATGGGACCCAATAGGTCACCCTAGTCTGTTTATCTTTTTTACCTTGTTTACCCCTGAATCATTTAGGTAGTTATGCTATTGCTTTACATGGTTTTGGGTTAATATTTCATTATATCCATGTTCCAATTATTTGGTTATTTTATCTATGTTTATGTCAAGATCATTAATGTTAATTGGAACATGGAGCTTAACTTGAGAAACATGTGCCACCACAAGGGAGGAATGGGACCCCTTGGCTAACTAATTAGGAAAGCTAGTGGAAGACTACCTTACCCGAAAGGGGCAAGGGCAGTAGGGGAATTGCATGCAAAGAGGTTCTCGGGTTGATTTTGCTGCGATGATGGTCAGACGGTGGTTTCTAGCAAGTGCTCTTCCCATAAACTTTAGCGTGTTTTTGGAAGCTAGTGGAACTTTGTAAAGGCCTCATAGTGTTGCCCTGCCTCGCTTCCTTGGTAGAGGTGTATGGGAGTCGCGATCCCTTGGCAGATGGGTAACATGACTTGTGGGTAGAGGGTACAACTTGTGCAGAGTGTAAAACTGGTATACTAGCCGAGCTCGCAGTCATGAGCAGCTCAGGACTCTCGCGTGATTAAATATGAAACTTAAATTCAATTTGTCATTTGCATTGCATGGGATTATTTATTAATTTTGTTCTATTATTCTTATTATGGTTTGATATTTACTTACATTTAGTAACTGCTAATAAAATTTGACCAACTTATTAAAAGCAATGCTTAGCTTTAACCTCTATTGTTGATCAGCCTTACACTTCACATGAACTCCCACCTTTGGCGAGTTCATGCACACTGGTTTCCCCATAACTTGTTGAGCTATGATCATGTGTGAGCTCACCCTTGCTGTCTCACACCCTCCACAGGAGAAGAACGGGTGGTTCAGGAGGAGCCAGACAACGAGGTGTTTGATCTGATCTAGATGGTGTCACCCAGTTGACTTTATGGCGCCAAGGATGATCCTTAGTTCGTTTTATATTTATCTTTTATTTTGTAAGACTTCCACAATGTAATAAGTACTCTGATGTTATTGTGACATTTATCTCTATACACTCTGTTATTATATATGTTGTATTTTTTGGCGCATGTATGAGATGCACCCAGCTTTGTCCCTTAAATCTGGGTGTGACAGCACTCTACAAAGAGCTTCTTTCCTGAGTGGCCGAAAAAACACTCGGCAAATCATTTGGCACTCGGCAAAGAGCCGAATTTCGGTAGTGAATCTTATGCAATTATTAGGGCCACTAAAATATTTTAAGGGCCATTCAACATTTTTCTAGCTAGCTTCTGCTCTCAAATGAGTTCTTTGGATTTTTTTCTACATCCACGAGGAGCTCAACTGCCTGGGTCATGAGTTTTTTTTTCTATTTTGGGTTTTCAATTCCTTAGATTTTTGTGTGTTCTAACATGTCAAACATGGCAATCTAAACACTCAGGCACATGCTGTTTTTCTTAGGACCATTTTCTTGTGTAGATTTTTCGCGTGCACTTACTCAGACTGATTTTAATGTTTTCACCATTTTTCATGAGTTTTAGCTAACTAGTTTAGGTGTTTTACGAGTTTTCCAACTATCAAGTCTTAGACATTCTCTGGCCAATATTAGGGCCACCAAGACGTATCTAGAGTGGGACAGCATTTTTCTATCTAGTTTCTGATCAAATGCACAAGTCATGAGTTTTTTCTCGCTATTTTGGGTTTTTAGTTCCTCGGATTTTTGTTTGATCTAACATGTCAAACATGGCAATCTAAGCACTCAGCCACATGTTGTTTGCTGGGACTATTTTCTTGTGTAGATTTTCAACATCCCGTGAACTCAGACCGATTTTAATGTTTTCACCATTTTTCGTGAATTATAGCTCACTGGTTTAGGTGTTTTGGTGGTTTCACAACTATCGAGTCCTAGACATTCTTTGTCAACTATTAAGGCCACCTAGATGTAGGTAGGGTGAGGCAACATTTTTCTAGCTACTTTATGCTCACAAACAATATGTTATGTGGATTTTCTACACCTATGTTGAGCTCAAATAATCAGGGTCATGAGCTTTTTTTGCTATTTTGGGTTTATTATTCCTAGGATTTTTGTTTGTTCTGGTACTTAGCCGCATGCTCTTTTTCTTGGGCCTATTTTCTTTTGAACATTTTTTATGGTCCATGCTATCAGGCCAGTTCTCACATTTCACCATTTTTCGTGAGCTAAGGTCACTGGTTTTAGGTGTTTTGGGGGTCCTACAACCACTAAGTCCTAGACATTCTTAGGCAACTCATAAGGCCACTTGGATGTATCTATGGTGAGACAACATTTTTCTAGCTAATATTTTTATCACAAATAACGAGTTCTTTGGATTTTGTACACCCATGAGGAGCTCAAATGCATGAGGTCATGGTTTTTTTTTCACTATTTTGGGTTTTTGATTCCTCAATTTTTTTGTTATCATAAGACAAACATGAAAATCTTGGCACTCAGCCACATGTTGTTTTTCTTGGTCCAATTTTCTTTTGTAGATTTTTTATGTCCCATGCTCACGGACAAATTCTCACATTTTCACCATTTTTTATGATCTATTGTTCACTAGTTTCATGTGTTTGGGGTCCTAGAACTACCAAGTCCTTAACATTCATAGGCTATTATTAAGTCCACTAGAATGTATCTTGCATTATACAACATTTTTCTAGCTAGTTTCCGATCACAAATAACAAGTTCTTTGGGTTTTCAACACCCACGAGGAGCTCAAATGCCCAGGGTCATGGGTTTTTATGCTATTTTGGGGGGTTTTGAATCCTTGGATGGTTGTTTGTTCTGGCATGTTACGCATGACAATCTAAGAACTCGATCACATGACATTTTCCTAGGGGCCTTTTTTGCATAGAATTTTGAAGTCACGTCCTCTGGGACCAATTTTAATGTTTTCACCATTTTTGTGAGTTATAACTCACTGGTTTTAGGTGTTTGGGAGGGGGGGTCTAGAACTATCAAGTCCTAGGAATTCTTAAGCAACTTTTAAGGCCACTGAGATGTACCTAGGGTCAGCCAACATTTTTCTAGCTAGTTTGTGCTTATAAACAAAGGGTTCTTTGGATTTTCTACACCCATTAGGAGCTCAACTGCCTGGGTCATGACTTCTTTCACTATTTTCATTTTTTGATACTTTGGATTTTTGTTTGTTCTGACATGCCAAACATGGCAATCTAAGCACTCAACCACATGTTGTTTTTCTTGGGACCGTTTTATTGTGAAGTTTTTTTTTTCATGTCTCACTATTTTCATGCTATCAGACCAATTCTCACGTTTTTCTAGACCAATTCTCACGTTTTTCTTGGGACCATTTTCTTGTGAAGTTTTTTTCACGTCTCACTATTTTCATGCTATTTTGGGATTATTATTCCTAGGTTTTTTGTTTGTTTCGGTACTCACCACATGTTGTTTTTTCTTGGTTCTATTTTATTTTTTAGTTTTTTATGTCCTACGCCCATGGACAAATTCTGACATTTTCGCCATTTTTTATGAGCTATAGCTCACTAGTTTCATGTGTTTGGGGGTCCTAGAACTACTGAGTCCTTAACATTCTTAGGCTACTAATAAGTTCACTTGCATGTATCTTAGATGAGACAACATTTTTCTAGCTAGTTTTTGGTCACAAACAACGAGTTCATTGGCTTTCCTACACCCTTGAGGAGCTCAAATGCTTAGTGTAATGAGCTTTTTCACTATTTTGAATTTTTATTCTGTGGATTATTGTTTGTTCTAACATGGCAATCTAAGAACTCAGTCACATGATGTTTTCCTTGGGACCATTTTCTTGTGTAGATGTTTTCACGGCCCATGCTCTCAAACCGATTTTAATGTTTTCACCATTTTTCGTGAGTTACAGCTCATTGGTTTAGGTGTTTTTGGGGTTTCATAACTATCGAGTCCTAGACATTCTTTGACAACTATTAAGGCAACTAAGATGTATCTAAGACAAGACAACATTTTTCTAGTTAGTTTCTGCTCATAGGCAGCATGTTCTTTGGATTTTCTACACCAATGTGGAGCTCAAATAACCAGGTCATGAGTTTTTCTTTGCTATTTTGGGTTTATTATTCCTCGACTTTTTGTTTGTTCCGGCACTTAGCCACATGTTGGTTTTCTTGGGCCTATTTTCTTTTGTATATTTTTGACGGTCCATGCTATCATACCAATTCATATGTTTCACCACCTTTCTTGAGCTATAGCTCAATGGTTTTAGGTGTTTTGAGGGTCCTAGAACTACTGCGTCCTTGACATTCTTAGGCAACTCAAATGGCCACTTGGATGTATCTATGGTGAGACAACATATTTTTAGCTAATTTCTTATCACAAATAATGAGTTCTTTGTCACCTAACAAACATGGCAATCTTGGCACTTAGCCACATGTTGTTTTTCTTAGCTCCATTTTCTTGCTATTTTGGGTTTATTATTCCTAGGCTTTTTGTTTGTTTCGACACTCATTCGCATGTTGTTTTTCCTAGGCCTGTTTTCTTTTGTAGACTTTTTACGGCCCATGCACATGGACTTATCCTCACATTTTCACCATTTCTTATGAGCTCTAGCTCAACAATTTCATGTGGTTGGGGGTCCTAGAAGCATAGAGTCCTTGACATTAAGTCCACTAGTATGTATCTTGAATGAGACACCATTTTTATAACTAGTTTCTGGTCATAAATAACAAGTTCTTTGGATTTCTACACCACAAGGAGCTCAAATGCTTGGAGTCATGAATTCTTCACTACTTTGGGTATTTTTATTTTTTGGATTTTTGTTTGTTCGAAATGTCAAATATGGCAATCTAAGAACTCACCCACATGTTGTTTTTCTTCAGTCCATTTTCTTGTGTAGATTTTTCATGTCCCATGCACTCAGATCAATTTTAATGTTTCCACCATTTTTCGTGAGTTATAGTTCACTGTATTTCAGGGGGTTTTGGAACTATCGAGTCATAAATATTCTTTGCCTACTAATAAGGCAACTAAGATGTATCTAGGAGGAGACAACATTTTTCTAGTTAGTTTGTGCTCACAAACAACATGTCCTTTAGATTTTCTACACCTATGTGGAGCTCAAATAACCAGGGGCTGAGTTTTTTATTTTGGGTTTATTATTCCTAGTCTTTTTATTTGTTCCAGCACTTAGCTACATGCTGGTTTTCTTGGGCCTATTATCTTTTGTATATTTTTGATGGCCAATGCTATCATACCAATTCTTTTAACATTTTTGCTGGCCCATGCTATCAGACCAATTTTCATGTTTCGCGATTTTTATGAGCTATAGCTCACTGATTTTAGGTGTTTTAGGGGCCCTAGAACTACTGAGTCCTAGACATTCTTAGGCATATCGTAAGGCCACTTAGATGTATCTATGGTGAGACAACATTTTTCTAGCTAATATCTGATCACAAGTAATGAGTTCTTTTGAGTTTCTACACCCATGAGGAGCTCAAATGCCCGAGGTCATGAGTTTTTTTCACTATTCCGGGTTTTTGATTCCTCGAGGTTTTGTTTATTGTCACATGACAAACATGGCAATCTTGGCATTTATGCACATGTTATTTTTCTTAGCTCCATTTTGTTGCTATTTTGGGTTTATGAAATGGAAATGGCCTCAACCATTCCCTATAATTGATTTTGGTGTTTAATGCCCATCACAAACCTCATGGACTAACTAGTTTGCCTAGTTGATCATTTCTCAGGTGCATAAAGTTCATCTACATCAATTCTAAGTCAACTGTCTGGAATACCGTAGATTATTACAGACAGGAGAAGCTTTTTGGAAATTCACCTATGCGTGGACCGACCGAGCCCTTGCGGCGGATTGTCCGTAACACCAGAGTGAGCCTCGGATAGGAACATTGCAAAAACATACGTTAACACTACAGACTGTCCGAAGGAAAAGTGAGCACCGTCCAAGACCAAGTGTGGACCGTCTGGCCTCAGGCACGGACCGTCCGGTCGTTAAAAACCAGAAAAAACGCGAAGGTGACGGGTTGTCACACCCGGTTTTGGGGGCAAAACCGAATGCATAGCATATGTGTGCCAGGATCCATTTTCCACACATATGTTTACGTCACAAGTGTAGTATATCAAAAGACAATGCAATAAAGGCGTAAAGAAAGTAGAGTAACTTTATTACATCATCCAGACCATAGTGTCTTAAAAAGTATCATTATCAAAGTACATCAGGATTAAACAGGGACACTCTTCCACACAAAGGTGACTGACACATCATTAGACTTAGTACTCATCAACATCATCTACAAATTCTTCTTCATCACCCTCTCATCAAAATATTGGCAAGGGGTGAGCTCACTTATGGTCGGGGCTCAGCAAGTGGTTGGAATAATGCAAAATTAACAAGGTAGGCTATGGATAAGCAGTAAGCATTTTAGTTGGTCAATATTTTATTAACAACGTCTAACTTACTAGTTGTAAGTGTATCCCAAAGTATCCCAATTAAACATAAGCATATGATTATATCAAAAACACTTAAGTCAAACGACTTAAGCAAACCGTTTATAAATCATCGGATCACGATTTATTTTTTGTCATGTGAGGGTCCAAGTTGCTCTTAACCGTGAGCACGACTGACATATCAGTTTTACACTCTGCGGAGGTGGTACAACTTTACCCACAAGCCATGTATCCCATCTAGCCTGGGTTGTACGGACCCATAAACACTGCCTAGGTGAATGGCTAGGGATTCACTATGAGGCTTTCACAAAACACACCTAATATGAAACAACCCCATGTTAACGTGATCTGCCACCACTGCGGACCCCCCTGGTCAGTGTGGAGGCCCTTTGGGCGAGGCAGCTTAGCCAAGTCTATGTCCCCATGTTAACATGATCTGCCACCACTGCGGACCCCCCCTCTTGCCCATATTTCAGGAAAGGTTGCTAAGTACTAAGTGCATTAAGGTAATTACCAAAGCCAAAGCCATGATAGCACTCATCGTTGCACTGTTATCCTAGGTGGTCACTCTATGTTCCATTTAATATGAAATAATCTTGTTTAACCATCAGGTTAACATCATGATACAAATTTCATTTTCGGAACAATAGTATCGTTAAAGGGTGTCACCATAATTGTCAAGTTGAGCAATAGAAAAAATTGCTAAGCATAGCATTTATCCTAGGGTAATCAAGGAATAGGGTTGGTATTTATAGGAAATCCTATTTAGGAAAATCCCATCAAATTATGTAAATATCCGAAAAGTAAATATTATTATATGCATTACTTGGGTACAAATAGAAATGCAGAGGGAGAATCCACTTGCCTTGCTCAAAGGTGTCATGCGGTCGTCCTCGAACGAGTTCAGTTCTTCTACCACGAGTTCAGTTCTTATATGGGCATGTGACTACGAAGGTATTTTATCTAACATAGCTTAGATAAAATGACTTAACAAATTTTACGGAAATAAATTACTAATTAATTATTTTCTTTATGACTAATAATAATCTTTTGTTTTTATCCTTTCTTTTCTAAATAGAAATTATAGGTATTGCTACAAATGTTTATTTATAATTCACATAACATTAAAATTCTAAGAATTAATGTAAGTCACTAATTTTGGACTTTAGTAACATAATCATGGTTATTTCGATATAAATAGATTTTCTACCAATTTTTAGTGAATAAGCGATATGTGTATGAATACTTATATCATGGTTAGTAAAAATCTATATTTTAACCTGACTGAAACAATGTGGCCTGGTACCTCTTTCATTTTCTTATATTAGTAAAATTATACTTAAATAACAACTAACATAATATTGTTTTATGCGCTAAAATGAGAAGTTAATCATAAACTCTTCTAGTACTAAGTTAATGAATCGTAACATTTTTTATTTTTGAAATATAAGAATAATTTCCATATCCAAAATATTATTGTCGGGGTTGATTTACAATTAAACGTATACTTCAGGGAGTAGCATGTAAGATTTTAGGACTTCTTTAAGTATATTTGTACTTCAAAAATACAGGGATAATTTATAGAAAATTGGAGGGCTAAAATGCAAAAATGTCTTTCTTCTACCTTGGGCTTATGCCTGTGCGCAGGGAGGGAGTTCGGTGAGGGGGAAACGGGATGGGGTGGTGCGGTGAGGCTCGGGCGGGGCTCCGGTGCGGCAGCGAACGGCGGGCACAGCGGGGTTCGGCGGGGCAGGGGCGCGGCACGGCTCCGGTAGACGCGGTGTGCAAGAGCAAGAGAGAAAGAGAGAAGAGAGTGCGTGTAGGGGAGGGAGAGGGCTCGGCTTGCCATTTTATAGAGGGAGAGGGGTGGAGAAGGGACGCCAGGGAGAGAGGTAGTCGGCCTGCCATCAATGGCAATAACGGTGGCGGTGGTTTCTTCTCCATTAATGGCGAGGATAAGTGGGGGAGGGAGAAGAGGAGGTGACGACAATAGTTTCTGGCGCGTAGGGAGAGTTGAGGGCGTGGGCTGGTTCGGCCGGGGGCACGGGGTCGGGCGCGGCCAGGCTCGGACGCCCGAGCGGCGGTGGCACGGCGATGAGGACGTGGGCGCGTCTCACAGGCGAGGAAAGAGAAGGGGGCTGGGGTGGGCCCCACCTGTAAGTGAGGGAGGGAGGGAGTGGAGGCGGCTGCGCGGTTTGGGCCCTGGTGGGCCGATTCAGCCATGCGGCTAGGGTTTCGAGTTTTTTCATTTTTTCTCCCCAAAAATATAAATAAATATATTTTTAAATATTTTTTAAAATCATAATAATTATACCAACAATATTTATCATTAAAGGATTTATTTTTGGAACATAGTTCTCATATTAATTAATTGGGTTTTCAAAAGAAATTTCACAAAAACAACCATAAATCAAATATGAGCAAACAAAAATTACTCTAAATGCAAATAAGATCAAACACTCGAAAGAAAAATTGTTTACTATAATTACCACTATAGTTTTAAATGCATTATTTTAAGTTGATGGTTTTGAGGTGTTACAAACCTACCCCCTTAAAAAGAATCTCGTCCTCGAGATTAGAGAACTTCTGAAAATAGCTAGGGGAATTCTGCTCTGAGTTCATCCTCTCTTTCCCAAGTGGCCTCATCCTCTGAATGATGACTCCACTGAACTTGCACATGTTGATTAGTTCACTCCGAGTAATTCTGCGAGATGTTTCCAGAATTCTGATAGGGTATTCCGAATAAGTCAAATCCTCATTAACGTTGAGTTCTTCCATAGGTAATTGTTCCTCAGGCACTCTTAAGCATTTCTTAAGTTGTGGCACATGAAATACGTCATGCATGTACGATAAACCATCGGGTAGCTCTAACTGATATGCTACTTCACCTTTTCTTTCCAAAATTTTGAATGGACCAATGTAGCGAGGAGATAGTTTACCTTTAACCTTAAATCTTTTCATTCCTCTCATTGGTGAAACCTTAAGGTATAAGAAGCTTCCAACTTCAAAGATCAACTCTCTTCTTCTATTGTCAGCATAGCTTTTCTGTCTTGACTGTGCCTTGTTCATCTTCCGTGAAATCGGAGGTCTTTCCCAAATTAATCTGTGCCTTAATTTCCTTGATTTTCTCATCGGATTCTTGTCCTTTACGAATCTCTTAATCCAAAGTAGATTCCACTTCCATAATTGTTGCTTCCATATTATTGAGCATACCAAGATTGAGTTGTTCCATTTCCCAACATAATTCATGTGGCATCAAATAGGTAGTAAGATTGTTCACTTGACCTTTACGGCTCAAAGCATCTCCCACTACATTTGCTTTTCCTGGGTGATATTGTATTTCCAAATCATTGTCTTTGATTAACTCAAGCCATCTTTGTCTTAGGTTGAGTTTCTTCTGCGTGAAGATATATTTCAAGCTTTTGTGATCCGCGAAGATTTTACACTTGTTTCCAATCATGTAATGTCTCCAAATCGTCAAAGCGTGCACTACGGCAACTAATTTCAGATCATGTGTAGGATAATTCTTTTCATGCTTCCGTAACTGCCTTGAGGCATAGGCTATTACTTTTCCTTCTTGCATTAATACACATCCAAGTCTTAGATGTGATTCATCGCAATACACGTCAAATCCTTCGTGAATATCAGGCATAATCAACACTGGTGCAGTGGTTAGCTTTTACTTTAATTCCTCAAAACATTTCTAACATGCTTCATCCCACTTAAACTCTTTACCTTTCTCCAACAGTGAAATAAGGGGTTTCACTATTTTGCAGAAGTCTTCAATGAATCTTCTGTAGTATCCTGCTACCGAGAAAACTCCCGATTTTTGACACATTTGTGGGTTGTTTCCAATTTAGTATTTCACTGATTTTACCGGGGTCTACCTTGATTCCTCCATTAGTGATAATATGACCTAGGAAAGCAACTTCCTTCACCAAAAAATCACACTTTCAAAATTTCGCATACAACTGATTGTCTCGAAGCTTTTGCAGAACTAGTCTTAGATGATCTTCATGTGTTTCTTCATTCTGAGAGTATACAGTATATCATCGATGAATACCACCACAAACTGGTCAAGATATTCCATGAATACTTTATTCATCAAGTTCATAAAGTATGCTGGTGCATTATCCAGTCCAAACGACATGACCAAAAACTCGTATAATCCATAAGTTGTAGTGAAGGCTGTCTTAGGTACATCTTTAGTTCGAATCTTCAACTGATGATAACCTGATCTTAGGTCTATTTTCAAGAATATCTTAGCTCCTTTCATATGATCAAACAAATCTTCGATCCGAGGTAACGAGTATTTGTTCTTAATTGTTACTTCGTTCAAATTCCTATAATCGACACACATTCTTCTCGAACCATCTTTCTTGCTCACAAATAGAACTGGGGTGTCGGTAACCTGAAACTAGGGTATCCCTTGATACTATATAAAGACACAGTACCCACGCGGCTATCTTTAGTCGCGTGGTAAAATGAGTTGTATGTGGGACCAGGCCATGACTCGCCCCAGCCTCGGGCGACTACTCTGGGTCCGCAACAGCGCCTGACCCCACCAGATGGGTAGGTTCGGGGCCGCCACATGTCCAGAGAAAGTGATATACTCCAAGGTGTCAACAGTGAACACAGACCCCCATGGGAAAGTGCTGGACCCCTGGATATACAGCCTGGACCTCCAAGATTGGTCTAGGACCCCCACGTGTACGGACCGGACCCCTGGAATGGGATCCGAACCCCCCAAATGGGGTCTGGGCCGCCCACAGTAGGGTCCCAGGGTTTCAGGACAGAGCACACACGGGCCTTAATCAGGGCTCAATCGAGGGTCCGATGCTGACACATGTTCAGACCTGGTCTGGTGGGATCCGGACTTGTCCGTATACACTCCTGCTCCCTGCTCAGGCGGAGACCCGATGCTGCGATGCTGCCGTGTGGCATACTGCGTGTGGCATAAGCCAACGGGCAGAACCTAGCATGACGTCTTTGGGCTATGTGTACCTTCACATTCATTACGGATAAGACATGCGCCTGTCCATTCTAGTGACAGGCGGCGTGCGCAGTCCACGATACGCGGGTCGTGCCATTACTCACACGTTACTGATTATCAATGCTGCATGGACTGCGGTCATCATGGTTCCCGCTGATTACTCATGCGTTACTAAGGCGGAGGATCCTTGTGTACTGTCAGCATTTACTATTCACGTAATGTATTCCTACCATTATGCTCCTAGGCTCACATGTCGGGGCTCAGCATCCTTGTATGTGCCTCCCTTGAACTATAAAAGGGAAGGCACATGGCGTTACAAGGGACAGACTCTCAGACTAGCTCACACGCTCAGGCTTACACACTCAATACAACATACAGACAGTGGAGGTAGGGTATTACGCTCCGGCGGCCTGAACCACTATATTCCCTCGTGTGCTCTTGTGTTCATCCCGAATCCACCTAACAGGCAAAACGCTTAGACACCCTCCTCATCTTAGGATTAGGGCGGGTGCATTCCGCCACCCGGCCGGAGGATTTTCTCTCCGACATTTGGCAGCGAACCGCCGCACGCGCCGGCGGCGCCTCCTTGGGGCCGCTGCAGAAGACAGAAGGTATTTTTTTTAAATAATGTAGCGGTAACGAGGCGCCCCGCGGGTGGCCCGACGAAACCACAGGGCGTGGGGGCCGTGGGTCAGTCAGCCGCGAGGACAGATATGGCAGTTGGTGTAACCGAAAGTGATTGACAGAGGGTGCGTCAGCAGACACGCTGAAACGGCGCGCCAATCACCAATCAGGCCATATTGAGGCGAAGTACAAGCTTTGGCCCCACCTGCAGGCTCGCATCCTCCCCTAAGGCGGGCTCGGGTGCCACTGTCGGTAACCTGAAACTAGGGTACCCCTTGCTACTATATAAAGACACAGTAGCCACGCGTCTATCTTTAGTCGCGTGGTAAAAGAGCTGTATGTGGGACCAGGCCATGATTCGCCCCAGCCTCGAGCGACTACTCTGGGTCCGCAACAGTGCCTGACCCCACCACATGGGCAGGTCCGGGGCCGCCACATGTCTAGAGAAAGTGATATACTCCAAGGTGTCAACAGTGAACCCGGAACCCCATGGGAAAGTGTCGGACCCCTGGATATACAGCCCGGACCTCCAAGATTGGTCCAGGACCCCCACGTGTACGGACCGGACCCCTGGAATGGGATCTGGACCCCCCTTAATGGGGTCCGGGCCGCCCACAATAGGGTCCTAGGGTTCCAGGACAGAGCACACCCGAGCCTTAATCAGGGCTCAGGCGGGGGTCTGGTGCTGACACGTGTTCAGACCTGGTCTGGTGGGATCCGGAATTGTCCACATACACTCCTGCTCCCTGCTCAGGCGAAGACCTAATGCTGCCGCGTGGCATAAGCCAACGGGCAGAACCTGGCATGAAGCCTTTGGGCTATGCGCGCCTTCACATTCATTACGGATAAGACGTGTGCCTGTCCATTCCACTGACAGGCGGCGTGCCTAGTCCACAATACGCAGGTCGTGCCATTACTCACACGTTACTGACTATCAATGCTGCATGGACTGCGGTCATCATGGCTCCCGTTGATTACTCATGCGTTACTAAGGTGGAGGATCCTTGTGTACTGTCAGCATTTACTATTCATGTAATGTATTACTACCATTATGCTCCTGGGCCCACATGTCGGGGCTCAGCGTCCTTGTATGTGCCTCCCTTGAACTATAAAAGGGAAGGCACACGGCGTTACAAGGGACAGACTCTCAGACTAGCTCACATGCTCAGGCTTACACATTCAATACAACATACAGACAGTGGAGGTAGGGTATTACGCTCCAGTGCCCTGAACCACTATAATCCCTCGTGTGCTCTTGTGTTCATCCCGAATCCACCTAACAGGTAAAACGCTTAGGCCCCCTCATCATCTTAGGATTAGGGCGGGTGCATTCCGCCACCCGGCCGGAGGATTTTCTCTCCGACATGGGGCTCCCCAAGGAGATGAGCTTGGGCGAATAAAACATTTTTCTAGTAATTCTTCTATTTGTTTCTTCAGTTCAACTAAATCTTTGACATCCATTCTATAGGGTCTTTTCGAAATAGGCGCAGTTCTGGGTAATAATTCAATAGTGAACTCTATATCACGATCAGGTGGCATACCTAGAATTCTTCCGCAAATACGTCTGGGTACTCATAGACCACCTTGATATTTTCTATGGACTTTTCCTCTACTTGATTCACCATAACATCTGCTTTTGCTAGCATGTTGAGACTGACCTCAACTCTATCTCCCTGTGAACTCGTTAACACAACTGCTCTCCTTGCACATGATATCTGTTGGGGGCCTTCGGCTCCCGAATGTCCTCAAAAACATAGTTTGACAATGTTTTCCAAGTGTAATATGTGAACAGGCACCTTCGGAGTCAGGTCGCGGATATACAAGGGCAGGGTTAAGACAAAGCTTGACTGGAACGAAAAACGATCATGACGAAGGATAAGACGATCACGAAGCTATGTGCAGAAATGCTTCAGTGTAACGACAGAAAAGAGGAACCGACTTAAAGATGAAAAGCCAAATTGGACCTTGAAGAATTACTATAGAGTCATTGATAAATGTAAAGGGTATCAATATAATTTTACAAGGGCTGCGTCCTGTGGCTATAAATAGGTGAACAGTACTCCCGTACTGTTCACGCTGACTTGTCATACGTTTTTCACATCACGCCTGTACCTTTACTTTACATCGATCTGAAGGTACATTTGTAATTCTATTTTATGAATTTAATAATGGAAATACATTAATAATAATATTGGTATTAGTAACCGCATATTATATATGGATGCTATATTTTATCACTTATCAACCTTACGAAGGTCTTTCCTTTGGTAACCTTCGTCCGAGATTCAGTATATCTGAAGGGATATGCTGTTTTTAAGGACGAAGGAGTTTAACATTTAACACTTTTATGTTGTCTTGTTCTTAATTCATAGCATTTGAGAACAAGCCCCCAACATTGGCGCCCACCTCTGGTGAACTCACTTCCACTTTTTGAGTTTTGAAAACCTTCGGCAAGCATCACCTTCGTCATGCCACCAAAAAAAGCTTCAGCGACAGGGGCTGCCACTCTGCAGCCGCTGGACCCCAATCAGGATGTCGTTTCTCTTAGGGAGGCCCGAAGCCAGAAGAGTAAAGCCACCAGTCCAACGCCTCCGGAAGACGACTTGGACCAAGAAATCCAAAAAATGGAGGTGCTTCATCAACAGATCCAACAGAAGAAGGAGAAGATGGCTCGTCTAGCTGATCTTCAAAGGCAGATAGATGAAGCCTCTGAAGAGCTTCAGCACCTCGCTCAAGATGACCAGAATTAAAGGCCCCTGTGCAGAGAGCTTCATCAAGAGGGTTTCTACAACGAGGACGACTGGTATGAAGATTTCCATCATGGAAATTTTGCTTTTGATGATACTTCTCCTCTGTCAACAGAACTGAAGGCTACACCTTGGCCATAGTCTTATAAGCCACCTCAGCTCCCCATGTACGACGGTCATTCAGACCCGAAGCAATTCTTGATGAGCTATGAGGCAACTATATCTTCGTATGGTGGCAACACAGCGGTCATGGCAAAGTCCTTTGTCATGGCTGTCAGGAGCGTGGCACAAACCTGGTATTCTTCCCTTAGGCCAGGAACAATCACTTCATGGCAAAAGCTGAAGGATATGTTGATAACCAGCTTCCAAGGCTTTCAGACGAAGCCAGTCACTGCTCAAGCTGTATTCCAGTGCACCCAGGATCACGAAGAGTACCTTCAGGCATATGTCCGAAGGTTCCCACGTCTGAGGGCACAGGCACCAACAGTTCCCAATGAAATTGTCATTGAGGCCATGATCAAGGGGCTTCGGCCAAGACCTTCAGCTCAGTACTTTGCCAGGAAGCCTCCTCAAACTCTGGAGAAGCTGCTCCAGAAGATGGACGAGTATATTCGAGCTGATAATGATTTTCGCCAAAGAAGGGAGGAAGCTCTCAGGTTCTCTGAAATGACCAGGGGCTTCGGAGGAAGGTTTTATCCGAGGCATGTCAGGTCAATTCATAATTCTACTCAAAATGATGACAAAGGGAGTCACCAGCAAAGGCCACAGTGTTCCTCGCAAGCTTCGGGGCAACAGCAAAGCTCTTTTCGGCCGCCAGCGCCAAGAGGCAGAGGCGCTAGGGGCTTCGAAGGAAGATTTGGAGATCAACCAAGAAAAATTTACTTCTTATTTTGCGGTGAAGGCAAGGGCCATACCACCAGAATGTGCCATATTACCATTCAAAAGCAAAAGGAACTAGCAGAAGCTGCAGCGCAACAGAGTCAGCCGAAGCAGGTTACGCATACTGCTTCGTACCATTCGCCTTACATTCCAGAATATGTAGGCAATCACCCTGCAGCCTCTGTTGCTTCGGCAAGCCAACCCCAAGCTTCCTGGCAACAGCTTCCACCACCACCACCAATACAACGAACTCCGCAGCCAGAAGGGAGCCAGCATTCTCACCCCCAGAGGGACTTCAGAGAAGAATCCGATGCTCGCACAGTCAATAGCACTGTGCCAGAGTCGAAGCATATTTACTGACAAAATATCCTACCTCGATACCAGCTTTTTGCACTTCCGCGTTCAGTTTTACTTTCTTCGTAATAAAGAACAATTATGGAAACTTTAAGTGTTTTTTGTCGTTTTTCAAATTTTTGTAACAGTTTAGATTATTATCATAATGAAAATATATCTTCTCCATCGGTTTGAATTGCCGAAGCATAAGAATCTATGGTGGCACGGAGAACCTTCGAATTATCAAAAAGTTGTTCTAAGGAACGCAGTGCAATTTTTTTCAAAGTAATAAAAAAGTCGTTCCTAAGGGAGCGCAGTGTAAGTTTTCTGCTCAAAAGTCGTTCCAAAGGGAATGCAGAGCTTACAGCGAAAAATAAACGCTGATTCCGCTGAAAGTAAAAGGCGAAGAAGCTCCTAAGGGAGGCTTACAGCGAGAAATAAACGCTGATTCCGCTGAAAGTAAAAGGCGAAGAAGCTCCTAAGGGAGGCTTACAGCGAAAAGTCAGCGCTGAGATAAAAAGATTATGTGCTCCATTGCAGAGATGTGTGTATCTTCAGCATAAATATCATTTTGCATAGCATAACATCATCCCACCATTTTGCATAACATAAGCATCATACATCATATTGCATGAAAAACGAGAAGGCGACACAGTATCAATCTTCGAAGAATGTTTTGAAGAATGTATTAAGAAGAAGTATAGCTTCGTCAGAGAGGCAACATAAAACTCTTTTATAGCTTCGAAGAATGTTTGCGCGAAGCTTGGATATTCTTCATCAAAGAGAAGTATGAAAGTTATTATGATACATAAAAGATTTTTCTTCACGAAGCATGAAAAGAAGGGAAGGTGTATTTTTTTCGCCGAAAGCTCAAAAATGGTATGTATGTAAAATTTCATGCATCGTAAAGAATTGAACCATAAGTAGATTATATATTACATTTAAAGTTGCAAAGTTTCACACATGTCATGTTCCAAGTATTTTTTACATTAACACTTAATCTTCCCTAAGAACTACTTCTGCAGCTTTGTTTAATAGCTAATTGACAACTTTGTCCATAATGGCTTCGACCATTTGCCTAATTTCGTCGTCCCCCTTCAGGGGGGGGGTCCGGAGCTGCCCCACCAGATTCTGAGGGAGGAGAGGATACGACTATATTACTATTACAGAATCACGAACAAAGTTTAAAATCAAAAATCACAACAAAATAAAAACCACTAACTAATACCTATTTGCCCTTCGGGCCCTGTGCCCTCTTCAGCACCCTTCGCTACTTTTCTGGCATCATGGATGCCTTTTTCACTTCTCTGAATAATTTCTTGAGCCATTTATCGACCGCCATTGTCCCAAATGTCTGTGAAAAATTTTCCACCGACATGGCTTGCTTCGGCTGAAGGGTCTTTGATATCTTCAGAGGATAAAGCAGTTCCAGACTGTGCGAAAGATTTCACATGTTCGCATCCTTTCTTTTCCAAAATAGTAACAATTCCTCTGGTGCCTGAAAAAGCACAAATGTCCCCGCGACTATTCAAGATTTCCTCGAAAGCCTCAGCTTCGCGACTGATCCATTCAATCGGGCCTTCTGGATTCCCTCTTGTGAAATTTTCTTCACTAGAAAATGCGCCGACGCTGGCGAAGCTGGATTTTATCTTTTTAACACACTCTATGGATTTATCATAATACCTTTTCTTCGAAGCACGAAGCTCTTCGACATTTATTTCCATATGATTTGCCCATTGATCGCTTAGTTCTCTCTTTGTTTCTTCAAGAATGCGTTCTTCTTTAGCTCGGGCTAGTTGTTTCCGAAGATCTTCGATTTCGCGCCTCTGAGCTTCGGCTTGAGTTTTGGAGTTAGCTTCGTCTTCCTTCATTTTTTCCACCAATGTAACCAGAATTTTGTCCTTCTCTAAGGCTTCGTTTCTTAGCCTAATGACCTCTGTTCGAAGGTTGTTAAGAGCAATGGTGCAGCTTTCATCTTCGGCATTCTTTTGTGCCCTTAAGGCATTGCTGAGTATTAAGCCCTATTCAAAAGAATGAATGAGTTAACATAAGAACAAAAGACTAATTCAAAATTCATAAACTTCAAAATTCACAATTTTTGTACCTTCAGACTATTGTATGCCAGGCTATCCGCAAGATCGTCCTTCGTCATGGCGCAGAGGCCAGCTTCGAGTTTTGGGAACCCCATGCTTCTAGCCATTTCCCGGCAGACGGATAATTCTTTATTGTCTGGGAGACAGTATAGGAAGTCATCTTCGTTTGTTCCATTGAACACTACGGCCCCCTTCGGATACTTCAGTTCTCGGGCATAGTGATTGGCTTCAAAAATCTCTTCTTCGGATAGTTTCTTCCCCGAGGCATGTCGCACAATATAATCACGTATTTTGGAAGATGCTTCGGGGGTGGCAGTATCGATTTCCTCAATCAAAATCGGCTCTGTTGTTTTTGTTTTTTCAGCTTCTAAGCTTGCCTTTGACATTTTCTCGGCTTCCATAGGTTGTATCTTGGTGGGCTCTGAAGGCCCAGCTTCAGTTTCAAATTGTTGTTTCGAAGTTTCAGCAACAAAGCCTTTAGTAGACACTTCAGAAGTTTCAGCGGTTTTCTTTGGAGTTATGCTTGAAGATTTAATTGTCTCCAAAACTTCCAGCACATTAACCATCCTTTTTCTTTTCGGGGTCGCTGCTGGCCCCTTTTGGCTTTTAGTTGCCTCGACTTTTGATGAAGGACTTAAAATGTCTAATGTTTTTCCTTCTTCAGTTCTCGGTTCTTCCGTTTTCTCTATTGCTGGTGCTTCGGCCATCTCTACGGATTTTGGCGCTAGAGTTGGTTCTCTGGCTCCGCTGGCCGAAGATGCCCCACCAATAAACTCAGGCACTGTGGCTAGCTCAATACAGCGTGGAGGGTGGGGGAGCACTTTTATCTTCTTCCTCTTCGGAGCTGGTTCCCTAGCAGCAGCCGAAGCAATTTCCTTTGCAGGAGAAGTATTTTTCCTTTTTTGGCCTCGCATTGGATAATGGTAGTCCGGGTAGATAAACCCAATTGCATCAAATACTCGGTTGAGTCTCTTCTTCTTTCGGCCTCCGAAAGCCGCTGACAATGCAGTATTTTCGGCCTTTGAGTATGCCCCAAGCAATTCATCACTTACATTCTCAATGCTTTTTAGCCAATCATCATCTGGTTCAACGAACTTATCTCCATACTTGAATGTATATTTCAGCCTGATTAGCCCACCCTCGTCAGCTTCTTTAACAGTCTCCTTCGGCATTTCCCAGTTATCTGCAAGTGGCCACACTCTGAAGGCAACGTGCTCTTGCATTAAGTCCCTGGTCCCAATAAAAGAGCAGACTATGCCGAAGGCTCTTTGACATTCTTTAGCTGTTTCGTCCATTTCTACCTTCGGTTTCCGGAGTCCGAAGCGCTGCCAGATAGGCCGCATGATGATATATTTAATATCTTCTCGAACCTTCAAATCGTTCTTCACATAGAACCATTCCTTCATCCATTCCCCAGGCCATCTCTTCCGAAAAGTTGGCACGGGACAACTTGACCCAGAGCGGGCACCGAAGCTATAACAACCAAAATTATTATGATATTGCTCCTTACCCCAGGGCTTCGTCTCATATACTAGCTCGTGTATATTGCAAAAGCTTTTTGCATTTGGCTCCAGGCCCTGGCTCCTCACGGCCCAGACGAAGACTCCCAATCTTATCATTGCTTCAGGGGTAAGTTGATGAAGGTAAACCTGATATATTTTCAGAACTTCTACCACAAATTTGCTTAGAGGGAATCGTAGCCCAGCTTTAAAAAAGCTTCGGAAGATCACGACTTCATTATCTTCGGGAGTCGGCGTAGTTTTCTCTCCGTCATCTGCCCTCACAATGGATATATCTCGGAAATATCTCCCCCTCATATTTTCAAGGTGACTCTGCTTTATAGTTGATTTTCCGAAATTTGAGTGACTAGGCCGCCACGGGCGATCTTCGGAATCCTCCCCACCACTATCCACATCATAACTATCACTGTTGCCAGTATCTTCAGATAAACCCTCCAAAGTCTCCCTGACAATCTTCTCCGTATTGGTCTTCGACATTGATTCAAGAAAACCTAGGTGCATTTCCTCAGAAAGACTTAGCTTCGGAGCACCAGCAACTTTCTTATCCTCAGACATCTTCGCGAATGCTGGCAAACCAGACTTGAAACCGAAGCTTAAAAATTTAAAACCAAGCAAATGCTGTCACGTGCAAGCTGAAAAGCTGGGTGAGTGAAAAGCAGATGGCAAAAGAGCGTGCCAAATAAACTCGCGGTGAGCTCGTATTTATACACCCAGTGTGTCGAAAACTGGAGGGCCCCGCTTGTCAATGACTGTTGCTATTCTAGCAAAAGGAAGGTGTTTTTTCAGACCTTCGGCATAAAAGCCTTCGTCCATTTCGCAATATGAATTTATCATTACAGTAAATTAATATTGCGAGGGGCTACTGTTGGGGACCTTCGGCTCCCGAAGGTCCTCAAAAACATAGTTTGACAATGTTTTCCAAGTGTAATATGTGAACAGGCACCTTCGGAGTCAGGTCGCGGATATACAAGGGCAGGGTTAAGACGAAGCTTGACTGGAACGAAAAACGATCATGACGAAGGATAAGACGATCATGAAGCTACGTGCAGAAAAGCTTCGGCGTAACGACAGAAAAGAGGAACCGACTTAAAGATGAAAAGCCAAATTGGACCTTGAAGAATTACTATAGAGTCATTGATAAATGTAAAGGGTATCAATGTAATTTTACAAGGGCTGCGTCCCATGGCTATAAATAGGTGAACAGTACTCCCGTACTGTTCACGCTGACTTGTCATACGTTTTTCACATCACGCCTGTACCTTTACTTTACATCGATCTGAAGGTACATTTGTAATTCTATTTTATGAATTTAATAATGGAAATACATTAATAATAATATTGGTATTAGTAACCGCATATTATATATGGATGCTATATTTTATCACTTATCAACCTTACGAAGGTCTTTCCTTTGGTAACCTTCGTCCGAGATTCAGTATATCCGAAGGGATATGCTGTTTTTAAGGACAAAGGAGTTTAACATTTAACACTTTTATGTTGTCTTGTTCTTAATTCATAGCATTTGAGAACAAGCCCCCAACAATATCATTCCATCATACTTGACTAGACAATTCATTCCCAGTATCACATCAATGCCGCTATATTTCAAGACTATTAAGTCCACCATAAAATATATTCCTATGACCTTAAGATTAACATTGGAACATTGATATGTGGCTTCCATTTCACCTCCTAGTGAACTAACAAGTAGTTTCTTTCTCATAGGTTGTTTAGGAACGTTATGTTTTTCCACAAATATTTCAGTTATGAAAGAATGTGAAGCTCCCGCATCGAACAAAACTGAAGCAGGTATTGAGTTGATAAGGAACGTACCAAGTACAAGTTCTGGTTCCTCCTAAGCTGTCTCAGGCGGATGTGATTGACCTTGGCCCTGCTCTGACTTTGCTGGCCTTTTCCTTGCGTGTTGTGTGCAGGCGTGGTTTGGTCAAACCTTGGATTATTGTTCCTCTGAGGCATCTGTTGATTGTGCCTTGGGTAGTTGTTAGCATAGTGGCCAAGTTCGCCACTCTTGAAACAACCACTGGGTTGGACTGGAGTATTTGTGCTGTTGTTTTTGGTCGGTGTGTTCAAAACGTTTTCTTGACGATTCTGTGAATTACCACCAGACCTTTGGCTGGTCTGGGAGCTGTTCCTCTACTGGTTCTGATATTGGTTGCTTCTCTGACCTTATTGTCCAAAGCGTTGCACTTGATATTTGTTATTCCCACTCTAATTTCTAGAGCAAAACTGAGAACCTTGAGAGTTGTTCTAACGGGTATTCCTGCTGGACTATCCTTGAAATTTCCTCTTGTGATCAGATAATTCTTTTCTTTTGCTTTCAAGGCCAACTGCCTTGTTAAGCAGAGTCTAGAAATTGGGAAAGCTGTGGTTCTGCAGCTGATATTTCAAAGGCCCAATCAAGCCTTCCAAGAAACGCTCTTGACGCTTCTCATCAGTGTCTACTTCCTCTGGTACATAATGTAAAAGTTGAGTCAAGCGATCATGGTATTCACTAACAGACATGTTTCCTTGAGTGAGGGAAAAGAACTCATTCTTAAGTTTCATTATTCCTGAGGGAATATGATGAGCATGAAAGTTCTCCTAAAATTACTGCGAGGTTACATTGTCTTCGTTTGCATGTGACACAGTGAAGGCATCCCACCAGTCAGACGTTGCGCCCTCAAGTCTACCATAGGCATACAAGACCTTTT
The DNA here is from genome assembly GCA_029449295.1 of Zea luxurians. Classification (NCBI taxonomy): domain Eukaryota; kingdom Viridiplantae; phylum Streptophyta; class Magnoliopsida; order Poales; family Poaceae; genus Zea; species Zea luxurians. Next base: position 23,741,797 of record JAOPSE010000020.1, on the reverse strand, counting down.
CTCAATCATTACACTGTGTAATGTCCAGCTTCTTGGCAATCACCTTGAGCTAGTCATCGGCATCCAAGGGATCAACTGAGTGAGAGAGAAAGTAGGTGGGTGATGGCTCATTAAGTCTTTATGCTTATCTCTGGCTTGGGGTGCATTTTGTTGCTAGTTTTGCTAGTTCTGCTGATTTTGTTGAATTTGTTGCACTGAAGCAGTAAGTCCTTGCAGAAGCTGCATTTGTGCTGCAATAAATTGCTCCATTGTTGGATTTGGTGGCGGTGGTGGCAACTGCTAACCAGTACACTGATTTCTATTGTTCTTGGGACATGAGTGAGCATTCACCATCTGGTTGGTTAGAAAGTGCAACCTTTAGATAAGTGAAGAGAAAAAAATTCTAGGGGGAATTGCTTATAACTAAAGTTAAGATTAGTTGTTAATTTTAAATGTTCTTATGGCCATCATTCCATAAGACCATTGCACTCAAGCAAAAATCCAAATCAACCATTATGCAAACATCACCATCACATGTTTGTTATTATAAGCATAGTATATTGAAAAAGGTTCATCGTCTAATGTGAAATCGATCTTATTACAAAATGTCTTATAAATCTAAAGCAGCCTAGTGATGGATCTTGGTTCTCTATAACGGATCCTCTTGTAGGGAGGGGACAGAGCCGTGGTAGGGACTTGGGCTTCAGGGGGATCCCTTCCTTCTAGTTGAGCTTCCAGCTGCAATTCTTGCATGTGCATCCTCCAGCTCCACATGTACCCTGGAGAGGTCCAGGGTAGCACTATCTAGGCCAGTGTTATGACATGCCACCACACCAACAAGGGTGTTGAGGCTATCTTCTCTAGCTCGCTTGGAACAATGCTGGTCTAGCTTTCTCCATGAAGACGTAGAGGAAGATGCCTGTTCCTTGTGTCATGCAGCTCCTGCCGGTAAGTGTGGCTGAGAGACCACAGAGCTCGCCTAATAGCATTGCTAACCGAAGCAGCATAGGTGGATAGCAGTGCCGGTAAGTGTGGCTGAGAGACCACAGAGCTCGCCTAATAGCATTGCTAACCGAAGCAGCATAGGTGGATAGCGGCGTTAGAGACTCATGAGCTAATAGAGTCCTGAAACCTCTATCCCCTACATCCATCACCCAGATATGAACACGAGTGATGTAGTAACAAGCCTGAGGGGGCTCAGACACTTTCCTTGTCTCATAAAGGGGTCAGACATAGGTTTCTAACGCATGCAAAACATCCTGCAGCAGGTTAGGGAAGTGCCCCGTCTCAAACATTGAAGTATAATGTTCAGTGATAGGCCACATCACACAAAGTTGTCCTCCTACTCTTCATTGGCTTCCTCATTGTTGTTATCTTCCTCTTCTTCATCCTCGTCATCTTCATCATTGTCACCAGAATCATCTAGATCATCACCTCTAGGGGCAGGGGCTTAGACTGCTGGTGCTGGTGGTGCTGCAGATGACGCTCCAGCTACAAAGGCTAGTGATTCTGACAATGGGGTGGGTGTCGGTACAAAATCCTCTGAGCTTTCCTCCAGAACAACTCCATTCCCCACACAAAGGTGATGGAGATCCATAGGGACTTCCTCTACTACCACTAGGTAGACAGGAGCCTACCGTGGCGGAGGGATGTAGTTGGTGTTCACCTGAGTAGTTTGGATTGTACGCACCATCTACAAGAGAAAATGTCAACTTAGTTGAATTTTAAAGAGGTAAGATTAATTAAATAAATTTGTAAGAGCAAAATAAGTATATTTTGAACAAACTAGGCTTTCCATTTCTAGCTAGTCTAACGACCTAGAGTCAGCATAGTTCTGATACCACTTCTGTCACACCCGGTGCTGGGGGCAAAACCGAATGCATATCATATGTGTGCCAGGATCCATTTTCCATACATATGTTGACGTCACAAGTGTAGTATATCAAAAGACAATGCAATAAAGGCGTAAAGATAGTAGATTAACTTTATTACATCATCCAGACCATAGTGTCTTAAAAAGTATCATTATCAAAGTACAACAGAATCAAACATGGACACTCTTCCATAGGAAGGTGACTGGAGCATCGTTAGACTTAGTACTCGTCGACATCATCTGCGAAGTCTTCTTCATCACCCTCTAATCAAAATATTAGCAAGGGGTGAGCTCACTTATGGTCGGGGCTCAGTAAGTGGGGGGAATAATGCAAAGGTAACAAGGTAGGCTATGGATAAGAGGAAAGCATTTTATGGTCAATATTTTATTAACAACGCCTAACTTACTAGTTGTAAGTGTATCCCAAAGTATCCCAATTAAACATAAGCTTATGATTATATCAAAAACACTTAAGTGAAACCACTTAAGCAAACCGTTTATAAATCATCGGATCATGATTTATTTTCTGTCTTTAAGTTCAATTATCATGTGAGGGTCCAGGTTTCTCTTAACCGTGAACACGGTTGACATATCAGTTTTACACTCTGCAGAGGTGGTACAACTTTAACCACAAGCCATGTATCCATCTAGCCTAGGTTGTACGGACCCATAAACACTGCCGAGGTGAATGACTACGGATCCACTATGAGGCTTTCACAAAACACACCTAATACGAAACAACCTAATAAGGTTTCTAGGTCATTATGGAAGCACTCTCGGCGAGGCAACTTAGCCAAGTCTACGTCCCCATGTTAACGTGAGCTGCCACCACTGTCGACCCCCCTTTTGCCCATATTTCAAGAAAGGTTGCTAAGTACTAAGCGCATTAAGCTAATTACCAAAGCTAGAGCCATGATAGCACTCGTGGTTGCACTGTTATCCTTGGTGGTCACTCCATGTTCCATTTAGTATGAAATAATCTTGTTTAACCATCGGGTCAACATCATAATACAAATTTCATTTTCGAAACAATAGTATCGTTAAAGAGTGACATTATAATTGTCAAGTTGAGCAATAGCAAAAATTGCTAAGCATAGCATTTATCCCAGGGTAATCAAGGAATAGGGTTGGTATTTCTAGGAAATCCTATTTAGGCAAATCCCATGAAATTATGCAAATATCCGAAAAGTAAACATTATTATATGCATTACTTGGGTATAAATAGAAATGCAGAGGGAGAATCCACTTGCCTTGCTCAAAGGTGTATAGCGGGTTGTCCTCGAACGAGTTCGGCTCTTCTACCATGAAATCAGTTTCTAATATCAATTCGTATATCATACATACAAAAGATAACATACACCAAATAAATAAACATACACCATTACATAGGTAACATTCACCATTACATAAACAATCACATACCAAGCAAATTATACTTATAAATAATGCCTAAATCATAGTTATTTTATTAATCCACTAAAATTTGCACTTTGAATTATTGTTGGTGAAAATTATATGGACATGTGATTACAAAGGTATTTTATCTAACATAGCTTAGATAAAATGACTTAATAAATTTTGCGGAAATAAATTACTAATTAATTATTTTCTTTATGACTAATAATAATCTTTTGGTTTTATCCTTTCTTTTCTAAATAGAAATTATACGTATCGCTACAAATGTTTATTTATAATTCACATAACATTAATATTCTAAGAATTAATGTAATTCACGTAACATAATTATGGTTATTTCGATATAAATAGATTTTCTACCAATTCTTAGTGAACAAGCGATATGCGTATGAATACTTATATCATGATTAGTAAAATCTATATTTTAACATGACCGAAAAGATGTGGCCTAGTACCTCTTTCATTTTTTTATATTAGTAAAATTATACTTAAACAACTACTAACATAATATTGTTTTATGCGCTAAAATGAGAAGTTAATCGTAAAGTCTTCTAGTACTAAGTTAATGAATCGTAACATTATTTATTTTTGAAATATAAGAATAATGTCCATATCCAAAATATTATTGCCGGGGTTGATTTACAATTAAACGTATACTTTGGGAGTAACACGTAAGGTTTTAGGACTTCTTTAAGTATATTTGTACTGCAAAAATATAGGGATAATTTACAGAAAATTGGAGGGCTAAAATGCAAAAATGTCTTTCTTCTACCTTGGGCTTGTGCACGTGCGCAGGGAGGGAGTTCGGTGAGGTGGAAACGGGATGGGGTGGCGCGACGAGGCTCGGGCGGGGCTCTGGCTCGGTGGCGAACGGCGGGCATTGCAGGGTTCGGCGGGGCAGGGGCGTGGCGTGGTGCAGCTCCGGCAGACGCGGCGTGCAAGAGTGAGAGAGAGAGAGGAGAGGGTGCGGGTAGGGGAAGGAGAGGGATCGACTTGCCATTTTATATAGGGAGAGGGGTGGAGAAGGGACGCCGGGAGAGAGAGGTAGCTAGCCGACAATCAATGGCCACAACAGCGGCGGCGGTGGTTTCTCCTCCATTAACGGCGAGGAGAAGTGGGGGAGGGAGAAGAGGAGGTGACATCGGCGGTTTCTGTCGCGTAGGGAGAGGAGAGGGCACGGGGTTCGTCGAGGCAGGGCACGGACGCCCGAGCGGCGGCTGTGCGGACGCGTCCCACTCGCAAGGAAGGAGAAGGGGGCCGGGGTGGGCCCCGCCTGTAAGTTAGGGAGGGAAGGACTAGAGGCGGCTGCGCAGTTTGGGCCCAGGTGGGCCGATTCGGCCATGCCACTAGGGTTTCAATTTTTTCTTTTTTTTCTCCCCACAAATATAAATAAATATATATTTAAATATTTCTAAAAATTCATAATAATTATACCAACAATATTTATCATTAAAGAATTTATTGTTGGAACATAGTTCTCATATTAATTAATTAGGTTTTCAAAAGAAATTCCAAAAAACCATAAATTAAATATGAGCAAACAAAAATTATTTTAAGTTGATGGTTTTGAGGTGTTGCACGGGTTCCGTAAAATTCATTTTTAGTGTCCTTGTGGACCATCCGGGGTGCACGGCCGGACCGTCCGCGACTGCTCTGTCTGACATCTGACAACGCATTAAATGCACTTGTAGCCGTTGATATAGCCGTTGCTGCTGACCGTTGCGATTTCTGCCGTTGATGTGCAGGGGCGGACCGTCCGGACCAGGGGCGTGGACCGTCCGCGGTTGGTAGGAAGGAGGCAACGACTAGAAAGTAGTTGGTGGCTATAAATACAACCCCAACCACCTGCATTCAACATATCCAAGCACTCTACTCATACACATTAAATACAAGAGCTAGCAATCCATTCCAAGACACATTCAAAGCTTCTAATCTCTCCAAGTCCCACAATTGAGACAAGTGATCATTAGTGATTAGTGACTTGAGAGAGTGTGATTCCTGTTTCATTTGTTGCTCTGGTTGCTTGGTTTTCTTAATCATGCTTTCTTCATCTCCTTCTAAACTCTTTAGTGACTTGTAAAGCTAGCAAGAGACAACTAAGTGTGTAGTGATCCTTGCGGGGTCTTAGTGATCCTTCAGATTAAGAAGAAGCACTGTACCGGTCTAAGTGATCGATTGAGAGAGAGGGAAATGGTTGAAAAAGACTCGGCCTCCGTGGCCTCCTCGACGGGAAGTAGGTTCATTGGAACCGAACATCGGGAGACAAATCATTGTGTTCATTTGGGTTGATCTTCACCACATGATTTGATTCCTCCTCTCCTCTCTCTCTATGTTCTCTTGCTCACAATCTTTTGAGTTAGTTCCCAAAGTTATCCGCATTGATTGAGCAACTCATAGCAAGAAGAACTTTCTTCCGCACTCAGTATTCATTATTATTTGTTTCTAATCCTAACCCCAGGTGAAGTTCGTGTTCAAAGTTTATAATTTACAGGTTTCGCCTATTCACCCCCCTCTAGTCGACTTCCAATTGGTATCAGAGCTCGATACTTCATTAGAGTCTAACTACTCTAAGTGATGTCGGGAGAACATGCCAAAAAGTAGTTGATCACTGGGGAAAAGCCCGAATCTTCGGGGGAAGAAGAATGAAGGCAAGACACTGTCAAAGGAGGCTAGCAATAAGCACAAGGAGGACAAGGATGAATCCGTCGGCTCCATTAAATCACACAAGAAAGGCGATAAGAAGAAAAATAACATGAATAAGGTGGTCTAATACGAGACCGACTCTTCCACGCGCTTAACCTTCGACGTCGAGTCAACATCTTCAAAGCGAGCATAAGAAGTATAGTAAGATCCCTCTTTGCTATCCTCAAATTCCTAAACATGCTCCTTTACTTTCTGTTCCCTTAGGCAAACCACCATACTTTGATGGTGAAGATTATTGTATGTGGAGTGATAAAATGAGGCACCATCTAACCTCACTCCACTAAAGCAATTGGGATATTGTTGAGTTTGGAGCACAGGCACCACAAGTAGGTGATGAGGACTAAGCCTCCGATGAGGCCGCCCAAGTGAGGCACTTCAACTCCCAAGCCACTTCCATAATCCTTGCTTCCTTGTTTAGAGAGGAGTAAAACAAGGTGCAAGGGTTGAAAAGTGCCAAATAAATTTGGGACGTCTCAAGACGGTGCATGAAGGGGATAAAGTAACCAAGATCACCAAGCGGGAAACAATCGAGGGAGAACTTGGTCGATTCATCCTTAACAAAGGAGAAGAGCCACAAGCCATCTACAACCAGCTCAAGGCAATGGTGAACTAAGTCCGCAACCTCGGGAGCATCAAGTGGTATGACCATGAAATGGTCAAGGTTATTCTAAGATCTCTTGTTTTTCGTAACCCCACTCAAGTGCAATTAATTCATGAGAATCCTAAGTATAAGCAAATGTCTTTCGATGAGGTGATTGACAAGTTTGTGAGCTTTGAACTTATGGTCAAAGACTCTGAACACACTTTCAACTTGGAGCAAGGTGCCACCTCCACACTCGAGGTGCAACTGTTGCATTCAAGGCAACGGAAGAAAAGAAGGAAGAGCCTACACCAACCAAAAGGCTCCCAATTGATGCCTCCAAGCTTGACAACGAGGAGATGGCTCTTATTATTAAGACCTTCCGGCAAATCCCCAAGCAAAGTAAGGGAAAGGAATACAAATCCCGCTCCAAGAGGGTTTGCTACCGATGTGGTAAGTCCGGTCACTATATTGCTAAATGTCCATATGCAAATGATAGTGACAGAGACGACGACAAGAAAGGGAAGAAGACAGAGAAGAAAAAAAAATACTACAACAATAAGAAAGGCGACGAGGCGCACATAGGAAGGGAATGAGACTCCGACGAGAGCTCCACTGACGAGGACACCGCCAACATCGCCATCAACAAAGGTCTTGTCTTCCCCAACATCGGCCACAAGTGCCTCATGACCAAGGAGGGCAAAAAAAAGAAGGCATACTGTAACACCCCAAGGTCCACAAACACCCGGAGGTGTCACTAAAGTTACACTTCCAATAAACTGGTACAAAATTTTGGCATCATCTCCTTTGAAAGTTGCATAAAAAAGGAAACAATAGTGCATAAACATATTTCATGATAAGAAAAACATACTAAACATTATTAATCTGCTAGCAAAGGAAAGACCACCATAACGACAAGAATAAATTTAACCAATTGGACACACTTATTAAAAGAAACCAACATCCTTCGACACGGAGTTTCTAAGTAAGTCATTACAAAGCATGGGCAAGGTTATTTAGGAGTGTAGGTGGACGTGCTGCTACTTCCCTCTTTCCCAACATGATTCAAGTACCTGCATCAAGCAATGCAAGAGTGAGATGACACATCTCAGCAAGTAAAATAACTATCCAACTGTATAACAACATAAATACAATGTTTTACCACCAATTGATTTCACAACTCTCTTCTTAACATTAGGGTGCAGCAAGAATACAATGTACATTACACCTAGTTACCACACCTCAGAGATAGAAACCTCAATAGTAACATAGCAATGTCACACTTCACATATACCTCATGAGTTCATATGACTTTAAATGCAAATATGACTTCTGCCTTCATACCTCTAGGGATATGAAGCTGCATCGTACCCCTCCTCGGGCAACATACGATGCTAAATGTACAGATACGGTCGGACCATAAGATCATGACATAACTTCAAACGCAAGATGAATGATGCACTATGCATGACATGCCAACATAATTTCACTTCATATAAAATCCTTCAAATAGTTACTTCAACTTCATCAAAGTTACGAGTCAACCACCTATATCATTCTAGAATCATGATCCTCAACATTATTAAACAGTGGAACATTAATATCTTCAAACAAATAAACCTCATAATAGAATTCAATGATTAACACATTCAATACTTATGAAAATTCAATGAAAGGGCGTAAGATACAATCACACGGTAGAAAACCACCACTGCATTTACTTGCTTTCGCTGGGGATTTGAAATGGTAGTAGATACGATCCGGAGCCCCACCACCTGTTGTGGCATAAAACTTTGTACACACATTCAAATAGCATTCGCTAATAACCAACACCACTCCTACGCACAGACCCCAACACTAACGTGAATAACACCTCTGCCTACCACCTGCCAAACAGCAGCAGTGCTGCTTGTTAATTTTGTATCTTTAAAATTATAACAGCAGTGATATCAAACAAAAACTCCAGAAACATCTACACAAAATACCCTACAAGTTTTGTATTTAAAAGATAATTAAACTTCGATGTCTCGATAGCCTCAAATAGCCGACAAGGTACACCATGCGTTCTATTTTTCAGGACAGCAACCTAGCCGACTTCAAAATGTGATATCTCCTAGAATATTTCACCAAATTGGACGCATAAGCACTCTATGCAAAGATATGATAATGCTCTACATGAATTTCACATAGATTACAGCTAATTAACCCCGCAAAACCCCCAGAAACAGTCAACACTACTGCTGCCCGCCCGCCACCAAAAACCAGGACAGCACCCTCGCTAATTTGCCTAGGAGAACAGATAATCCAACAAAATTGCAGCACAATTACAAAATATAAAACAAGATCACGTTGAACTCCTTTTTCTCCCTTCTTCCTCTCACCAATCCACCAATGGAGATTTACACAACCCAAGGGAGAACCAAGGGGAAAAGTGGCTGCACCTTGGAGGAGAGGGAGGGGGCGACCGCTAGAGAGAATGGGGAGGGGTGTGACTGCTAGAGGGGAGGAAGGGGGTGGCTAGGGTATGGAGGGGGTGAGGTGCCTCCTATGCCCTTGATGCGAAATCGACAGCTCACAAACAGTTCTCCCACCCATGCCCTGGTTTAAGCGAATGAATACTAAAATGCTATCGTGTAACTGAGATATTCACATCCATGGACTCCAAACCTCCAATGGCATAGAGCACGAAAGGAAAAAAAGATTTAACTTATTTTCATAATAGTGGGTATCACACTCTATCCCCCTTAAAAAGAATTCAACCTCGAATTCCACCGCTTCTACCGAAACGACCATGAAAAATCAGCCAAGACAAAAACTCGCTAATAACGAAAAGTTTGGGGTACTTCTGCCGCATCTGCTCCTCAAGCTCCCAGGTAGCCTCGCAGATACTTCCTCAATATAGAGACATGAAATACCGGGTGTACCCTTGCCATGGATTCCGGTAAATGCAAGCGATAAGCCAAGCTGCCAACCTAGGCCAAGATAGTGAATGGTCCAATGTACCTTAGACTATGTTTCCCCGAGACACCGAACCGAATGATTCCTTTAGTAGGTGATACCCTGAGAAGAACTTGATCACCAACTACAAATTCCAAGTCCTGCCTCATCACATCAGCATAACTTTTTTGACGACTCTGAGCGGCTAGAATATTTTGACGAATCTCCTGAACCTTCTCAGATGTCTGCTAAACCCAATCAGGACCGACCAAGGATCTCTCTCCTAGAGTCTCCCAACACAAAGGGGAAATACACCGCCTGCCATATAAGGCTTCATATGGTGCCATCTTGATGCTAGCCTGATAGATGTTGTTATAAGTGAACTCAGCCAAGGCAAGATGATCCTCCCAGCTACCGCTTAAAGAAAGGACACAAGCATGCAACATGTCCTCCAAAGTCTAAATAGTTCGCTCTAATTGACCATCGGTCTGAGGGTGAAAAGCAACACTAAGAGAAAGCTTGGTACCCAAAGAATTGTGAAGACTCTCCCAAAATTTGGATACAAATTTGGAGATCTCCCAAAGCTTGGGAACCAATTCTGAAGCTGAATTTGTGGTCTTCATGAGAATAAAGTGTGCTGACTTAGTTAGGCGATCGACAACAACCCATATAACATCCTAGCCTCGAGGGGAACGGGGTAAGCCAACCACAAAATCACACCCCAAGGTCCACAAACACCCCGAGGTGTCACTAAAGTTACACTTCCAACAAACTGGTACAAAATTTCACCAACAAACGGGGTAAGCATGGGCAGAGTTATTTAGGAGTGTAGGTGGATGTGCTGCTACTTTCCCAACATGATTCAAGTACCTGCATTAAGCAATGCAAGAGTGAGATGACACATCTCAACAAGTAAAATAACTATCCAACTGTTTAACAACATAAATACAGTGTTTTACCACCAACTGATTTCACAACTCTCTTCTTAATATTAGGGTGCATCAAGAATACAATGTACATTACACCTAGTTACCACACCTTAGAGATAGAAACCTCAATAGTAACATAGCAATGTCACACTTCACATATACCTCATGAGTGCATATGACTTTAAATGCAAATATGACTTTTGCCATCATACCTCTAGGGATATGAAGCTGCATCGTACCCCTCCTTGGGCAACAAACGATGCTAAATGCACCGGTACGGTTGGACTATAAGATCACGACATAACTTCAAATGCAAGATGAATGATGCACTATGCATGACATGCCAACATAATTTCACTTCATATAACATGCTTCAAATAGATTCTTCAACTTCATCAAAGTTACGAGTCAACCACCTATATCATTCTAGAATCATGATCCTCAACATTATTAAATAGTGAAACATTAATATCTTCAAACAAATAAACCTCATAATAGAATTCAATGATTAACACATTCAATACTTATGAAAATTCAATGACAGGGCATAATACAATCACACGGTAGAAAAGCACCACTGCATTTACTTGCCTTCGCGGGGATTTGAAATGGTACTAGGTACGATCCGGAGCCCCACCTCCTGTTGTGGCATAAAACTTAGTACACACATTCAAATAGCATTTGCTAATAACCAACACCGCTCCTGCGCACAAACCCCCTCCCTACCACCACCAAACAGCAGCAACACTGCTTGTTAATTTTATATATTTAAAATTATAACAGCAGTGATATCAAACGAAAACTCCAAAAACATCTACACAAAATACTCTACAAGTTTTGTTTTCGAAAGATAATTAAATTTTGAGGTCTCGATAGCCTCAAATAGCCGACAAGGTTCACCCTGTGTTCTGTTTTTTGGGATAGCAACCTAGCTGAATTCAAGATGTGATATCTCCTAGAATATTTCACCAAATTGGATGCATAAGCACTCTATGGAAAGATATGATAATGCTCTACATGAATTTTACAGCGATTACAGCTAATTGACCCCACAAAAACCCTAGAAACAGTCAACACTACTGCTGCCTGCCCGCCACCAAAAATCAGGACAACACCCCCGCTAATTCGCATAGGAGAACTGATAATCCAATGAAATTGCAGCACAATTACAAAATTGAAAACAAGATCACCTTGAACTCAGTCTTCTCCCTTTCTTCTTCCTCCCACCTATCCACCAATGGAGATTTGCACAACCTAAAGGAAAACCAAGGGGAAAAGTGGCTGCACCTTGGAGGAGAGGGAGGGGGCTAGGGTTTGGAGGGAAGGGGGGCTGCTTGTGAGAATGGGGAGGGGGCGACTACTAGAGAGAATGGGGAGGGGGCAGATGCTAGAGGGGAGGGAGGGGGTGGCTAGGGTATGGAGGGGGTGAGGTGCCTCCTATGCCCTTGATGCGAAATCGATGGCTCACAAACAATTCTCCCACCCATGCCCCGGTTCAAGCGAATGAATACTAAAATGCTATCGTTTAACTGAAATATTCACATCCATGGACTCCAAACCTCCAATGACACAGAGCACGAAAGAAAAAAAAGATTTAACTTTTTTTCAAAATAGTGGGTATCACATATACTCTAGAGACACCCCCAAATATAATACTTCTGATGATGAGGGTAGCTCTAGTGAAAATAATGATGATTTGTCTTCTCTTTTTGCAAACCTTACTATAGAACAAAACGAGAAAATCAATGAATTGATAAAAACCATTAACGAGAAGGATGAAATCTTGGAATGCCAAGAAGACTTGCTCGTTAAGGAAAACAAAAAATTTGTTAAGCTAAAAGATGCTTTTGCTCTTGAAGTTGAAAAATGGAAAAACTTGACCAAAGAGCTAAATACATGCAATGATTCAATTTCTTGTCTCAAAACTGAAAATGCTAGTTTAATTGCTAAGATTGAAGAATTGAATGCTTGCAACATTCCTACATCTACCATTGAGCATGTTACTATTTGCACTAGATGTAGAGATATTGATGTTAATGCTATGAATGATCACCTTGCTATGATTAAAGAAAAAATGATCACATAGCTAAGTTGAATGCCAAATTTCCGAGCATGAGATTGAAAATGAAAAAAAAATTAAATTTGCTCGTAGTATGCTTTACAATGTGAGACGCCCTGGAACTAAGGATGGGGTTGGCTTCCAACCTGGGAGCCAAAATAACATCAAACTTAATGCTCATAGAAACAAGATTTCCAACTTTGTTAAGGGCAAGGCTCACATGGTACAAGATAGAGAAGGTTACATTTTATATCCTGAAAACTATCCTGAGCATAAGATTAGAAGAATTCATGCCAAGAAATCTCATCATGTTACTCATCATGCTTATATTTACAGTAATGAGGTTTCTAGTTCTAGGCATACAACTCATATTAAGATGCCTAAGAAAAAGATTATTGATGCATCAAATGAACATAGCATTTCATTTAAGACCTTTGATGCATCCTTTGTTCTTGCTAACAAATCCGGCAAAGTAGTTGCCAAATATGTCGTGGGCAAGTACAAGAGTCCAAAGACTTGTATTTGGGTACCCAAGGTGCTTTTTTCTAATGTAAAGGACCCAAGACCATTTGGGTACCTAAGGACAAGGCCTAAATTTGTGTTTTAGGTTTATGCATCCGGTGGGATAAGTTGGATAATCGATAACAGGTGCACAAACCACATGACAGGGCAGAAAAGAATGCTCTCCTCATATGAGAAAAATGATGATCCCCAAAGAGCATTCACATTCGGGGATGGAAATCAAAGTTTGGTCAAAGGATTGGGTAAAATTTCTATATCTTCTGACCATTTCATTTATAATGTATTTCTTGTAGAATCTCTAGGTTACAATTTGCTTTCTATATCTCAATTATGCAAAATGGGCTATAACTATTTATTTACTGATGTTGATGTTACCGTCTTTAGAAGAAATGATGATTCACTAGCTTTTAAGGGAGTGTTAGATGATCAGCTATATTTAGTTGATTTCACTGATAATAATGCTGAACTAGACACTTGCCTAATTGCTAAGACTAATATGGGCTGGTGCTGGCATCGTCGACTTGCTCATGTTGGAATGAAGAATCTTCACACACTTCTAAAGGGGAACACATTTTGGGACTAACCAATGTTCATTTTGAGAAAGATATAATTTGTAGTGCATGTCAAGCAGGGAAGCAGGTTGGAACTCATCATCCACACAAGAACATCATGACGACTGAGAGGCCACTTGAGCTACTCCAAATTGATTTATTCGGCCTGGTTGCTAATATAAGCATCGGCGAGAGTAAGTATTGTCTTCTAATTGTGGATGATTATTCTCACTTCACTTGGGTATTCTTTTTGCAAGAAAAATCACAAACCCATGAAACCTTAAAGAAATTCTTGAGACTGACGACAATGGAACGGAGTTCAGGAACTCTCAAATTGAAGGGTTTCTTGTGGAGGAGGGCATCAAGCATGAGTTCTCTTCTCCCTACACACCTCAACAAAACGGTGTTATGGAAAGGAAGAATAGAACTCTTATGGATATGGCAAGGACCATGCTTGAAGAATACAAGACATCAGATCGGGTTTGGGCGAAGGCGATTAACATCGCTTGCTAGTCCATCAACTGGCTCTACCTTCACTAAATCCTCAAGAAAACATCATATGAACTCCTCGCTGGTAAAAAGCACAATGTTTCTTATTTTAGAGTTTTTGGGAGCAAGTGCTTTATTCTTGTTAAGAGAGGTAGAAATTCAAAATTGTCTCCTAAAGAAGTAGAAGGCGTTTTACTTGGTTATGACTCAAATACAAGGGCATATAGAGTTTCAACAAGTCCACTGGATTAGTTGAAGTATCTTGTGACATTGTGTTTGATGAGACTAATGGCTCTCAAGTAGAGCAAGTTGATCTTGATGAGTTAGATGATGAAGAGGCTCCATGCATCGCGCTAAGGAACATGTCCATTGGAGATGTGTTTCCACAAGAACCCGAAGAGCCCTCATAAGCACAAGATCAACCATCATCCTCCATACAAGCATCTCTGATGAGGACATCCTCCACTATTACCTGTTGGCAAAGACGCAATTGGCCCAGTTGGCCCAATTGTAGTCAGACGGAGACCGTGTGAGCCTCAGAATTGTCCCACCTCGCTTAACTTGGGAGGAGGAAGCCACTTTAAAAGGGAGAGCCACCCTTCCCCCATTGGACTAGTCTTTTGGGGCGATTGGGCCTTTCCCTGAGTTGGGTGTGCTTAATGAACTGTTGGGCTCCAGGCAACCCTAATTTGTTGGGCCTCGGCCAACCCCATCTGGGCTGGGTGTATCAATCTCCCCCAACTCAAGATGAGGAACTAGCTCAAGAAGAAAAGATCAAGTTCTAGACAATGAGCCACCTCAAGAATAAGGCATCGATCAAGGGGGAGATGAAGTTGATCAAGAAAAGAAGGATGAACAAGAGATTCAAGATCAAAGACCACCTCACCCAAGAGTCCACCAAGCAATTCAATGAGATTACCCCGTCAACTCCATACTTGGTGACATTCAAAAGGGGGTAACCGCTCGCTCTAGAGTTGCTCAATTTTGTGAACATTACAATTTTGTGTCTTCTATTGAGCCATACAGGATAGAGGATGCAATAAGAGATCTAGACTGAGTGGTGGCAATGCAAGAGGAGCTCAACAAATTCGCAAGGAATGAGGTCTGGCATTTAGTTCCACATCCTAACCAAAATGTTGTAGGTTCCAAGTGGGTATTCAGCAACAAACAAGATGAGCATGGTGTGGTGACTAAGAACAAAGCCTGACATGTTGCAAAAGGGTATTCACAAGTCAAAGGTTTGGATTTCGATGAAACCTATGCACCTGTAGCTAGGCTTGAGTCAATTTGAATATTACTTGCCTATGCTACTTACCATGGATTTAAGTTGTATCAAATGGATGTGAAAAGTGCCTTCCTCAATGGTCCAATCAAGGAAGAGGTGTATGTTGAGCAACCTCCCGGCTTTGAAGATAGTGAGTATCCTTCACATGTCTATAAGCTCTCAAAGACGCTTTATGGGCTCAAACAAGCTCCAAGAGCATGGTATAAATGCCTGAGAGACTTTCTTATCACTAATGGTTTTACAGTCAGAAAAGTTGACCCTACACTCTTCACTAAAACAATTGACAAAGACTTGTTTATATGCCAAATTTATGTTGATGATATTATCTTTGGATCTACTAACAAGTCATCGTGTGAAAAGTTTAGTAGAATTATGATATATAAATGTGAGATGTCCATGATGGGAGAGTTGAAGTATTTCCTTAGATTTCAAATCAAGCAACTCCAAGAGGGCACTTTCATTAGTCAAACAAAGTACATTCAAGATATTCTCAAGAAGTTTGAAATGAAGAATGCCAAACCCATCAAGACTCCTATGGGAACAAATGGGCATCTCGACCTCGACACAGGAGGTAAATCTGTAGATCAAAAGGTATACCGATCGATGATAGGATCTCTACCCGATTTATGTGCTTCACAATCGGGTATTATCCTTTTAGGAGCATGTGTGCACGATTCCAAGTCGACCCTAAGGAAATCCACCTAAGGGCCATGAAAAGAATCATGAGATATTTAGTTTACACACCTATGTTTGGGCTATGGTACCCCAAGGGATCTACCTTTGATCTAATCAGGTATTCTAATGCTGATTATGCCAGATGTAAGATTGATAGAAAGCGTACATCAGGGACTTGTCAGTTTCTGGGGAGATCCCTGATGTCTTGGGCTTCAAAGAAATAAAATTCAGTAGCTCTATCCACTGATGAAGCTGAGTATATTGCTGCAGGACACTGTTGTGCACAATTACTCTGGATGAGGCAAACTCTTAGGGATTATGTGTAACACCCTAAATTTGGGGTTATAAAATTTCTTCTCTAATGCCTACCAAATTCAGGTGTTACCTCTTGTTTCTCTCTCTAGACTTCTCTCTTTTTTTATTTAGAGCTATGTCTAGTTTATAGGGGATTAACTATTTGTTTATTTTATCAAAACCTATGTGAGTCATGAAATGTTGCATCATGCTGAGCCAAATTATTCTTTTGTTTGATGCACATGTTTGAAATCGTTTGAATTTGAATTTGGTTTGAATTTGATTTGAAATCCATAGAGAAAATAAAAAGAAAAACATTTAGAAATTCCCTAGAAAAAGAAAAACCAATTTCGGCTCAGCTAACCCAGTCCAACCAGGCCGCACGCGCGCTCCAGCGTCGCCTGACAGGTGGGTCCCACCTGTCAGCGACAGCACATGTCCACGCATGCTCTCTCCCTCTCTCCTCCCGTTGCCCAGTGGGGCCGAATTGTCGGCGCCAGTTTTCCTCGCGCACGCGCCTGCTCTCTCTCTGTCTTGCGGGCCCCGCGCGTCAGCTCTGGCTACCCGTTCGCTCGCCCACTCTTGCTGGACCATGGTGCCTGCCTGTTGGATCCGTCCCTCCCGAATCGCTCGTGCGCATGACCCACGCGTCGTCGTGGTGTCCGTGCCCACGATGCATACCGAGGCTGGGCCGACCTTTTCTAGCTGACGAGTACCCCACTCGCTCTCCTCCTCCCTCATTCACAAACTCGCAGCACCCCCGCACCCGCCTCGCACCGCGCACACACCTAAGGAGCTTCACCGCCGTCCGTCGTGGTTTCAGACTTGTTCCGCGGCCACCGTCGGGTCCCCGCCGTGTCCGTTGCCCCGATGAGCTCCGTCTCGATGCCAGCAACTCAGGACACCCCTAGGTTCGCTCCTTCCCCCTCTGTCTTTCACTGCTCACACTCATCAGACCTCCACTGTGCAGCCAAAGGCCACCGCTGTCGACCCGAGGCTTCGTCGTGTCCCAGCCGACGTTCATGTGACACCCCAATGTCACCTAGGGTTTCTTCTTTAAACTAACCCAGACCATTATTACATGTGAACCAAATAGAGGGATGAACAAAATTTTTTTTAATAACAAAGGTTGAAGTAAGTCTTTTTCATCTCAAGAAACTCTCCTTAATAATGCCATGCACCCCAGGAGAGGAAGAACTCACAAACCCAAATTAA
This sequence comes from Zea luxurians, assembly GCA_029449295.1. NCBI lineage: Eukaryota > Viridiplantae > Streptophyta > Magnoliopsida > Poales > Poaceae > Zea > Zea luxurians. The sequence continues at coordinate 23,724,290 of JAOPSE010000020.1, read as the reverse complement.
CCCTAAGTGGACCATTTAAACACATAAAGGGAAATTGGGAAAGAACTAGGGAGAAAAATGCAAATTTTGGTGAGAACCAAATAACAAAGTCTTAGTACACTAAATAACCCACAAAATATAGTAAGAAAGTTTTGCCATTTGAATTTTTCAAAATCCCCAAATCAGCCCCTGAATTAATGCATTTGGGAAAAAATTCAGAAATTCAGAAATCTGAATTTCAGCATCTTTCCAAAGATCGACTGTGTTCTCTGTTTTTCAAAACTCGAATCAAACAAGTCCAAATAACAAAGTGGCGCCAAATTACCTGGAACACACCATAGCAAAGTTTGGAAACCCCTTTCCACCGTTTGACACGATCTTGACATGGATTTACCTCAGGACTCGACCTTGTGACACTGCCACCTTAGTGACGTGACAACTCTCTGTACACAGCCCCAAACCGCTCGACTTCCACACGTAAATGACAAAGCTAAGTTGGGAGAGCAAATCTTGTGCAGTGATCATGCCCAAATACGTGAAGATCTTCAACCTATGAGCGTTTAAACTCGGGCAGAAGCAAAGAGCCACGTGCTCGATGCCGTGTTAGGCCGACCGAGCGCAGACTGGCCGCGGTAGCGCGCGCCCCACGCGTGGTCGCCCCGCCCCGTGCGTCTGCACCTCGCCCTCGCCTATAAATTCCCCCTGAGGCCTTAGCCATTTGCACTCGCGCACCAAAAGCCCCGCCCGAGCCAGAGATCACCGGGGTTCGCCATGGAAAGCGAGCACCACCGCCCGCCATCACTGCCTAAGCATGACCATTGTGGCCAGCCCCTTCTATCAACCCCCAGCCTCGCCTCAGCCCCTGGATCGCTTCCCCACAAAGCTGTGAAGCTTCTCCAAGCTTGAGCTGAGGCATTGCCTCAACGGAGAGGCTGATTCACCCTCGCCGGACTTCGGTCGCCCGCGGCCGCGCGTGGACCAAGTAATCTGGTGAGCCATTCCCAAATTCCTCACGCTCACACCTTCCTTGATCTCTGGTGAAGCTCCCTAACCCATTTGATTGATCTACCGTGCCCTGGTTAGGCCAGATTCCTCATCGCCGACGAGCACCTCTGCCTGTGCGCGTGGACCGGCCGACTCCGACCATTTTCGACGGCGACCCGCACATCGCCGTGACCCTCGGGACCTCCCCTACATCCTCAACCACCTCACTGGACCAGTCTCGCCGCCGGTAAACCCCTCCGCCCTTTCCTCCGCCGCGGTTACTGTTTATTTGGGAGAAGGACCGTGGGTTGGATTTAGCAGAACCCTAGGGGGTTTTCTGCGTAGTCAGAGACTCATATGAATAGTGAACCAAGGACCTGTCTATAATACACTTAAAACCTATTCGCCAGGGACCCAGACGCAAAACCATTTTCCCTTAAACCATTTCTGATTATTCTTTTAAATTCAGCAGAGAACTTAGGGAATTTATATCTTGAGTAATATTCAACCAAATTGAGCCAAACCAATTTTGCTGGATTCAAAATATTATGGACTATCAAATAAAAATGCTAAACCCTATGATTTCTTTATTGTTTTTTAAAGTTTAGAATTAAATAAGGAAACTGCCCAAACCTTATTAAAAGGGAGAAAATTAGTTATGCTTCTGTGCTAAACTTGAGAAAATTTGTAGAAGTATAAACCCCACTTAGACACTGTTTAAAAATAGTAAGCACCCCAGTATTGAAGATTTAAGCAAAGTTACTTATTAAAAGCCATGTTTGCTCAAAACTTAGGAAAATGAGAAAGGTATTAGAAAATAATGAACACTGGATGTCAATATTTTTTCTAGTCCACTTGAGTAATAAGGAACCTAGGAAAAATAAAGGGAACCCTAGTCCATAGCCAATTCAAGGTGAAATGTTTTATTAGGCACTAATAAAATCAGAAAGGCCATTATTAAAAATGAGAAATATGGAATTATGCCATTATGGAACGTGGGATTCGCCCGAATGCCATTATGTACAAGGGCTTCGCTAGTGCACCATCCTCACACGTTGTTTACCGACAAAATGCCATTTATCACCTATTCGATGCATAAACAGAGAAGAGGGCACTTGCTTGGACCTTTTTGCCCCTGCTCCAAATCAAGACATGGCCTGTCCGCCGCCGGTCTGCTGCCGGTTCTCAGCTGCAGCACAAACAGAGGAGAGAGCATTTTGCACTTGGCTGTTGCGCCCAGGTTGCAAGTTCCAGAACCTACTACGCCCAGGCTACAGCACAACAGCAAGCAATAGCTGATAAGAGAAAAAAAAGAAACTGCTACCCAGAAAAAAGGACTACAACCATTGGAGATCTAAACCGATGACAGCAGCAAGCACAGAAAAATGATCACCGCAACAAGGTTTCAGATAACAATAGCATAACTAGTTTTCATATAACATCACACATCCAAATATAGTTCAATTTGGACAGTGTAATAAGGTTCACTTCTAACATTACTTAATTTAACATCCAAATATAGTTCAACTTGGACAGCATAACAAGGTCCACTTCTAAGTTCTAACTTGGACAGCATAACAAGGTTTACATCCTCTTCAGCTTCCTTGGTGTGAGCTTCTTCGATAGGATCTTCTTAGGAGTTCTAGACTTGGGAGGTGACTGAACTTGGACAACAACTTCAAGATGGACAACACCTTCAACGAGGGGAACAAAAGCTCCTACTTCATGGACAGCAGGTTCAACTTGGGGACAAACACCACCTTCAACATGGACAACACCTTCAACATGGGGAATAACACCTTCTGCATCATGGACATCAGCTTCAACTTGGGGAAAAACACCACCTTCAACATGGATATCAGCTTCAACTTGGGGAAAAACAACTCCATCATGGACAACACCTTCAACTTGGGGGAAAATAGTTTTGTCAACATGGACAGCAGCATCAGCATCATTTTCTGATCTTTGTCGGCTTTTGGGGACCTTGGCATTCTCCCCATATTTTGTTGTATTCATGCGAGGCTTTCTCTTCCTACATGTTAGACAACACAGTGAGAAAAATATTAAAATGCAGCTTGTAGCTAGTTTGGACAACATCACTTGCCTTTTCTTTGTTCCGTTTAATGGGCACTTGTAGCTAGTTTCACCGTGACCTAATTCTCCACATCTTTTGCACTTTCTTTTGCCTCTTATCATCTTTTTTTCCTTTTCAGACTGGCCTGCAGCCTCCATATCAGCCTCTAGGACTGCTTCCTTGTCAGCCTCCTTGCCTTTTTCTTTAGCTATTTTTTCCCCTTGCTGTTCCCACCTTCCAAACAGCTCTTAATTCTTAGTTTTTTGTACCTTCCTCTACCTCTCTTGTCAAGTGGTGCACCAACCATATAAGGCAGATCGACATGTGGCCATTGAGACCTATCTGGCAGTGGCTCAATTATTCTCTTATATGCATTTTTGAACCTCTGTACTGAGTAGTACTCATGCACAAAATCCTCCAATTCCACATCCACACTCTCTTGTGCTGTAATCAGGGCCAATGCATGTGGGCATGGTTTGCCGGTGTGCTGCCACTCGAGGCATGTACACTCATGCAAATATGACTTTACTACATGTCTGTTATGTGTGTTTGTGCTGTCCTCAACTTGTGCAGAGAAGTAGCCAGCCTTTGTCACAGATAGATGCCCTAGGCCTCTAGTCCTTGCCTTTAACTGTTGTAAAACTGCAGGCAAGATCTTGCCAGTAAGCTTGTCTCCAATTCTCCTCCTTTTTTCCCACAACACCATAATCATCTCCCTACACTTGTCTGCAAGCTCAACAACAGGAAGATCCTTCCAATCTTTAATCCAGTTGTTGAATACTTCAGCTAGATTGTTGGTGACATAATCACACTTGATGGCAGGGTTAAACTCACTCCTCCATTTAAGCTTGTGGTAAGTATCTAGCCATTTCTTCACATCTGGGGAAGCTTCCACAATTTGATTGAAAAAGTAATGTGAGACTTCGGGCCTATATGCCCTTGCTGTAGGGTACATCTTAGAGAATATGTCACCTCCAAACCTCTTAATGAAATTCTGCATGAGATGCCTAAAGCATTCCCTTTGGTCAGCCTGAGGAAACACATGCTTAACTGCCTTTTCTAACCCTTTGCATGCATCTGTACAAACAGCAAGCAAAGGAAGATCTCCTTAATGTCAATCTCAATAACACTCCCCGGAGATCGAGTCAACACCTCTGCCCTCCAATTGAATAGCATCTGAAAACTCTCTTCCCAGCTGCCATGTAACTCTCTTAGAGCCAATTGCCTCCCTTTCCAAACCGTGTCATAGTGAATTTCACACTTATATTTCTCCTCCAACCTTTTTCGCAACTCCTTTGGGCCCATGTTTGACTCCTTCTTGAGATGATGGATAGCCTTTGATGCTACCCAAGCACTAGTAGGTGTTGTGGTCTTCCTTCGAGCACTAGAAGTACAATTGTGGGCCTCAATTAAGACTGTTACCTTCAAATGGGAATCTCAGTCAGTAACCATGTAAACAATATCATATGAAAAATAGGAAATGTACATATAAGCAAGCATAGGCTCAAAAGACTATACCATAACAGTATTCCCATCATGCTGTCTACGTCCCACAATATGCCAACGGCAACCTTCTCCTTTGCAATAACCAATAAATCGACTTGGGTCAGTTTTATAGATGTTTAGCTCAAACTCTTCGTTGATAGCGAACTGTCTCACAGCTAGCCTGAACTCACGCATGCTAGAGTACACTGTTCCAATATCCATACAAGGATTGTCTGGGTCATGCACCATCACCCTTTCTCCTGGAATTTCATCAGTAACAGGGATGGCTGCTCCAAGAGTTTCATCTTCATAATAACTAGTAGGTCCATTATCATGTCTCTTAAAAGCTTCAGCCGCCTTCTCAGCATCTTCATCCTCAGCTCTCAACCCAATCAACTCATACATTTTGTCATCGTCAACGATTTCTATCCTACCTTCCTCATCTTGGTTCTCAACAATTTGTAGGGCATCCCAGTCAATAACAGCTTCAGAGTGAGAACCAGGACATACTACCATTGCTAAGCTAAGCGGGGTCTCATCATCAAGGCTGAAAATATAAAATATAAAATGGATTCAAAGGGGACAAGGTTAGGGAAATTACACTGCTCTATTCTCCACTCAGCTCGATTCCAAAAAAAAGTTAGTACATGTAGAAGCATACCCGTACATACAATCATTCCAACTATACTCCATCTAGCCACTGTCCCCAACTGCACGCGAGATTTCACTGTAACCTAGGGTTACAGAGATGTACTGTAATTTGTTGAACTGATTGAAAAAAATGCAAGAATAAATTACTGGGCAGCAGCGATGTCCTGGATCTACTCACCTATACTGTGTTGCGTTGCTGTCTTGGGATGGAGACTCCACTGCCGACGGAGGAGGAGCAATCTGAACGGCGGTGACAGACTTCTGAGCACAACGGCGGTGGCGAAATACCGAGCGAGGGCGACGGAGGAGCACCAATCTAAGCGGCGGCAGGGGAGGAGCAGAGTGAACGGGAGGAGCGGCCGAAGGAATCGTAGCAGCGGCTCCCGCCGCCGTTGAGGAACGGGAGGAGTGAACGGGTCCAGCGAATGGGAGATGCTAGCAAAGGTGTCAGCCACGTCTTGATTTGGAGCAGGGGCAAAAAGGTCCAAGCAAGTGCCCTCTTCTCTGTTTATGCATCGAATAGGTGATAAATGGCATTTTGTCGGTAAACAACGTGTGAGGATGGTGCACTAGCGAAGCCCTTGCACATAATGGCATTCGGGCGAATCCCACGTTCCATAATGGCATAATTCCATATTTCTCTATTAAAAATATAAGAACAATTCCAAAAATTAGTAACAAAAATTCAGTAGACTTGTAACCACTAGGACACCACTGCAAAAATGGTAAACACCCCAGCCCATCATTTTAAGTAGGTTGAACAAATAGAACTTGATATTGAGCCATATTTGAGTTAAATCATAAGTAAGCCAAGAAGTGTGCAACAGTGGGAAAATAAATTTTTATCAGATTAGTGAGGGAATAAACCACCAGAGAAAAATGTAAAACCTATTTAAACCTATAAAGTAATACCCATTGCCAATACTTTATGAAAAAGGCCATTAAATTCAAGAAATCCCTACCACACTCTCCCTTAAGCAAAAAGTTACCAAAACTTAGAATGATTGCTCTTGCACAAAGAAGAAGATAGGAAAAATTAGAAATCTATTGTTTGATATTTTTCAAATATAGTGGTAGTAGAAAGCACCCCTTGGGCTAGAAACTTTAGAAAATCATAGCAAAATAACTAACAAGTACTAGTGGCTGAAAATTTGTACAAAGTCATGTTATAGCATCTAAATGCTAGCAAAAATAAGTCTTAGAGAATAACCCATTGTAAGAAGGGAGTTGTAGTTCAAAGCACCCTCTCTGCCCTAATATTTGATAATTTTATAAAGAGAAGACCACTCACTTTTTAAGCCTCAAATTTTGAGATAGAGAGTTATACATCAGTGAGAAGTCACTGTAATGTTTGCAGAATTTTTGGAAATTTATTAAACTACCTTTTAGTTCAAACTCACCTTAAAAGCATAAGAGAAATAGAGATAAAGAAGAGAGAATGATGAATCTCACTCCAATGAATTCAGCTAGGAATCTTAATAAACTCTCACTAAGACATTAAAAAGAAATCAGGGGAACACCAAAATGAACTTACCCATTTAGCTTAACCAAGCTTGACCCAAAATTGCTAAGGGTATCACAAAATCTTCAATAGTAAGAACAAGCTCCACCGTATTAAATTGATCTTCCCCCATCAAATGTTAATTGCTAAATTTCATATCATGCCATGCATATATCTTACTCATTGCATTCATTAGATTGCAATCTCGCTGACAGAGAGTACGTGCTCATCCCTGAGCAAGGAGCTGTCCACGAGGAAGACCAGGGGCAAGCTTTCGAGACTGCCTTCGAGGATCTCCCTGCAGCCCCAGCAATTGAAGGCAAGCCCCGATTTTATGCATAACCATTTATATATGCTATTTTACTACACTTAATGTTTGTAGGTTTGTAATGTGCACTTAAGTGTAGGAGTTGTTTGAAACCTCTAGTTGCATGAACTCAAGATCCCTTTTTGAGATGGAAACTAGTATGCTAGGTCGAATAGTTGCTATGCTAATTAGGATCTCGGTAGAAGTCGAGTGATTTTCTAGCACTCACGTGAGGTCAGGAATTGATTGTATTCATCTTGATAACGGGATCTATGATGGTCTGTGGACTTGGATCCAGGGAGGATGCCTTGTCCATGAGACGGGAAAAGGAATTAAGGATTAATGTGTGGATACCTGAGTCAAGCGTTTGAACGTACTAAACACATGTCGGGAAATATGGTAACCGGTAAACCTAGTACCTGAGTGAAGCCGGGCGTGGACTTTATCCCTCATGCGACCTGAGACTAGGTCTCCCATGCTAGCTATGGTGGGTACAAGTGTGGTCACTGCACGGCGGCAGCCGGGGTCAGTGGAGCATTGTATGCCAAGGACGGTGAGCCCTGGCCGCGAACAGGGGATCGATGGGGACGATTGACGTGTGTGGGGATGGAGTGCCCCTACATGTCGTGTGTTTAGGTTTACCTTGCAAGGTTTAAAACTTGATTCGAATCGTCTGCTTCTCGCAGCTAATGAGACTGCTTGACCCCTTGTACTACATTGAGTAAGAAGTGAAATGAGGTTTTATATGAGTTAACTTGTTGATTGTACTAAATGCTTGCTACCATGTATGCTTAGAAGGAGCAAACTTAGCTAAATTAATTACGCTAGAATTGGAAAAAGTTAAAAATGGACTTTAGACTTAGCTAGTGCTTTTGGCAAACCAAACCCCTCAGCCAAACAACTGCATAGTCTAGAGGTAGAGGAGTAGATTCCTCACACCGGGTAAGTCTACCTGAGTATCAGTATACTCAGCCTTGCTTGTGGCATAATTTTTGCAGGTATGCTTCAGGATATGGTTGATGGTTTGACTTGGCCTACCACCCTACCACCGGGTTGGACGGTCGAGTGGAATGCTGCTCCGACAGCAGAGGAGCAGGAGGAGTAGTGGGCTAGGCCTTGCCCTATTCCTCGCTTTCGACGATACCGATTATCCGCTGCAATTTATTTTGTGAACTTATGTCAGCTACTTGAAAAACTCCGATTTATGTAATAACTCTAGTACTTTAATTTGAGGTTTCCTGTTTTATTGTACTCCTTCTGTGGCTCACCTTCGAGTGAGTTTGTGGTATTTGATCCTGGTTAAGTGGCTCTATCAAACTAGATCTGAGGGACTGACGGGTTATTCCGATTTAAGTGTGTTGCGGCCGCTGAGGCGTAACTTAGGCACTTAAGCTAGAATAATTCGGGCGGTTCTGCCACAGTTCAAGTGCCCTAGAGCCCTCTCTCAAGGTAACCAAGCTCCCCATGTTGGGGCGAAGGCGAAGACGCTACCCTTCGCTCTAGGCCTTCGTCAACTCGCTACGCCAACTGAGGCAAGACGATCGGCGCGACCCACCCTTCGTCCTCTTCACTGCAAGACGAAGGCCTACGATGAAGTCTCTCCATCCCGCGTCCTCGGTTCTACCTGGAGGCCCAAGTGGGATGCGACCCATTGTGACAGACCCCGCATGGAGAATCGTGTTACGGGCCCGATTTGTAATGGCTTTTCTGTAATGACGGTCTGTAACCACCCATTATAGGAATATTCTAGGGATAATCTAGGTGTCTGATGTGACGGAACCTCCCAAGTAAATAGGCCCTCCTACAGTTGTCCTCGTCTAGCAGACATCAGACATCCTGTAGATGTTCCTAAGTTACTTGACAAGCTCGGTATCTTTCCTTACCTCACCAGGAACGTTTCACCCGTCTTGCAGACATTACAGATCATCGGAGATAAAGATATGCGGAAGCGAATTACATAAAATTACATTTATTTCCAAAAGTAAGCTCAAGTTAAGTTATTACAGACCAGTTCTAAAAGTGAGTGCATAAAAGTAATAATTATACAAACCAGGGAGACACAAACTTCTCCCGAAAGACTATACACAAAAGATCCTAGATGGAGGACCGAGTCCTCCCGCACTTCAGTCTTGGTTTTCTCCCTTGGGAACCACCTTAGCACAGAAGCAGCAAAAGTCTGCTACTTCCCCACCTAAAAACAACAAAGGGATAAACCCTGAGTATGGAATTACTCAGCAAGTCTTACCCGACTAAGAAAAAGACTCTCAAGGGTATGCTGGTTATATGGGAGTCAAGGTAAGGCTTCTCAAGAATCAAAGACTCTATTTTGCCGAAATTCTTACTAAAGTGGATCCTTAAAAATCCAATTTTATTTGTCAAGTTAAGTAGAATTACCTGCACTAGAGTTCTTTCTACCCTAGTTCAATCACTGGTCCTGCACTAGCTAATTTCTTAACCAAAAACCCATCATCTTTAGTGGAATGCTACGTGTAGGGCAGTGACCAAGTCTTCATAACCGCGAAGGTACAGCGATCCGAATCGATTATACTCAGCTGAGGATCTCCAATCACACGACATATGTAGCACTTAACCCTTGCATATGTCAACCCGCCACCGGGGTTCTTAAGACCGGATCAGGTTCACGCAAACCGAGAGCACAGATACACCACCGTCCAGCCTCTTGCCACGGAGGGTACACGCTACTCTCGCCACCGCTCCACTCCCATTTCGTGTTATCTTATTCCGGCCTTAGTCTGCCCGAGGCAAGGCTTACCCATGACGAGGCATGTGACCAGTTAAAGGGTCCTCGATCATCAAGCCTACATCGACAAGGTCCTTAATCGACTCAGACGGAGACACTACACCGAGACTCTCTTCTCGTGCAAGTCACCCGCCCGGTCTCAGCTTAACCATTTCAAACCCAAAGTTTGGTACCTGGCAGAGGTACATCTTTTCCGATGTTGAATCCATCACGGCCGTGATGGATCCACCATCAAGTTTTATTTTCGAAAACATCCCTCCCGCTTTGCCAAACATCTTTTGTAAAACAAGTCCTTTTGTTTTTTTTTCTAAAGCAATACTAAGCAAAGTAAAACCTTTTTGTAAAAACAGGATTTCAAGGAAGGTAATCAAAATCAAGGAAGGCAATGCAGGAATTGTTTAATCAATCAACTCCTATCACCTAATGCAGCAAGTAAGTGAGAAAGATTTTAAAGACATCAAGGAAGGTGGCAAATGCACCGGGGCTTGCCTTTGTTATCAGAGGTGTCCTGCTCGGATCCACAGATATCAAAATAAAAGCAGTTATCCGCTTGAGGATCAGAGGTGGGTGGTATCCCTTCTTCAAAAACTTCTTCTTCTTCTTCTTGCTCTAATATAACCATATACATACATAAGGATGGATGTCATGGAATGCTCATGAGGATGCAAAGGTAACATAAACTTATTATTTATGTCTTGAGTACAACTTTCCTTCACGGTACTCCGAGAACCTAGGGTTTCCGGAGTCAGTAAAGGAGTTCATGGAGCAGGGGGAGTGGTTTTGGGTTTTGTGATCAAACAAGGTCCAAATCAACCCAAATTCTACCCAAGGCTTCTAACAAATGTGAAAAGCTCACATAAAAAGTTTGGGAAATTTTGGACTTATTATTTATTCTCTAAAAATCCAGAATCAATAGTTTAGGCTATTATAAATATCCTAAAATTCCCTGTTCAAATTAAAAATCATAAAACTATTTTTATTAAATACTATGGAAAATAACAAGCCTAGGAAAATTGGTCTCATAATTTTAGGATTTTTCTATTATTTTCTACAGATTTCTAGAGTTCTGCTGTAAAAGAAAAAGGAAAACGATAAAACAGTACTGGGCCGATTCAGGTCCAGCCGGCCCAAGCCCGGGCGGATTCGCGCGCGCGCCCGCGCCCGCGAGGCGACTTTGCGCAGAGGCCCTCGGGTTTTTAGTTATCTGGAAACGAGTTCTTTTACTATTTCACAGAGTCGCTGACAGTTCACGAAAAAGCCCTCGGGGTTCTGTCAATTCACAATTTGAAGCCCTCGACGGCGCTCATACGCGGCCGCGCTCCGGCGAGCCAGCAGACCGGCCGATTGGGGCAGCGGCTGAGCTCTCCGAGCGGTGGACATGGAATTGGGGTTAGCCTAACTACTTTCCCTAACTTAATTGCGCTATTAGTGGATCATGGAGCTCCGGCCACGGTGACCGCAAGCAAAACGGCGAAGTGATCGTGTTCCCGGCGATGTGCGCCGGTCTAGTTCAATTAAAGAGCTCGGCAAGCATCACGGAGACATGAGCATGCACAAACGAAGGCGCAGAGGGCAGGAACAGACCGGAGTTGGGCTGGCGACGGTGAGCTCGATTCACGGCGGCGGAAAACCGATTTGGGGGCAACACGAAATTCAGGCGAGCTGGTGGACGATTGAGTGTGGGAGCGGTTGCGATAGCTAGCAAAATACATGGCGAAGCTGAGGGGGGGCTCAATTTATAGGAAGCGACAGCGGCGGCGATCAATTTGAGTAGGCTGCGCTGGCGGCCGGATGGGAGGAAGAAGCAAAGCCTTCGTGAATTCGTGGCCACGACGTGGCGGTAACTTCGGTGAGCCACGGAGGGGTCAGAGAAGGTCACGGCGACACGGTAGAAACGTTAAGCCACGCGGCACCAGGCCGAGAGGCGGCGGTCGACGGCGAGCGCTTTACCGCGGGCGGTGAGCTAGAGGAGATGTACCGTGGCCGAGCGGGGTGACTTCCAGCTCACCGGTGACGAGGGCCTTTACCGCGGCAGCCTTATCCGGTGACCGCCGAGCACGAATCTTGGCGAGCGGCGATCGACGGCGGCAGCTACCGGCGACGAGAACGAATCGATCTTCTTCAGTTTAAGCGATCACTGTACCATGGCATTGCCCCATCAGAGCTTCTGACCGAGCAAGTCTAGCGTCCTTTTTCTCCAGATTTCATGTGACAACAGGTCCCAGTCTCTGTACCAAAGTTGTAGTGCTACATACCAGCTACAACTCCACTATAGGACTTGATCACATTCGAGCACTGGATCATGCTTGAATTTGAGCTAGAAGTTGCTGTCAGTTCACTGCTAAACAGAATTTCAGTTCAAACAGCCTGACAACCAGTTTTGGACTGGGTTTTTCTCTAAATTCTTCTTAACAACTAAGCTCACAACCTTAAGCAAAGTTGTTCTCCTATAATGGGTCTTCAACTTTGATGTGGTGACCTAGGGTAAAAACCCTATACTTTGTAAGTTACAAAGCCCCAAAGTTGAGCCCATGCACTGATTTTTCAGACTTAGAGTAAACTCAAATGAGGCCCATTTTGCATTTAGGTCCAAAACTTAGGGTTTGGCTTGCAAAATCACATATTTGTGAACCAAAGGACTTAAAATACTTATTTGGCTTGGTTTTTGCACTTAAGTGGGCTAATTTTGCACTTAGGTCCCTAGGGTTTGGTTTTAGGGTTTCCCAGGGTTCCCATTTGGGTTTCTAGTATTCCAGGGGTATAAATGTGATTCAACTTAGTGCTTGGGGATATTTTATGACTTTTCTCACAAGCCCTAAAGTTTTTCTCAACTTGGGTTAAGTTTTACTCCTTTAACCACTATTTAGGGTTAAGTCCTTAAACCAGGGTCCTATTTGCAAAACAGTAAAACAATACAACTTGTTTGAAATTTTTGCCTAGTGAATGCACTCTAGGTGTGTCAAACATATGCAATGCCAATGCTCATGATGTCATGCTCAAGTTTTAGTTATAGTAACACCAGGGGTGTTACATCCTTCCCCCCATAAAAGAATCTCGTCCCAAGATTTAAAGTCCTAGGGTGAGTAATGGAAAAGGAAATGTGTCATGTTTTTATTTCCTGATTTCTGGTACAAGGCAGGGGTGGTGTGGGGGTTTATTCCTTTATTACATAGCTATACAAACTTTACAACTTACAAGAGGCTAGGAAGCCTGGGAAATTCTTATCTAAGAAATCTTGGGTTTCCCATGTAGCCTCATCTTCCGAATGCTGGTTCCACTGTATTTTATAAAACTTGAGAGTCTTTCTCCGGGTAACCCTGTCCTTTTGATCCAGAACTCGAATGGGATGTTCCGAGTACGTTAAATCTGGTTCCAGGACAACATCAGTCACTTCAACGGTTCGATCGGGAACCCGAAGACACTTCTTCAATTGTGACACGTGGAACACATTATGCACGGCAGACAATGTTTCGGGGAGTTGGAGTCGGTATGCCACTGGTCCACATTGTTCAAGTACCAGGAATGGACCAATGTACCTGGGTGCAAGTTTTCCTTTAATCCCAAAACGCGATACGCCTTTCATTGGTGAAACCTTTAAGTAGACGTAGTCTCCTTCCAAGAAGTATAAGGGTATTCGCCGTTTGTCTGCATAACTCTTCTGACGAGCCTGTGCCTTCTTCATATTATGAACTATTTTCTGAACCTTTTCTTCGGTGTCTTTTACCATATCAGGTCTAAAGAAATATCTTTCACCAGGTTCAGACCAATTTAGCGGAGTTCGACACCGTCGCCCATACAAAGCTTCAAAAGGTGCCATCTTGATGCTTTCCTGGTAACTGTTATTATATGAAAACTCCGCCAACGGTAAACATTCATCCCATTTCCGTGAGAAATCCAGGACACATGCCCGCAACATATCTTCAAGTACTTGGTTCACTCTCTCAGTTTGTCCACTGGTTTGAGGATGATAGGCCGAACTGTGGAGTAATTTAGTTCCCAGGGATTTATGAAGTTCTTCCCAAAATTTGGATACGAACTGAGGTCCACGATCCGACACTATAGTCTTTGGAACACCATGCAAACTGAGAATACGGGCAATGTATAACTCCGCATAGGTAATGACAGGATATTTTACTTTAACCGGGAGGAAGTGGGCGATCTTTGTGAGTCGATCAACGATAACCCAAATAGAGTCATACCCTTTTGCGGTCCTGGGTAATCCCACAATGAAGTCCATGCTGATGTCTTCCCATTTCCAGGTTGGTATTGGTAATGACTGCAATGGACCGGCGGCTTTCATGTGTATGGCCTTGACACGTCTGCAAGTGTCACACTTAGCCACATAGCGTGCAATTTCAATCTTCATCTTTGTCCACCAGTAATGTTGCTTTAAATCCTGGTACATCTTAGTGCTTCCGGGATGAATAGAATAGCGGCTAAGATGCGCTTCATCAAAGATTTGCTGGCGGAGTTCTTCATTCTTCGGCACTACTATGCGGTTTTTGAACCATAACACACCTTGATCATCTTCCTTGAAACATTGGGCTGTTCCAGCCCTTATCTTCTCTCGTATGTGCTTCATGCCCAGATTATCCTTTTGAGCATCAATTATCCTTTGCAAAATGGTTGACTCAAGCTTTAGTTGACTCAGAGTTCCTTGCTGGATTATCCCCAGGTTTAATTTTTCCATTTCTTGACATAAAGTGCTTTCGGAGGTTTTAACCATAAGACAGTGGCAGGAAGTCTTACGACTCAATGCATCTGCCACCACATTGGCCTTGCCTGGGTGATAATGGATTTCCAGTTCATAATCTTTAATGAGCTCAAGCCATCGTCTTTGCCTCATATTTAACTCTGACTGGGTAAATATATACTTCAAACTCTTATGATCAGTATATATGTGACAGATATTTCCCAGCAGATAGTGACGCCATATTTTCAGGGCATGAACCACCGCAGCTAACTCCAGATCATGAGTTGGATAGTGCTCCTCATGCCGGCGTAACTGCCTTGAAGCATACGCAATTACTCGGCCTTCTTGCATCAGTACACAGCCGAGTCCACTGCCTGATGCATCACAATACACATCAAAGGGTTTAGTGATGTCCGGTTGAGCCAATACCGGAGCAGTGGTCAATAGTGTCTTCAGTTGCTCAAAGGCTTCATTACATTTAGAAGACCAATTGAACTTAATATCATTCTTCAATAAACTTGTGATTGGCTTCACAAGCTTAGAAAAATCAGGTATGAATCTGCGATAATATCCCGCTAGTCCAAGAAAACTCCGGACTTGGTGAACAGTCGTTGGAGGTTTCCACTCCAGAATATCCTTGACCTTGCTAGGATCTACCGCAATTCCCTTAGCTGATAATACGTGCCCCAGAAATTGAATTTCCTCCAGCCAAAACGCGCACTTGCTGAACTTGGCATATAGCTGATGTTCCCTCAGGCGCGTCAATACAATCCGTAGGTGCTGAGCATGCTCCTCTTCATTTTTAGAGTATATCAAAATATCGTCGATGAAGACCACCACGAACTTGTCCAACTCAGGCATAAACACCGAGTTCATCAAATAGGTGAAGTGGGCAGGAGCATTGGTGAGCCCGAAAGACATTACTAGGTATTCGAACAATCCATACCGCGTAGTAAATGCGGTCTTCGGTATATCCTCGGGCCGAATACGGATTTGATGATAGCCCGACCTGAGATCAATTTTGGAAAACACCCTCGCCCCAGTCAGTTGATCAAATAAAATGTCGATCCTTGGAAGAGGGTACTTATTCTTGATGGTGACCTCATTTAGGGGCCGATAGTCCACGCACATGCGCAAGGTTTGATCCTTCTTCTTCACAAAGATGGCGGGACAACCCCACGGGGACGAGCTTGGCCGGATAAATCCTTTATTCAGCAGATCTTGTAATTGAATCTTCAATTCTGCTAACTCATTAGGGGGCATACGGTACGATCTTCGGGAGATGGGAGCCGTACCGGGCTTTAGTTCAATTACAAATTCTACATCTCTTTCAGGGGGTAGTCCAGGCAAATCTTCCGGAAATACATCTGGAAACTTGCATACTACCGGAATGTTCTCGATCTCCGGTACAATGGCTTCAAAGATTTGACCAGAAGCTTTGGCTGGATTGGTTTTGGGGAGAGACAAGAGAATTTCTTCTTGATTATAACTCAACCTGACGGTTCTGAGTTCAGTGTTGAGTACTGCCTTGTGTTGGGTTAACCAATTCATACCCAGAATTACATCTATATCCTGGCCTCTTAGAACAATCATGTTAGCAGGAAAGTTCCGTTCGGCCATAGTTACTGGCACTCCATAGGCCACTTCTTTAGTAAAAATGTGTCCCCCAGGTGAATGAATTTTAAAACCCTCTTTTGATTCATGACATGTAATGTGATGTTGCTCCACAAATGTCTTGCTAATGAAGGTATGCGAAGCACCAGAATCAAAAAGAATTATTGCAGGGTGACTGGCCACAGGGAACATACCCATCATCACCGGCTCTCCCTCCGGTGTGGTAGCCACTTGCGTATAATATACTCGCCCCGTCTTTTTGGTATTCTTGCCCGAAGTACTTCCCTTGCCTGGAGCTGAATTTCCCGATCCTTGCTGATTATTAGCCTGATTTTGCCGAGGATAGGGACAATCTTTAATAAAATGCCCAGATTTGCCACAGTTAAAGCATCCAGTTGAAGAACTTGGCAGAGCAGGGAATCGAGTGCCTGGGGCACCCGGCTGACTTGAGGCAGTAGGGGCTTTGTTGGGACGAATAATTATGGGCTGCTTGAAAGGGAAAGATGGTGCACTTGAACGGTTCTGGTTAGAGGGCCGGAGAATAAACCGTTGCCTCTTTACCGGGCCCTGAGTAGGCCGATCACCACTGAATCCCTTGCTTTTCCCAGAATTTGCATATTTGGCCTCCACAGATAAGGCTGTGCTGACAGCCTTCCCATAGGTAAGATCAATACATGCAGCCATTTTCCGCTGCATCCGGTCGTTCAGACCTCTCATAAAACAATTCTTCTTTTTCAAATCTGTATTCACCTGATCAATTGCGTACTGGGACAGGTGATTGAACTTATTGAGATACTGGTTCACAGTATCTCCCCCTTGTTTCAATTTCATGAACTCTTCTTGCTTCATGTGCAGCACTCCCTCAGGAATATAATGCTCGCGGAATGCTGCTTTGAACTCGTTCCATGTAATTTGATGATTATCCGGTTGGATGGCCACAAAGTTCCCCCACCAAGTACTGGCAGGGCCTCGGAGTTGCTGCGCTGCAAATAATGGCTTCTGGGTTTCTGAGCAGCGAAGAAGGCCAAATTTCTGTTCTATGACCCGTATCCATTCGTCGGCTTCGAGCGGGTCTTCTGCTTTAATGAAGAGAGGCGGACGAGTCTCAGAGAAATCCAGATAAGTGGTCTCACGGGGACCCTGTTGGAATCCTCTTCCTGCTTGTTGTTGAAGCTGTTGCTGACCCGCCATCTCCCTCAGGAAGCGGGTATTGTCGGCTGTAGCATTTACCAAGGCAGCGATTGCCTCGGCAAGCGTGGGTGGAACGGGAGGTGGATTCGGGGTAGCATCCCGACCCCCGGATGTTCCGGCTGCATCCTGTCCGCGAGTCCGGGTCGGCATCTGAGGCAAAAACATTTGAATAAACATAATGTGCCAAAGAAAACCTTCCGTTTTACATTACTGTAAAAAGTAATGGTACAGACTCAACATTACACAACAGGATACATTACCCATTTTACAAAAGTTTAACCTATTATACAACCGTACATCCCACAATACACTACTCTAATATAACAGTACACCCTACAATACTCTACTCTACTCTTATTACACCACTAGTCCTGTTTTCCATTGCTTTTGGCGGCTTCATCATCCGGTGTGGGAGTCCAGACATCAACCAACCTCAAAGAAGGAGGGGGTTCATACAGGTCTAATTCCCCACCCAACGCGCGTCCCTCGACGTGAGAAGGTCCGGCTTCCGCCTCAGCAGAGGGTGTAGGCTCACTAGGGTGTAGTTGCGAGTAGAGCACATGGACTTCCTCATGCAATGTATTGCAGTAAACCTGCAAGTCGTCGACAGCGGAGCTGAGTTCTTTCACTCGGGCCTGAGCCCTTTCCTCCTTGGCCCATGCCAATGAACGAGATTGAACAACCCAATCGAGTGCCAAATCCCGATCTGCCAGCTGGTCTTGTAGATGGCGAACGTCTCTTCGTAACTCATTTATACGGTCACCATCTCCAATCCATATAGCTGTCCTGCGGCGGAGTTCCAATTGGAGCCTGCTTACTTCTGCTTCCAGATCCCCTATAGGATCATTGCTCCCGCTACTACTATCTACATCTCGCGGAGCAAGTTGATGTCGAGGTACTCCGATTGGTCCAGTCGACTTACGCGCGGTCTTCCTTGTGCGCGGCGGCATTTTCTAAGGGGGAAATTTATTAGTATAATTCTTAGCATGATGCATGAGTAAGTACAGAATCAACCTTGGTTGATTCAACCTTCTATACATTGCACTCTTCCTATCTGGTCTTTAAGATAAACTCTTCAGAATACTTAGGTAAGAAGAGAAAAGAATCTTTAGGTAAGACTTTTGAAAATCTTTTTTGAAGATGTCCCATAATATCTGCAAAGAAGGGCTACGCTCCGATACCAGCTGTG
Source organism: Zea luxurians (assembly GCA_029449295.1). NCBI lineage: Eukaryota > Viridiplantae > Streptophyta > Magnoliopsida > Poales > Poaceae > Zea > Zea luxurians. Next base: position 23,705,861 of record JAOPSE010000020.1, on the reverse strand, counting down.
ACGGAACCTCCCAAGTAAATAGGCCCACCTACAGTTGTCCTCGTCTAGCAGACATCAGACATCCTGTAGATGTTCCTAAGTTACTTGACAAGCTCGGTATCTTTCCTTACCTCACCAGGAACGTTTCACCCGTCTTGCAGACATTACAGATCATCGGAGATAAAGATATGCGGAAGCGAATTACATAAAATTACATTTATTTCCAAAAGTAAGCTCAAGTTAAGTTATTACAGACCAGTTCTAAAAGTGAGTGCATAAAAGTAATAATTATACAAACCAGGGAGACACAAACTTCTCCCGAAAGACTATACACAAAAGATCCTAGATGGAGGACCGAGTCCTCCCGCACTTCAGTCTTGGTTTTCTCCCTTGGGAACCACCTTAGCACAGAAGCAGCAAAAGTCTGCTACTTCCCCACCTAAAAACAACAAAGGGATAAACCCTGAGTATGGAATTACTCAGCAAGTCTTACCCGACTAAGAAAAAGACTCTCAAGGGTATGCTGGTTATATGGGAGTCAAGGTAAGGCTTCTCAAGAATCAAAGACTCTATTTTGCCGAAATGCTTACTAAAGAGGATCCTTAAAAATCCAATTTTATTTGTCAAGTTAAGTAGAATTACCTGCACTAGAGTTCTTTCTACCCTAGTTCAATCACTGGTCCTGCACTAGCCAATTTCTTAACCAAAAACCCATCATCTTTAGTGGAATGCTACGTGTAGGGCAGTGACCAAGTCTTCATAACCGTGAAGGTACGGCGATCCGAATCGATTATACTCAGCTGAGGATCTCCAATCACACGACATATGTAGCACTTAACCCTTGCATATGTCAACCCGCCACCGGGGTTCTTAAGACCGGATCAGGTTCACGCAAACCGAGAGCACAGATACACCACCGTCCAGCCTCTTGCCACGGAGGGTACACGCTACTCTCGCCACCGCTCCACTCCCATTTCGTGTTATCTTATTCCGGCCTTAGTCTGCCCGAGGCAAGGCTTACCCATGACGAGGCATGTGACCAGTTAAAGGGTCCTCGATCATCAAGCCTACATCGACAAGGTCCTTAATCGACTCAGACGGAGACACTACACCGAGACTCTCTTCTCGTGCAAGTCACCCGCCCGGTCTCAGCTTAACCATTTCAAACCCAAAGTTTGGTACCTGGCAGAGGTACATCTTTTCCGATGTTGAATCCATCACGGCCGTGATGGATCCACCATCAAGTTTTATTTTCGAAAACATCCCTCCCGCTTTGCCAAACATCTTTTGTAAAACAAGTCCTTTTGTTTTTTTTTCTAAAGCAATACTAAGCAAAGTAAAACCTTTTTGTAAAAACAGGATTTCAAGGAAGGTAATCAAAATCAAGGAAGGCAATGCAGGAATTGTTTAATCAATCAACTCCTATCACCTAATGCAGCAAGTAAGTGAGAAAGATTTTAAAGACATCAAGGAAGGTGGCAAATGCACCGGGGCTTGCCTTTGTTATCAGAGGTGTCCTGCTCGGATCCACAGATATCAAAATAAAAGCAGTTATCCGCTTGAGGATCAGAGGTGGGTGGTATCCCTTCTTCAAAAACTTCTTCTTCTTCTTCTTGCTCTAATATAACCATATACATACATAAGGATGGATGTCATGGAATGCTCATGAGGATGCAAAGGTAACATAAACTTATTATTTATGTCTTGAGTATAACTTTCCTTCACGGTACTCCGAGAACCTAGGGTTTCCGGAGTCAGTAAAGGAGTTCATGGAGCAGGGGGGGTGGTTTTGGGTTTTGTGATCAAACAAGGTCCAAATCAACCCAAATTCTACCCAAGGCTTCTAACTAATGTGAAAAGCTCACATAAAAAGTTTGGGAAATTTTGGACTTATTATTTATTCTCTAAAAATCCAGAATCAATAGTTTAGGCTATTATAAATATCCTAAAATTCCCTGTTCAAATTAAAAATCATAAAACTATTTTTATTAAATACTATGGAAAATAACAAGCCTAGGAAAATTGGTCTCATAATTTTAGGATTTTTCTATTATTTTCTACAGATTTCTAGAGTTCTGCTGTAAAAGAAAAAGGAAAACGATAAAACAGTACTGGGCCGATTCAGGTCCAGCCGGCCCAAGCCCGGGCGGATTCGCGCGCGCGCCCGCGCCCGCGAGGCGACTTTGCGCAGAGGCCCTCGGGTTTTTAGTTATCTGGAAACGAGTTCTTTTACTATTTCACAGAGTCGCTGACAGTTCACGAAAAAGCCCTCGGGGTTCTGTCAATTCACAATTTGAAGCCCTCGACGGCGCTCATACGCGGCCGCGCTCCGGCGAGCCAGCAGACCGGCCGATTGGGGCAGCGGCTGAGCTCTCCGAGCGGTGGACATGGAATTGGGGTTAGCCTAACTACTTTCCCTAACTTAATTGCGCTATTAGTGGATCATGGAGCTCCGGCCACGGTGACCGCAAGCGAAACGGCGAAGTGATCGTGTTCCCGGCGATGTGCGCCGGTCTAGTTCAATTAAAGAGCTCGGCAAGCATCACGGAGACATGAGCATGCACAAACGAAGGCGCAGAGGGCAGGAACAGACCGGAGTTGGGCTGGCGACGGTGAGCTCGATTCACGGCGGCGGAAAACCGATTTGGGGGCAACGCGAAATTCAGGCGAGCTGGTGGACGATTGAGTGTGGGAGCGGTTGCGATAGCTAGCAAAATACATGGCGAAGCTGAGGGGGGGCTCAATTTATAGGAAGCGACGGCGGCGGCGATCAATTTGAGTAGGCTGCGCTGGCGGCCGGATGGGAGGAAGAAGCAAAGCCTTCGTGAATTCGTGGCCACGACGTGGCGGTAACTTCGGTGAGCCACGGAGGGGTCAGAGAAGGTCACGGCGACACGGTAGAAACGTTAAGCCACGCGGCACCAGGCCGAGAGGCGGCGGTCGACGGCGAGCGCTTTACCGCGGGCGGTGAGCTAGAGGAGATGTACCGTGGCCGAGCGGGGTGACTTCCAGCTCACAGGTGACGAGGGCCTTTACCGCGGCAGCCTTATCCGGTGACCGCCGAGCACGAATCTTGGCGAGCGGCGATCGACGGCGGCAGCTACCGGCGACGAGAACGAATCGATCTTCTTCAGTTTAAGCGATCACTGTACCATGGCATTGCCCCATCAGAGCTTCTGACCGAGCAAGTCTAGCGTCCTTTTTCTCCAGATTTCATGTGACAACAGGTCCTAGTCTCTGTACCAAAGTTGTAGTGCTACATACCAGCTACAACTCCACTATAGGACTTGATCACATTCGAGCACTGGATCATGCTTGAATTTGAGCTAGAAGTTGCTGTCAGTTCACTGCTAAACAGAATTTCAGTTCAAACAGCCTGACAGCCAGTTTTGGACTGGGTTTTTCTCTAAATTCTTCTTAACAACTAAGCTCACAACCTTAAGCAAAGTTGTTCTCCTATAATGGGTCTTCAACTTTGATGTGGTGACCTAGGGTAAAAACCCTATACTTTGTAAGTTACAAAGCCCCAAAGTTGAGCCCATGCACTGATTTTTCAGACTTAGAGTAAACTCAAATGAGGCCCATTTTGCATTTAGGTCCAAAACTTAGGGTTTGGCTTGCAAAATCACATATTTGTGAACCAAAGGACTTAAAATACTTATTTGGCTTGGTTTTTGCACTTTAGCCCAAAAGTGGGCTAATTTTGCACTTAGGTCCCTAGGGTTTGGTTTTAGGGTTTCCCAGGGTTCCCATTTGGGTTTCTAGTATTCCAGGGGTATAAATGTGATTCAACTTAGTGCTTGGGGATATTTTATGACTTTTCTCACAAGCCCTAAAGTTTTTCTCAACTTGGGTTAAGTTTTACTCCTTTAACCACTATTTAGGGTTAAGTCCTTAAACCAGGGTCCTATTTGCAAAACAGTAAAACAATACAACTTGTTTGAAATTTTTGCCTAGTGAATGCACTCTAGGTGTGTCAAACATATGCAATGCCAATGCTCATGATGTCATGCTCAAGTTTTAGTTATAGTAACACCAGGGGTGTTACATCTGAGGGCATAAGCGTCCTTATATCGGGACCTTGGGCACTCGGGCACCTATAAATACCCCCGTACAGTGCCCTTGAGAGGCTAGATGAACAGAGCAATTGCCATCTCGAGTTAAACTGCATTTGCATCTTTTTCACTCCCCTGTTGGATCAACTTGCACAGGAGCGGAAGTTCCAACATTGGCGCCCACTGTTCGTGATATGAGCAAACCACCCGCGATGGCACCAAAAAGAGCTAGCTCGAAGGCAGCCCCATCCGTTGACGAAGCAGTGAAGGTAGCACTGCTAGCTGAGAAAAAGGGCAAGGCCCTCGCCGACAACACCCACCAAGGAGCTGGCAAAGACGAAGCACACAGTAAGAGACAGCGCAACGATCAACACACTCCTGAAGGCACCCTCCGCACCTGCAGCTCCGGGGGGCAGCCACAAGTACCCCTAGGCTTTGCTCCACTAGAGGGCGAGGACGCAACAGAGGACGGCGAGGTCCTTGGCATCACCGCAGAAGAACAGCTACAGCTACGGGCCCTGCGCCTCAAGAACCACAACCTCCAGAAGCAGAAAGAAATCCTCGAGGCCAAGCGCCAACGTGTCTCTTCATAGGCCAAGGTGCGCCAAATGATACAAGATGAGGAGCAGAGGGCTCAAGAACTTGAACAGGAGATTGTGCTCATGTAGCGCGAAGGCCAACATGATCTACAACACGGCCCACCCCCCAGCAGCGCGCGCCGGTCGGAGACCTATTCATTCCTCAGCGCGGACCCTTCATCCCGCATGCCGCAACTTTCCAAGGTATCAACTACCTTGATGAGCGGAGCCCCCTGGCGCCACAACTGCAAGTGTCACCATGGCCCGCCAACTTAAGGGCAGGGACCTACCCCAAGTACAACGGTAGCACTGATCCAGCACAGTACATCATGAGCTATCAAGTAGTCGTCGCATCATCCGGAGGGGATGACGCCATGATGGCCAAGTCTTTCATCATCGCCCTCGAGGGTCCGGCATTGACCTGGTACACCAGGTTGCCCTCACTGTCCATCGACTCCTGGAGAAACCTTCGGGACAAATTTCTACTCAACTTCCAAGGGTACTGCCCAGATACTGATGCCTTGGCCGAACTATCACTCTGCAAACAGCTGGAGAAAGAAACCATGTGGGAGTATTACCGCAAGTTCCTGACTCTCAAGTCACAACTGCCTTCGGTCGACGACCAAATTGCCATACACTACGCCATCAGTGGCCTTCGGGCTGGCGTCCTTTATAGTCACTGCATCAGGGACCCACCCAAAAACCTCCAAGAACTCTATAAGTTGTTTGAAAAGTACGCCAGATCCGAAGAGCTCCACCAGCGCAAGGTCGAGTCTCAAAGAAAGCCCAAGGACCCTCCGCAGTCCAGCCGAACATGGACAATACCTTCGCAGTCAGACTCCGGGTGGGACAGCTGCAGTCAGCAGTAGGAGCATAACATCGCCAATCAGCCCCCTGCCTGCGAGGCCCCTCGCCATCAAGACTATCCCCCCAGGGCCACGGCAATGGCACGAGTGGTCGGGGACAGGGGCGAATGCAGCAGCCACGTAGATATTACTACATGTTTCACAGTGAAGACTGCGCGCACCCAACCAAGGATTGCCCAGAAACTAAGGCCACCAAGGACAGGATGGCTCAGGCACAACCCGTCGACAACCCAAGAGTTGTCGCGCACACATATCAACACCACCACCCACAACCATACAACCACGGCCCCGCCCAGCAGCCACCTAACCATGCATACCAACACCACCAGGAGGTGCAAGTCCTACCACCCGCGCCCCTGCCTCCACATCAACCAAACATCCACCACCAAAATCACCCAAGCACCAAAACAAGAAGACTTCGCCGATCAGCCGTATCGCGGAGTCATTCACATGATAATTGGAGGATCCAGCGTCGACTTCGACATGAAGCGACAAAAGAGGGACCACTACCGAAGCATCAACCATGTCGCCATCACCAGTCCAGTCGTGCAAATGAAGTGGTCGCATGTGCCGCTAACCTTCGACGCCAGAGATGTCGACCTGCGCAGCGCACCCCACTGTGACGCCATGGTAATCAACTGCAGTGTGGCAGGCTGGGACCTGCACAAAGTCCTAGTCAACAACGGCAGCCAGACGGATATCATCATCCTCCATGCCTTCGACCACATGGGCATCAGCCACAGCTTTCTTAAGCCTTCGGACAATCCTCTATATGGCTTCGGCGGCAAGGGCACCTTCCCTGTGGGCAAGATAGAGCTACCCCTATCCTTCGACGTAGCACCCAATGCGCGAAGCAAGTAGGTCACCTTCGACATCGTTGACATGGTCTATCCTTACAACGCCATAATGGGTCAGGGCTCTATCAACAAATTTGAAGCGACCATCCATGGATTATATCTTTGCATGAAAATTCCAGGTCCGCAGGGCGTAATAACGGTGTACGAGAACCAGCAGACTGCGCATAACATTGAAAGAGATTTTGTTCCCGGTCAACGGAACGTACACTGCCTTACGGTGCGGCGCGAAGTCCCCGAGGCCACCCGCCAATCCGCCAACGAAAATGAAAAGGCGCAGCTACAAAGCAATGACGGAACGAAGCCAGTTCCCCTTGACCCAGCAACGCCCAAGCAGACAGTCATCATAAGCGAGGACCTGACTTCACAAGAGGAGGAGAAACTCATCTCCTGTCTCTCCAGAAACAAAGATGACTTCGCCTGGTCTGCCCTTGACCTGGTTAGAGTCAGTCGCTCCGTCATCGAGCACAGTCTGAGCATCGACCCTTCGGTGCGCCCAAAGAAGCAGCGGCTGCGCAAAATGTCCGATGAAAAAACAGAAGCAACCAAAGCCGAAGTACACCGCCTGCTAGAGGCCAATTTCATCGAGCTAATCGCCTACCCTACGTGGCTATCCAACGTAGTCATGGTGCAAAAGAAGAACGGCAAATGGCGGATGTGCATCGATTTCACCAGCCTCAACAAGGCCTGCCCCAAGGATACTTTCCCGCTACCATGGATCGACAAGATAGTCGATAGTGCAGCCGGATGCGAAGTCCTGTCACTCCTCGACTGCTTCTTTGGCTACCACAAAATATATATGAAGGAGGAAGACAAGGCCAGTACCAGTTTTATCACACCCTTGGGTACTTACATCTTCATCAGGATGCCGGAGGGACTCAAGAATGCTGCATCAACCTTCTCTCGCCTCACCAAGACGGTGCTCAAGAGCCAAGCAGGTTGGAACATCTTCACGTATGTGGACGACATCGTCGTCACCAGCAAAAATAAGGAGGACCACCTGGCCGACCTCGCAGAGACATTTGCAAACATGAGGGACGCACAACTTCGCCTCAACCCCGAGAAGTGCGTCTTCGGGGTCCGCCAGGGAAAGATACTGGGCTACCTGGTGTCGCACCGCGGGATCGAGGCCAACCCAACCATGATCCAGGCAATACTCAACATGACACCCCCGCAGTCAACTAGGGACGTCCAGCATCTAACAGGCAGATTGGCCGCTCTGAGTAGATTCATCTCCAAGTCCACCGAGCGGAGTCTACCTTTCCTTAAGACACTGCGTGGTGCGAAGGACTTCGCGTGGGGACCAGAGTAGGCGGCAGCCTTCGCATCACTCAAACAGCACCTATCCGACCTGGCCATTGTCACCAGTCCAGACCCCTTCGCTGCCGCTTCTGCTCTACATCGCCGCATCACCATGTGCAGTCAGTGTAGCCATAGTCCAAGAACAAAACAGGGAGGGCACGACCCAGCAGTGTCCAGCCTATTACGTCTTCGAGGTCCTCACAGCCTCCAAGTGTAACATGACTGAGCTGGAAAAAATCTCCTACGCAGTCGTCATGTCATCACGAAAGCTGCGCCATTACTTCGAAGCATTCAAGGTGCGGGTGACCTCGGACAGGGGACTGACTGGGAGAGCTGTTCCGCAACCCGGAGGCGTCTATCCGGATTGCCAAATGGGTAGCCGAGCTCTCTGGCTACCATATCGTCTTCGAACCCAGGACAGCAATCAAGTCACAGGTCCTGACAGACATCATCATTGACTAGACAGGGCCAGTAGCGCAACAGGATGGGCCCATAGATAAAGTGTGGACCATCCACTGCGACGGCGCATGGTGCCATGCAGGGGCAGGCGTAGCTGTAGTCATCACATCACCCACATGGGTCAAACACAGATATGCAGCACGCCTTAGCTTTGCTTTGGAGTCCGACAGATGCACCAACAACGTAGGAGAGTACGAGGTTGTCATCCTGGGTCTTCGCAAGCTAAGAGCGCTTGGGGTCACCACCTGCATAATCAAGATAGATTCTAAAGTGGTTGCCGGTCAGGTCGAGAAAGAATATTCAGCAAAAGACCCCGCACTCATGCAGTATCTCACGGCTGTTTGCAGTCTTGAGAAACAATTTAAGGGCTTTACCTTGCAGCATGTGGACTGAGCAAGGAACAAGGAGGCCGACGCATTGGCCAAAGCAGCTGCCAGAGGCAAAGCCTTGCCCTCCGATGTGTTCTACCACGTCATCGGCACACCGGCCGTCCATAATCCAGAGGGCCTACAAATAACCAACGACGCCGAGGGCCATTGCATAGTCAACCTCATCGTGACCGAAGATTGGTGAGCCCCAATAACCCTGTTCCTATAGGGATATTATCATCCAAGCGACGTCAACGAGGCCAAGCGCCTCAAGCACCGAATCCAGGACTTCGCAATCATTGAGGGCCAGTTATACAAGAAGGGGGTTAGCCAACCCATGCTTAAATGCATCACCGAAACCGAAGGCATTCAGATCCTGCGCGAAGTCCACAGTGGAACTTGTGGCTCTCACTCGGGGCCTAGGGCCCTCGCTGCCAAGGTGATCTGTCAAGGGTTCTATTGGCCCGCTATAATCTGCGCTGCGAATCGAGCCACGAGGTCGTGCGAAGCCTGCCAGAAGTTCTCTCCCCGCTCGGGCAATCCTTCGCAATTCACGAAGCTGATTGCCCACACATGGCCACTTCAATGCTGGGGGCTGGACATTATTGGGCCACCACCCACGACACAAGGGAACCTCAAGTTCGCCTTCGTCGCTGTCGAGTACTTCACCAAGTGGATCGAGGCAAGGGCAGTATCTACAATAACGTCGAAGACTGCCCAGGAATTCTTCTGGCAAAACATTGTTTGCCGATTCGGAGTACCGTCCAAGCTCACGGTCGACAATGGCAAACAGTTTGACATCCAAGACTTCAGGGATTTCTGCTTCTCCATCAGCACCAAGCTCGCCTTCACCTCAGTGTATCACCCACAATCTAACGGCGTCATCGAGCGCGCCAACGACAAGATTTTCACTGCTATCAAGAAAAGACTACTCGACGACAACAAGGGCAAATGGGTCGACCACCTACCAGAAGCAGTCTGGGCGCTAAACATGACCGAGTGCCGGGTGACTGGTTTCACTCCTTTCCGTCTACTATATGGTTCGGAGGCCATGACCCCACAGGAAATAAAGCATGGGTGACCTCGAACAAGTGCATCAGCCGCCCCCGACGTGGACGAGCCAACATCCAAAGACCTCATCGACGGAGACCAAGTCTTCGCCCTGCAGGCCCTTAGTAAATACCAAGCTCAAACGAAGGCCTGGCGCGACAACGCAGTCATCCCAAGAGAGTTCAACGAAGGAGACCTCGTACTCGTCCGAACCACGCGGACAGAGTCGTGGGGCAAGCTGGAGCCGAAATGGGAGGGACCGTTCATCGTCAAGTCGAAGGCGTCCCCCAACGCATATAGGATGACAACGCCATCCGACGAGGACCTAGACCATTCTTGGAATATTGACAATCTCTGCAAATTTTTTGTTTAAATCCTTAGGGCCTACGCGCCCTTGTAATTCATCAAACAGTGTTATTTCGGCCCGCACTCTTTTCCTCCCGGGGGGTGAGGTTTTTAACGAGGCGGAGCAATGTAATATACCCGCAAAAATTCAGATACAACATGTCGAAAAAGACCGCATCAACGGTCTTCGGCATTCGACCACTTCAAAGTCACCGCGAGGGGCAGCGCAGCCTACCCTCGCGTGTGACACTCCGCTCAAAAGCCGCCTAAGAGTGCAGCCGGAATAGCACAATAAGTGCGGAATATCGAAGTCTTTTCCAAAAGACTCTCCGTGCAAAAGCCGCCTAAGGGTGCAGCCAGAATAGCACAATAAGTGCGCAATATCGAAGTCTTTTCCAAAAGACTCTCCGTGCAAAAGCCGCCTAAGGGTGTAGCCGAAATAGCACAATAAGTGCACAATATCGAAGTCTTTTCCAAAAGACTCTCCGTGCAAAAGCCGCCTATGGGTGCAGCCGGAATAGCACAATATGTGCGCAAAATCGACGTCTTTTCCTAAAAGACTCTCCGTGCGGAAGCTGCCTAAGGGTGCAGCCGGAACAACATAATAACCGCACAAACATCGAAGTCTTTTTACAAAAAAAAGAGAGCTCCATACAGAAGTCGCCTACGAGTGCAACTGGATCAACGAAGGTGCCCAGCCTCATCATACAAATTACGGTTACATACACACAACGAGGACATCATATACTACATTGGCTCAACCTTCGGGATGATACCCATCTCCCTGTAATTAAACAGCATTATCCTCAATTCCTCACCCTCAAAAAGATTTCGCAGCTCCCCTTCACCTATGCTTGCCCCAACCGGCGAGGACAGCAATTCTTGCCTACCAGTCCTGTCGGTGTTTCGGACCCGGGGGACCCTCAATCGGACCGACTAGTGAATTTTATGCCGCGTGCCCCTGTCCAGATGGGTTGATGCAAGATGGAACACAAGTGGGGGAATGAGACTTATATTATCTTGCACCAGGGGTGCTTGCAGTAGGGGTTACAAGCTTCGCGACAAAGGGAACGGGCCCAAGGCCTCCTAGGGGGGTCCAGCGTAGCGGAGTGGAGCTCGATGTTTTGGGTGAGTCCATCTCCGTTGCTTTTTTGTTGCCTGTGTCGCCCCTCGTCCCCCCTTTCTAAGGCCTTGGGCATCCCCTTTTATAGACACAAGGGGATGGTCCACCTGTACATGTGGGGGTGTAGCAATGTGCTAACGTGTCTGGCGAAGAGCTGCTTGAGCCCTGTATGTAGCGCAGCTGGCGGTGCGGCATGGATCCTGCTGACGTTTCCTTTCTTTCGTAGGGAGCTGAGAACCGTCGACGTCATGGACACACGCGAGGAACCATCATTACCTATGGCCGGAGTAAGCAAGATGTGACTCCGGTCTTGTTCCTTTGTAGCCTGAGGCGGCTAGCTAGAGGTAGGGTAATGATGTATCCCCTGCAGCGTAGTAGATTTCGAGGCCGAGGTCAGGCGAGGCGGCGATTTCTCTCGAGGCCAAGGCTGAGGTCGGGCGCAGATGTGACTCCTCCCGAGGCCGAGGTCGAGGTCAAGGCCTGGGGTCGGGTGAGGCGGAGACCTCCTCCTAAGGCCGAGGCTAAGGTCGAGACCTGGGGTCGGGCGAGGCGGAGCTCCTTGTTGCGCCCGAGGCTGAACTCGGGAGAGACCGTGGCTGTTGTTAGTCTTTCCCTAGCGGTTGGCACAGTAGCCGGAGCGGGGTGAATAGTGTTGTTTCCCTGTCAGAACGGTCAGTAAAAGGGGCGAAGTGACTGCGGTCACTTCGACCTTGCCGACTGAGGCGCGCGTGTCAGGATAAGGTGTCAGGTGATCCCCGCATTAAATGCGCATGCGATACGGTCGGTTGGTAAGGCAATTTGGTCGAGGCCGCTGCACGACAAAGTTTGCCTGAGCTAGGCTTCGGGCAAGCCGAGGGTGCGCCCACTGCCTGTAGAGGCCCTCGGGCGAGGCGTGAATCCGCCCAGGACTACTGTGCCTGCCCGAGGCCGGGCTCGGGCGAGGTGAGATCGCGTCCCTTGGCAGATGAGGCCTTGACTTGAGCCATGCTTATCGGCCTTTATGGTTCGTTCTGAAGACGTTTTTCAGCCGTGTTTAGAAGTGTTGGGGGTACCCCTAATTACGGTACCCGATAGTAGCCCCCGAGCCTCGAAGGTAGTGTAGGCACTTGCTTGGAGGTTCTGTCGGGTTTCTTTGTAAGGGGACCAGCCTTTCTCGGTTATATTTTGTTCCGATGGGTGCGCGCGAGCGCACCCATCGGGTGTAGCCCCTGAGGCCTCGGAGGAGTGGTTTGACTCCTCTGAGGTCTTAATTCCGCTTGTGATGCCTCGGTCGGCCTTGTTGTTTCCTCATGCGGCCTGGCCACAGCCCGGGTGCACGGTCAGGCTCCGAGTTTTCAAGTTGTTCTGTCGACGTGGTCGACAATTTGGCCGTAGCCTGGTGCGAGAGCAGCCCCCGAGCCTCTGCACGGAGAGAGAGGACGATCAAGGACCGTCTCGAGTTTTATTGTATGCCCCGTTGTCGCCTCTCCGCAAGGAGGAAGGGGGGAAGCGCCATGTTACCCTCGGAGGGTACCGAACATGGTGTTTCCAGTGAGTTGCTAGCGGGTAATCCGAGTGGACGCCCGAGCCTCGTTCGATAAGGGTTGGCTAGTGGCCCAGAGGCGCGCTCCAAAAGTACCTGCGGGTGATTTGCTGGACCTGGGCCCATTCGATAGGGCCCGAGGGCTCGGTGCCTCCCTCCGGTGGGATTCCATTACAAATCATTCCCGCTGGTCTCGGAAATGTCCTAGGGTACCTCGGGAGCGCAGCCCAAGCCTTGGCCATGTAACGGACGTACCCAGGGTCATCCCTGACTCTACGTGCTCTGGGGCGGCTGTCGAACCCTTCCGAGGGGCCAGCCTTCGAACCCCTGATCAGTAAAGGGCTCGGAGCCCGAGTGCTCTAGGGCGGCTGTCAAACCCTTCCGAGGGGCTAGCCTTCGAACCCCTGATCAGTAAAGGGCTCAGAGCCCGAGGGCTCTAGGGTGGCTGTCGAACCCTTCAAAGGGGCCAGCCTTCGAACCCCTGATCAGTAAGAGGGCTCGGGGCCTGTTTCCTTCGCTGAGAAGGATCCTTTTCTGAAATATCCCCTTTCTCGATCCCTGTGGCAAGAGAGAGAGAGAGGAAAAGGAAAAGGATATCAATTTAAATAATGCGGCACACCTTTTTTGACGCGGTCATCATGACGGAGGTGAAACAGCGCCTGCTTCACCTGCTAGAGGTGTCGCTTGCCCTGCCATGGAGTTAATGCAATGGGACGGGCGATCCGCGGGGCGTCTATTGCGCGTGCGCGAGTCGTTCGAGGAACGGAACACGGGTGCGTCGTTTTTATGCCGTGGGAGAGGGCTCCCCTGCCGCTTCAGGAGAGGATGCGAGCCTGTAGGTGATTGGACCGTTGCTTCCGCATGTCTGTTGCCGCAATTACTTCCGGTCCGCCTTTGGCCATATCAACTGTCGCATCTATCCCCGTGGCTGACTGATCCTTGATTGTTGCACTTAATTGGTACTGTTGGGTCACACGCGGGGCTGCCTCGAGTCACTACATGGGTTCTGTGCTCCCGAGAAGACGCGGCATTGGCACGAATGGCGGTGCAATTTCTTTGCACGCGGTAACCAGCGCGTCGGTCACATGACACGTGGGCCCGAGCCTCCATGCTGGACCGCCGATTGCGACGAAGCCGAAAGGGTGTACAACAGTGGTGCGGTTGCATGCTTCTGGCATGGTGGCCTGCCCTTTCAACCGCTGGATTTGGCGAGAATGAGGGAGCGCTTACCCACGGGGTGGTTGCATGCTCTGTGTGCAGCGGTTCGCCATCTTCGCGTTGCGGGTCAGTTCGTATGACATGTGGGACCTAGCCCCCGTGTCGCAGGGTGAGAATCCTGGAGCACGTCGGGGGAGACTTTGCCTGCGACGTTTCAGGGCGTGAGTGGGGAGATCTGCCTATAAAAAGGGACCGATCTCCCGGGCACTAACCAAGCCTTGCTCCTCTCGTCCTCATCGCGCCCATCCGCCTTCCGGGCCTCCAGATGAGGTGTGCTGGTGCTTTCTGGCGACCTCACCGCCGGAGAGCTCGCGCCCGTGGCAATGCCGGTGGTCTTGCCTCCTTCTTGCCGCTGTTGGAGGAGCACGACCTCATGGGGGTTGGCGCGCGTTAGTCATCGCTCGGCTTCAAGGATTTTCATCATGCAGCTCGGCTGCATTCCCCCACCAATGGTCATCCAGAAGGATGACCACCAGCTTCATGGCGGGGAAGGGTGAGCCGGGCTGTGGCCTCCCTGCCGCCCTCAGCTTCAAGGATGTTCATCATCCGTGCTGGGGGCGAGGGCGAGCTGAGCTGGGGCCTTGCCTTCTGCACGGGCTGGCGACCCGCTTCTTCCTTCAGCATTCGGGGGAGAAGGGTGTTCACCAGCCTGGCGGAGGAGGGGAACTGCCACCTGTTGCTCGATCAGGGTGCGGCAGTCCGTCCACCACACAAGCGACGGTCGCGTCGTGCTCAGGTCCCCCATGTCCTCAGCTCGTTCTGTGCCGCTGGCCACACCAGGGGGCGTACAAGACGTCGTACGTCGCGGGGGCGGTGTCCACGTTCCTGGACGGTCCTGTCCTCACTCCCGTGGCGACGATGGGAGCGAGGACCTCCTTGTGCGTGATGGGGCGGCCGCCATTCGCTGGTGCGGCATTGGGGCGCAGGTGGCCGCTATCGTCGGTGCTGAGGTGGTGGCTGCCACAGGTGAGGCTTCCCACCGCCGAGGTGGTTGCCTCTGCCGACGAGACCATCAGTGCTACCTATGTGCGGACCTCTGGCTCTTTGGCTTTAATGGCTTGTCCTCGCCCCTCGTGTGGGGGACGGGGATGAGGGCCTTTTCACAGTAGTGTTTGCCCTGAGGCAATCACTGCTGCTATCTAGCCGCCCAAGGCGGAGGTCGTTGTCGCTGCTGGTGCAGTGGTCGTCGGCGAGCCGCTTGGAGCTCGTTATCTTGTGGCCCCTACGGTGTGGAGGTAGTTCATTCCTGCGGGAATGGAGCCTGGTCCCATTTGTAAGGGAATGTAAGGGCAAAATGTAATTGCCCTAATTACTGAGATATCTGCTGTAGGTCGGGAAAGCCACCGAGGGTGCTGCCGACATCTACGTAGCATAGTTATCCCAAGTATGTGTGTTTGTTTTCTGTGGCTACCGAGGCCTGAACATTTGGGTATTTGTGTGTAAAGCCATGTTTCTTTCCTCTTATTTCGAGCACTAAGACTTGTTTGTCGGTAGCAGAATCACTTATCCGAGCGTGAGTTACCTTTCGCGGAAGGTGATGAGTAAGGTATCCGTATCCCGGAGGCGTAGGAGTCCCTTGGCTCGGTCGGCCTTGCCGTTCAAGGTCTCTCTTGTCGTTTTTAGGATTCCGCCGTCGATGCAGTCGAAAGGCACGAAAGTCATTTTGGTAGAAAAACTATTCCGAGGAAAGTTTTAGCGCAGAGGGGGTTCCCCCTTTCTAGACCCTGAGGCGACCGCTCAGGCCGGGACCCTTGCGGAGGGCCTGGCCATGGCCGTCGGGTCTGCTTGGTCCACCCAAGCTAAGGCCTCACAGCAGCGTGCCCGGGCCGAGGGTATGTTTCGCCTGCTCTGCGACTTTGGTTTAGCTTCGTCCTTCTCCTTGCGTTTGAAGAACATTGTCTGGCTGTCTGCAGGGTTCGAATTGGCTCTTAACGAGTCCGTTAAGAACTGCAAAGTGCTTGCCCAGGCGGTTGAGCAAAAGGAGGCCGACCGCGTGGCCATGTTCGAGGCTATCTCGGCCTTTTGCTGGGCCTTTGGCCTCGACGACGTCCCCTCGGGAAGCTCCCCCCAGAGTCACCTGCAGGCCTTAGGCAGCCATGTGCGCAGCAGACTCCGCGAGGTGCTGCACCACGGCATTAGGCGGGCCTTCACCGTGCTCACCTCCCACTACGACGTGGATCTGGAGCGAGTCAACGAGGGGTACTGCTTACACGACGAAGAGGAGGCTGCCTTAGTCGAGGTCCAGAGGCTTGACGTGGCTGTCAAGGGCCCAAGCGCGGTGCTGGCTTCCTCCTTCGAGGTGGAGGTCCTTCCACCCGTGTCGCCGCCTGAGGCCGGGCTAGATTCTGCCGAGGGTGGAAACGACGCCGAGGGTGCTGCTCCTCCCCGTGCCAATGTCTGAGCCTACAGGAACAGTTTGTTTTAAGTATGCGTACGTTTCTTGCGGCCGCTGAGGCCTAAACATTTTCAATGTCGGAGTTTAAAGCTGTGTTTGCTTTCCTTTCGTTTCGAGCATTAGGACTTGTTCGGTAGCAGAGTCACTTATCCAAGCGTGAGCTACCCTTCGTGGAAGGTGACGAGTGAGGTATCCGTATCCCGGAGGCGTAGGAGTCCCTCAGCTCGGTCGGCCTTGCTGTTCAAGGTCTCTCTTGCTCGTTTAAAGGATTCTGTTATCGATATAGTCAAAATGGTATGAAAGTCGTTTTCTACACGAGCGTTAGGACTTGTTCGGTAGCAGAATCACTTATCCGAGCGTGAGCCACCTTTCGTGGAAGGTGACGAGTGAGGTATCTGTATCCAGGAGGCGTAGGAGTCCCTCGGCTCGGTCGGCCTTGCCGTTCAAGGTCTCACTCGCTCGTTTTTGTGATCCCGCTATCAACATAATCGAAAGGCACGAAAGACGTTTTGGTAGAAAAACTTTTTCGAGGAAAATTTTGACGCAGAGGGGGTTCCCCCCTTCTAGCCCCCGAGGGAGGGTTAGTTTTTGCTGAGGCAAGGCCGATCCTCCCTTGACAGTTAGACTTTTTATTTGTACATGTGAAGGGACCAAGGTACATAAACGACTTGAAACATTTTAAGGGTAAAAGCGACGTAGCTGTTCGATGTTCCAAGCATTGCTGTAGACCTCGCCTTGATCGTTGGCCAGCTTGTATGTCCCAGGCTTCAAAATTTTGGCGATGATGTACGGCCCTTCCCAGGGAGGGGTAAGCTTGTGGCGCCCTCGGGTGTCTTGTCGTAGCCGAAGCACCAAATCTCCCACCTCGAAGCCTCAGGGCCGAATCCTTCGGGCGTGGTAGCGTCGCAGGGACTGCTCATACTGCACTGAGTGTAGCAAGGCTACGTCCCGAGCCTCTTCTAGCTGGTCTAATGAATCTTCTCGGCTGGCCTGGTCGCTTCGGTCGTCGTAAGCCTTTGTCCTCGAGGAACCCTATTCCAAATCTGTGGGTAAGATGGCCTCGACCCCATAGACTAGGAAAAACGACGAGAAGCCCGTGGCCCGACTCGGTGTCATCCTCAGACTCCAAACCACCGAGGGTAGCTCTTTTATCCACCGCTTGCCAAACTTGTTGAGGTCGTTGTAGATCCTCGGCTTTAGTCCCTGCAAAATCATGCCATTGGCATGCTCCACTTGCCCATTTGTCATTGGGTGAGCTACAGCGGCCCAGTCCACACGGATGTGGTGGTCTTCGCAGAAGTCTAGGAACTTTTTCCCAGTGAACTGCGTGCCATTGTCGGTGATGATAGAGTTTGGGATCCCAAAGCGGTGGATGATATTTGTAAAGAACGCCACCTCCTGCTCGGACCTGATGCTGGTTAAGGGTCGAACTTCGATCCACTTGGAGAACTTGTCGATGGCGACCAGTAGGTGCGTAAAGCCCCCGGGTGCCTTCTGCAAGGGACCGACGAGGTCCAGACCCCACACAGCGAAAGGCCAGGTGATATGTATCGTCTGGAGGGCCTGAGCGGGCAGGTGTGTTTGTCTTGCGTAGAATTGACACCCTCGACAGGAGCGTACAACACTAGTGGCGTCGGCCACTACGGTTGGCCAGTATAAACCTTGTCAGAAAGCGTTTCCTACGAGGGTCCGAGGCGCCGTGTGGTGACCGCAAGCCCCCGAGTGTATTTCTTGTAACAGCTCCTGCCCTTGGGCGACGGATATGCATCGTTGGAGAATGCCCGAGGGGCTGCGGTGATACGACTCCTTTTCATCACCTAGCAAAATGAACGACTTGGCGCGCCGAGCCAGTCGCCGAGCTTCGGCCCTGTCGAGGGGCAGCTCTCCGTGGAGGAGATATTCTAGGTATGGGGTCTGCCAGTTCGGGACCGATGTGACCCTATTCTGCTCTCCCTTGATACGCAAGGCCTCACCCTCGGTGGCCAAGGGTCCCTCGGGCTGGGTCGAGGCCTCCTCGGGTTCGGGCGCGTCATCGATTTTGACGGATGGCTGATATATATCCCTAGAGAAGACATTTGGGGGAACCGTTGTTCGTCCCGAGGCTATCTTCGCCAGCTCGTCCATGGTCTCGTTGTACCGTCGAGCAACATGGTTGAGCTCCAGCCCATAGAACTTATCTTCCAAGCGTCGAACTTCGTCGCAGTAGGCCTCCATTTTCCGATCACGGCAGTGAGAGTTCTTCATGACTTGGTCAATAACGAGCTGCGAGTCGCCACGAGCGTCGAGGCGCCGAACCCCTAGCTCGATGGCGATGCGCAGTCCATTAACCAGAGCCTCGTACTCGGCCACGTTGTTTGACGCTGGAAAATGGAGGCGTATTACGTAACGCACATGTTCTCCGAGGGGTGAGATGAAGAGCAAGCCTGCGCCTGCTCCGGTTTTCATCAATGACCCGTTGAAGTACATGGTCCAAAGTTGGCCTGGATTGGGGCCGTTGGCAACTGTGTGTCAGTCCATTCAGCCAAGAAGTCGGCCAAGATCTGGGACTTTATGGCCTTCTGAGGGGGCAAATGAAAGTGTTTCGCCCATGAGTTCCACTACCCATTTTGCTATCCTACCCGAGGCCTCTCGGCACTAGATGATCTCTCCCATGGGGAAAGATGACACCACAGTAACCGGATGAGACTCGAAGTAGTGTCGCAGCTTCCGTCGTGTCAGAATCACTGTGTACAATAGCTTCTGGATTTGCGGGTAGCGGATTTTGGTCTTGAATAGCACCTCGCTGATGATGTAGACTGGCCTCTGGATGAGCAGTGCATGCCCTTCTTCTTGTGTCTCGACTACAACCGCAGCGCTGACCACCTGAGTGGTTACGGCGATGTAAATCAAGAGGGCTTCTTCCGTAGCGGGGGCACCAAGATGGACGCATTAGTAAGGAGTGCCTTTAAGTTTCCGAGGGCTTCCTCGGCCTCGGGAGTCCAAGTGAAGCGCTCGGCCTTCCTTAAGAGGCGGTATAAGGGCAATCCTTTCTTGCCGAGGCGCGAGATGAAGCGGCTCAGAGCCGCAAGGCATCCCATGACTCTTTGTACTCCTTTTAAATCTTTGATTGGCCCCATGTTGGTGATGGCCGCGATTTTCTCCAGGTTGGCCTCGATGCCTCGTTCGGAGACGATGAACCCCAAGAGCATGCCTCGGGGGACTCCGAAGACACACTTCTCAGGGTTGAGTTTTACGCTCTTCGCTTTGAGGCATCTAAATGTTACCTCAAGGTCAGAGAGGAGGTCGGAGGCTTTCCTTGTTTTGACAACGATGTCATCGACGTAAGCCTCGACCGCTAATGTGCTCTCTGAACACATGGTTCATGCACCTTTGGTTTGTTGCACCTCTTTGATGAACCCTGCAGCCATTAGCTTATGGACTTCCTCGCCTATGGCTCTGCGCTTCTCTTCATCAAAGCGGCACAGGTGCTGCTTCACGGGTCGGGCTTTGTCTCGGATGTCCAGTGAGTGCTCGGCGACATCCCTCGGTATGCCCGGCATGTCCGAGGGACTCTATGCAAAAACATCAGCGTTTGCGCGGAGAAAGTTGACGAGCAATGCTTCCTATTTGGGGTCGAGCTCAGAGCCAATCCTGACTTTCTTGCTGGCGTCGTCGCTAGGGTCGAGAGAGACAGATTTGACTGCCTCGGCTGGCTTGAAGTTGCCGGCGTGCCGTTTCGCGTCGGGCGCCTCTTTGGAGAGGCAATCCAGGTCGGTGATGACTCCCTCGCATTCCACATCGCACTCGTATGCGTGGTGGTACGTGGGCCCGACGATGATGACTCCCTTAGGACCAGGCATCTTGAGCTTGAGGTAAGTGTAGTTGAGGATGGCCATGAACTTGGCATAACACGGTCTTCCCAGCACCGCGTGATAGGTCCCTCGGAACCCAACTACCTCGAAGGTGAGGGTTTCCTTTCGGAAGTTGGAGGGACTTCCGAAGTAGATGGGCAAGTCAATCTGTCCGAGGGGCAGGATACGCTTTCCGGGTGCAATCCCATGGAAGGGTGCTGCACTAGCCCAGATTTCGGAACGATCAACCCCCAAGAGCTCTAGGGTCTCGGCGTAGATGATGTTGAGGCTGCTGCCTCCGTCCATGAGGACCTTGGTGAGCCTAACATTGCCGATGATTGGGTCGACAACGAGTGGGTACCTTCCTGGGCTCGGCATGTAGTCGGGGTGGTCGCCTTGGTCGAAGGTGATGGGCTTGTCGGACCAGTCTAGGTAGACTGGCGTTGCTACCTTCACTGAGCAGACCTCCCGGCGCTCCTGCTTGTGGTGTCAAGCCGAGGAGTTCGCCACCTGTCTGCCGTAGATCATGAAGTAGTTGTGTACCTCTGGGAACTCCTCTTCCTTGTCGCCCCCCTTCTTGTTGTTGCCTTGGTCCTTGCCGTCCTCCACCGAGGGTCCTGCCTTGTTGAAGTAGCGTCGGAGCATGTCGCACTCTTCAAGGGTGTGCTTGATGGGACCCCTGTGATAGGGGCACGACTCCTTGAGCATCTTGTCGAACACGTTGGCCCCTCCAGGAGGCTTTCGAGGATTCCTATGCTCGGCAGCGGCGACGAGATCCGCGTCAACGGCGTTGCGCTTCGCTTGCGCCTTCTTCCTGGTCTTCTTCTTTGTGCCACGCTGGTCAGACGCCTCAGGGTCGTCTTCCTTCTGCCTTCCCTGAGGCTGTTTGTCCTTCTAGAAGATGGCTTCGACCGCCTCCTAGCCAGAGGCGAACTTGGTGGCTATGTCCATCAATTCGCTCGCCTTGGTGGGAGTCTTGCGCCCCAGTTTGCTCACCAGGTCCCGGCAAGTGGTGCCGGCGAGGAAAGCCCCGATGACATCCGAGTCGGTGATGTTGGGCAACTCGGTGCGCTGCTTTGAAAACCGTCAGATGTACTCTCGCAGGGATTCCCCGGGCTGCTGGCGGCAGCTTCGGAGATCCTATGAGTTCCTAGGGCGCACGTACGTACCTTGGAAATTTCCAGTGAAGGCCTTGACTAGGTCGTCCCAGCCGAAGATCTGCGTAGGGGGCAGATGCTCCAGCTAGGCCCGGACAGCGTCAGAGAGGAAAAGGGGGAGGTTGCGGATGATGAGGTTGTCGTCGTTCGTCCCTCCCAACTGACACGCCAGCCAGTAATCCGTGAGCCACAACTCTGGCCTCGTCTCCCCCGAGTACTTGGTGATGGTAGTCAGGGCCCGGAACCGGGCCGGGAACGGCGCACATCGTATGGCTCGGCTGAAGACCCACGGGCCTGGTGGTTTGGGTGAGGGGCTTCGATCCTCCTCACTGTCGTAGCGTCCCCCGCGCCTGGGGTGGTAACCTCGGCGCACCTTCTCCTCGAGGCAGGCTCGACGGTCGCAGCGACGTTGATCGTCGCCGAGGCGATCCGTGGCTGTAGGTGTCTCGTCTCTTGTAATCTCGGTGTGGACCGAGGCCTCGTGCGTGTGTTAGGAGGACGCCACGTGATGCACCGAGGGGCACCCTCGCCTTCGGGAGGTGGAGCTCTCGGCTCGTCAGGCTGCGGCGTTTTTCAGGAGGTTCTTGAGTTCACCCTGGATACGTCGCCCTTCGGTGGTGGATGGCTCCAGCATCGTTCGAAGTAACGTTGCTGCTGTAGCTAGGCTCTGGCCACCTCCGTTGAAGGCCGAGGGCGGCATTGCCCTGGCATCGTCAACAATGCGGCGCTAGATGTCCCGGGCCCGATAACATGCTTCTTTGGCGAGCGCTCGGCCTGCCCATTCCTGCTCGAGGTTTTGTTGGAGCTGCACAAGTCGCCCCGCTTCTTCGTTGAGCTTAGCCTACATCTCGCGGAGTTGCTCGAGCTGTGAGCCCTAGTCCCCCGTAGGGACCTGGGCCACATCTAGCTCTCGCGGGATCTCAACGCGAGATGCAGGTGCAAGGGCGCCGTCGCTTCCTGGCATGCCGAGGTGGTTTCTCCGTCGTGATCTTCCTGATCGATGTGGAAGCACTCGCGAGTTGGGTCGCAACCCTTGTCGTCGAGGCTGTGACCATCATCAGAGCAGCCTGAGAGGCAGTGGTCACATGCGGACATGAAGTCACGCATGGCACCAGGATCACGGAGTCCGAAGAAATCCAACTGACGTTGGGGTCATCCTCTTCCTCAGAACCCACGGGTCCGGAGGTTGAGACGGCTGTCAGTCGGTCCCAAGTTGACCACATATGGTACCCCGGAAGGTCAGGATATGCCCTCATGAAAGCGCTCACCGAAGCGGGGTCGCTTGGCGGGTCAAAGCTGAATCTAAAGGGAACATGATGGAAAACTAAAGGTACCTGTTTGTTGGTAGACGACGGTGAAGTTGCATCGGAGGTGGAATGTGTCATTATCTCAGGTGCGAGACTAATGCCTGACAAGTCCCTCGCAAGGGTGCCGGCGTCATCAGTCCGCCTGGGGCTGGCGTTTTGCTGGGAGGCGACACCCGCCGTTGTCTCAGGTCCAAGGATAACACCCGACATGTCCCCCGCAGGGGTGTCGGCGTCGTCGAGGTGCTGACCCCTGCCTGGCCATGTTTGCCCTGTCTCCATCTCCTCCAGCGAGGAGGGTGGCGAGGTTGACCCGAGTGTTCTTCTGCCACGGGGAGATGTCATCGCCGAGTTTGCCTCCACCAGGTGAGCCGTCGACTGTCGTTGTTGTCGTGCTATAGAGGGAGCAGTACCATGTCGTAGCTGCCGTCATGGGACATGAACTCGAGACTCCTGAGGCAAAGCATTGTCCCGGGCTAAAGGGGCTGCTGAAGATTGCCCATCTAGAACTCAACGGGAAAGTATCGTTAACACGCAGCGATCCCCTACCTGGCGCGCCAACTGTCGGTGTTTTGGACCCAGGGGACCCTCAACCGGACCGACTAGTGAATTTTATGCCGCGTGCCCCTGTCTAGATGGGTTGATGTAAGATGGAGCACAAGTGGGGGAATGAGACTTATATTATCTTGCACCAGGGGTGCTTGCAGTAGGGGTTACAAGCTTCACGAGAGAGGGAACGGGCCCAAGGCCTCCTAGGGGGTCCAGCGTAGCGGAGTAGAGCTCGATGTTTTGGGTGAGTCCGTCTCTGTTGCTTTTTTGCTGCCTGTGTCGCCCCTCGTCCCCCCTTTCTAAGGCCCTGGGCATCCCCTTTTATAGACACAAGGGGATGGTCCAGCTGTACATGTGGGGGTGTAGCAATGTGCTAACGTGTCTGGCAAAGAGGTGCTTGAGCCCTGTATGTAGCACAGCTGGCGGTGCGGCATGGATCCTGCTGACGTTTCCTTGCTTTCGTAGGGAGCTGAGAACCGTCGACGTCACGGACACACGCGGGGAACCATCATTACCTGTGGCCGGAGTAAGCGAGATGTGACTCCGGTCTTGTTCCTTCATAGCCTGAGGCGGGTAGCTAGAGGTAGGGTAATGATGTATCCCCTAAAGCGTAGTTGATTCCGAGGCCGAGGTCAGGCGAGGCGGCAACTTCTCCCGAGGCCGAGGCTGAGGTCGGGCGCGGATGTGACTCCTCCCGAGGCCGAGGTCGAGGTCGAGGCCTAGGGTCGGGCGAGGCGGAGACCTCCTCCCGAGGCCGAGGTTGAGGTCGAGACCTGGGGTCGGGCGAGGCGGAGCTCCTTGTTGTGCCCGAGGCTGAACTCGGGAGAGGCCATGGCTGTTGTTAGTCTTTCCCTGGCGGTTGGCACAGTAGCCAGAGCGGGGTGAATAGTGTTGTTTCCCTGTCGGAACGGTCAGTAAAAGGGGCGAAGTGACTGCGGTCACTTCGACCTTGCCGACTGAGGCGCGCGTGTCAGGATAAGGTGTCAGGCGATCCCCGCATTAAATGCGCATGCGATACGGTCGGTTGGTAAGGCAATTTGGCCGAGGCCGCTGCACGACAAAGTTTGCCTGAGCTAGGCTTCGGGCGAGCCGAGGGTGCGCCCACTACCTGTGGAGGCCCTCGGGCGAGGCGTGAATCCGCCTAGGACTACTGTGCCTGCCCGAGGCCGGGCTCGGGCGAGGTGAGATCGCGTCCCTTGGCAGATGAGGCCTTGACTTGAGCCGTGCTTATCGTCCTTTATGGTTCGTTCTGAAGACGTTTTTCAGCCGTGTTTAGGAGTGTTGGGGGTACCCCTAATTACGGTACCCGACAAGTCCGGTCCACACGAAGACGGTCACCCTCCATACCAATACGATGACTCCTTCGCGATGATTCACTAATTCTCTGTTTCGCCACCGCCCTTCGCCGCCTATACCCAGTACTTGCACCTGGGAGCCCCCCGGAACCTTCCACGCGCGGCGAAGGCTCCGCTGCAGCCACTTCCAACGCCGTAAAATAATCCAAGCCTTCATCCGAAGACTCCTCCGTCCACGACACCGAAATCCTAGAATCATTAGACTCAAAACACAGAGACACAGAACCACACGAATTATCACTGGCAGGAACCATGGTCGGGGCCGCCACAAAAATAGTATTGTCAGTAGCGGTTGCGTGCGCAGGCCCAAACGCCGTAACCTGCGCAGCAACCAAGGTTCAGTATCACATAGACAAAATTTACATCCTCCCCAACACCTATTCAGCTATTCAGCCACCTACGAAGGCCCGGCCACGGCCGCGGGGTCTTCTACAGCCGGCTCGACCACCGCCTTCAAGACGTCCTCGTCCGTCGGCGCAGAGGCTGGCGCGGGGTCTTCGCTGGCTCCAGCTGGCACGGTCGATGCAGGGATCGTCGAGGTCCCCTCGCCAGCATCAAATGGCGGCGGCACCTCCACCCTCGATGTCATGGGCAGCGAACTGTCTAGACCACCGAGGTCTTCAACCTCCTCGGCATGTGCCATCTGCAGCAATAGCACAGTCAGCAAAACCACCCATACACTAACAACCGCGCAAATAAGATCTTACCTGATCAATTGCCCGGTCGGACCTCTCCCGGACCACATCTGGACCGTGCGGACCCCACATCCTATCGAAGTGTGCCCCCGCTGACTGCTTAAGCACCGGGTCTTCGACCTTGAAGATTGCGCGTTCGAAGTTCTCGTCTGATTGGTCGAAGACCTCGAAATGAATGCACCCCTCGCGGGACAAAGCATTCACAACCCCTTCGCAGGTGACGAGGGAGGCAAAGGACATGAGGCCCGTCGCGATGGTCGGGAGCACCGCCAACTCCTCCTGTAACCACTCCAGGAAGCGGAGGCCCACCTCTTGGCCGGGTGCTTCGAAGGCGGCGGTCCGCGCACCTAGCTCCCGGTACGCGTCCATGAACTACACGTGCGTCCGCTCGACCTCCGCGCGCATCGAGGCCTCAGCTTTATCCACACGGTTGCGCAGGCTGTTGAGCCTCGCCTCCAAGTCCTCGGCGCGTTGGCAGGCGAGACTGTTTTCTGCTCGCTCAAGCTTGGCATCGGTCTGTGTAGCCTGCGCATTAGAAATGGCCTTGTTCGCCTCCCTCCTCTCCTCCACCAGCTGGCACTGGAGATCCCCCCTCTCGGCCTCCATAGCGGCCAACTTCTCCGTCAGCCTTCGGCTTTTGCTTTTGGCAGCCGACTTCTCCCGAACAGCGTCCGCATGCTGCGCCCGGAGACGTTCAACTTCGGCAGCAAACTCCGCAGTGAAGACACCCAACGCGACACGGTCGGTGAAGTCGGCCGCCTGACACAAAGCCATGAGACTCGCAACCTCATAAAAACAACGAACTAGCGAGGTCCAACACGACTTACATGCTGCAGCTGCTGCGACGCTCGCCTCAGCTGCTGGGACATGGAGCCCGCCACATCCTTAGCAACGGCGGCCGAGGATATTTTGCCGCTCGCGCAGAAGGAGGACCATGGGTCCCACAGAGCACCCTTCGCCCCTTCCGCTGCCACCGATGAAGGGGCCACAACCGGAGTCGGGACAAGAGGCAGTTGCCCCATATCAGACCCTATGCCATCATATTGGTCAAAAAAAACTTACCACCAAGATAATCCGACACACTGATGTCTGTGTCGAAGTTGGCCACACGCTCCCCCTCCTCTCCAGCACGCGCCGGGGAGGGCACCTTTCGCCCCTTGGCAGGCTCGCCCAAGGGCAGCTTGCCCGCACCAGAGGCAGCAGCCTTCGCAGCCTGCTTCACAGCCGGCACTAACTTGCCCGCACCAAGGGCAGCCGGCTGCCGGGGGCGGCAGACTTCACGCCCCCACCGGCGCGCCCTCTTCGCCTCGTGGAAAGGATCCCTGATCCTAATGACCACCCGACGTTTCTGCACAGCGTCTTGTCGATCCTTCTCCATCACTGCCGATACAACAGCACCAATATTCCGTCCGTAAGGAAAAATCTTCAATTCACGAGCCATACGAGACGTAAACATGTCTTCGCCAGCCACGGGGGGATCAGAACATTCTTTGGCCATCGACCCCTGGTAACCTTCAGCATTCGCGCCGAAGACTCCTAGAGCTCGGGTGTAGACATCCTTCCCCTGAGGGGCGCGCAAGTCCCCATCAACTCCACGGCAAAATGTTCAGAGACCCCCACTCCCCCACTGCAGTACCTATTTTTCTCTTCTTAGTGGCTGGGGCAGCATCCTGCGAAGGTCCCTCCTCAGTCACGCCCACAGGCTTCTTCCTGCGGCGGTCTATGTTCGCAGCAGCGTCATCCCCGGGATAGCCACCGTAAGGCAAGCAATTTAATTCGAAGACCCGATTCAATTGAACATTGGACCCCCGGATATCCCAACTCCACAGACCTTCTTCCCTCGGCACATAGTGCCCCACTATCCTCGCCGCACCGTCCTCCACTTCACGAACGAACGCGGCCGGGTCTTGGCCGTGCAGATCCAAGGAGAAGGCTAGACTCCGTACCAACTGCTGACCCAAAGAGGGCATCTTGCGAGGGCATACTTCGCCTAGAGCCTAGCCATGCGCCAAGGGTCACACTCCATAACCGATAAACTCTTCAACCAAATCATGCCCACTGCTCATACGGCAGCATACCGAAGGGCCCCCTCGTCCTCATCGTCATCCGCCACCTCGAATTGTGGGTACGCCAAATAATAGTGAGAGCATATCACGGCCACATGGAGCCCTGGGAGGTCTTCGACTTTGCTCCCGGAAACATAAAACCAAAAATCCCACCAGTTGCCCCATTTATTACGAGCACAGGGAACCAACTCCACGACTTCCATCGAAGTCTTTCCGGTCCTCGGCGTAAACGTGCACGATCCAAACTGTGGAATCTTGTTTCCAATCTTTCTTTTCTGCCAATGCAGACAGTAATTCTTGGCGAAGACCTCTACGGAAGGCTGACCGCCATAAGAAGTCATTGCCCAGACATACTTCGCCAGGGCCACCATGGCGTTCGGTGTCAATTGGTGGACCTAGACCTCAAATCTCTGCAAGACCTCCGCCACAAAGCGATGTGTAGGCAGACGAAGGCCAGCGGTGAAAAACGCCTCAAACACAACCATCTCACCCTCCGGCTCAGGAATCTCTTCCGCCCCCAGCACACGTCCAACTCCATTCCCAAAATAACCCAGCTGCATGTCCTGCACACGAACCAAGGAGATCCTCGAAACGCCGAATTCAACCGTGTGGCCCGGGTGCAGCTCCACCACCGCTAAATCACTGAAGGTACCCTCAGTCAATGATTCGCCCAATGGCATATTCGCAGCGGATGAAGAAGAAGACGATAACATGGCTACGTTCCATCGGCGGCGGCGCACGGTTTGCTTGACGCGGGCCAGATCTCCGATGAGCAGGAACAAGGAGGGCAGGCGAGCGAGCGAGCAGGTTTAAAAAGCTAGGGTTTTGCCGCGTACGAAAAGGTAAGACAGCCTGAGCCGCACCGCCCCCTTTTTATACACAGGATGTGATGCTTCGGGAAGCCCATAGTCCAACAGTACCACGTCCGTCAACGGTCGCATCAAAAACCCTCGTGGAACCACTTTGAGCGAGGGCAACGTCTCCACCATCTAGCGATGTCTTCGGCACCAGATGACTCAGTCGAACTGGTCCCTCAGAGGGAAAATGTTGGGGCGAAGGCGAAGACGCTACCCTTCACTCCAGGCCTTCGTCAACTCGCTACGCCAACGGAGGCAAGATGACCGGCACGGCCCACCCTTCGTCCTCTTCACTACTAGACGAAGGCCTACGACAAAGTCTCTCCATCCCGCGTCCTCGGTTCTACCTGGAGGCCCAAGTGGGATGCGGCCCATTGTGACAGGCCCCGCACGGAGAAGCGTGTTACGGGCCCGATTTGTAATGGCTTTTCTGTAATGACGGTCTGTAACCACCCATTATGGGAATATTCTGGGGATAATCCAGGTGTCTGAGGGCATAAGCGTCCTTACATCGGGACCTTGGGCGCTCGGGCACCTATAAATACCCCCGTACAGTGCCCTTGAGAGGCTAGATGAACAGAGCAATTGCCATCTCGAGTTAAACCGCATTTGCATCTTTTTCACTCCCCCGTTGGATCAACTTGCACAGGAGTGCAAGTTCCAACACCCCATGCCTCTGATTTCCCATTCTTTGCCTTATGCATGCTCAATTGCTCGTCGGAGCAATGATGCGCCGACGCTATGCCACTCCGCCGCAGACTGCCACAATCTAGTGCCTTTGCGTCGGTGTCGTGCCCACGACCGCGTCCGCCGTGTCATCCCGATCCTTCTAGTGCCCTTCAAAGCACCCTAGGACCCCCGACGTGGCCTCGCTCAAGCCTCCGGCAAGGTTTCGCCGTGGAGTCGGGTGGCGCCGCCACTGGCAGCCAGGTAGAGCTGACCATGGTTGGTCGTCTCATCTCAGAGGATTATCCTAGATCGGACGACCCTGCTTTAAATAATTAGATCTAATCCTAACCGTTCGATTGGGATCCGACCGCTCGGGTGCCCGCCCTCGCCTACGCCCTTGCTGTTGGGCCCGACCGCTCAGCTAGCTCCACACCTGTGTCGCTGACATCCCTGGCCCGCCTATCAGCGTGCGCTGGCTCGCTTGCTCAGATCTAATCTTGACCATTGATCTGTGATCGTGCGGTTGAGATCAGTCGATAATCGTTCGTGTGGAAAACTTGTTAAACCCCCCGACTTTCTGAGAATCAACCCACCGTCCCTGGTTTTTGTGCGCAGGCCCCTGTACTTTTGCAGAAAGACCCCTAACCTTTTTGTTTATCACACAATTAGACCTAGTTTTGAATTTTGAATTTCAAAACTTGTTTATTTCATATCTTTTGCATATGAACTCCAAATTGAGTGATTCAAATTGCAAAATGTTCATAAGATTATTCTCTACCTGTTTAAATTATAACCTTTTACTGTCTGCACGTGTAATTTTATGCCTAGACTATAGGTTAGCGTAAGTGATGAATTATTTATTAATAAGAAAGATAAAAGGGAAACCATGATGGTAATTAGATGTTTAACCTTGTGAGGTTAATAATATGTAAAGTATGAACCCATCCCTGGTATAATTTTTATGTCTCATTAAGATAAATGGAATTAACTTATGTAATCTATTGAGATAGATAATACTTAGAGAACCACAGACTTCTAGGTGTATTAGCCCACCCCAGATCCTAGGCTTCGCTCCTGAGTTTGTTACTTTCATTTGACTTCATGTTCACTTGATTGAACATGTTTGGTGTATTGTTTCTCTATCATTATTTAAATGTGTTGAATGCATGATCGCTTTGTTTAGACAATGAGTAGCCCATGGTTCCTGCGTGTGTTGCCGAAGATCTTCTTGAGCAACAACCTGGTGAAGGAAATTGTCCTATGACCTATTATATCCTACTTACTTTATAATTCACTGTCCCACATTAATTAATTGAAACCTAAGGATTTACTAGTCTATATTTATCTTGTCCTTGTTTACCTTTTGGGTTGTAATGGTTAGCTTCATATTATTGCTTCACTTTAATCAACGAACATGTTGCGAATATTTATGATATGATGGTGTTATCTTGATTATGATGATGTTCTTATGGCACTTTAGGGGACTCAGGCTATTTTCCTGAGTACCTCTCTGTAAGGACCTGTTCGTTGAGTGACCACCCGGGATAACAGTGCAATCATGAGGGTGGAATGGGATACCCTTAGCAGAATAATTATATGAACCTAGGGGTGTAGTTGGCTTTGCTGGAGGGCCATCAACGGGGGCTAGGGCATAATGCTCGCTCTGCTAAGGGTGGTGCTAAGGTTCATTCAATTTGGTTTTGTTAGTCACCCAACTTAGGGAGGAGTACTGTGTTTGTACAACTGGCGCAACCTAACAAGCTACTATGCGCCTAGGGAGTCTTTGTAAAGGATTCATAGTGAAACCTTGCCTACTCACCTTGGTAGTGTTTGAGGGTTTGATCGACCTGAGGCAAAAAGGAATCACGGCTCATGGGTAAAGTGTGCAACCTCTACAGAGTGTTAGAAACTGGTATATCAGCTATGCTCACGGTTAAGAGCAGCCTTGGGATCCTCTTTGATTATAAAAACTTTGGATACTTTATGATGATAATTAATATTGATGGTTATAACTATGATCTCTACTATTTCCACTTGGAGGGAGTACATCTGGGTAATAACTGGGTTTATTACTAAAACTTGGCTTACTACTAGTAATAAATATTTGACCAACTAAAAGCAACTGCTTTAACCTTAACTCCACATACAACTAGTCCACTTTAGCCAAACGGGACATTTGCTGAGTACGTTGATGTGTACTCACCCTTGCTTTAAAAAACACCCCACCCCAGGTTGTCCCCCTTGGAATCAATGCTTAGGAGGAGATGCAGGCAACATGGAGGACTCTGAGGAGTTCCAGGACTACGATGAGTTGTAGTTATTTAAGTGGCAAACCCCTAGTCAGCTGCCTGTGAAGGCCTCATCTCTATGTTTCGTATTCCACACTTTGATCACGTTAATGACTATGTTATGTTATTGACTCTTTGGATGTCTTGGACATCTTGATGTAATAAAGTACCTATTTCCGCTATTATTTTGAGTAATGTGTGATGATGTCCAACTATATAATTGTTGTGTATGTGAGTTTCTGATCCTAGCACGTACATGGTTCACATTCGGTTTGCCTTCCAAAATCGGGTGTGACATAAGTGGTATCAAAGCATTGCTGACTGTAGGACCGCTAACCTAGACTAGAATGGTCGCCCTAAGGACTATAGACCCTTATTCTTACCTTGACCTCTGGTGTCTTTTCAAAAGTTGGTCATCTCAACTAATTCTATGTTATACTGTTACCTATATACTCATCCTACAAAATTTTTATCTTACTTTGCTTTTGGTTTACTTGCTGCTCGTATAGTTCTATTCTTAGTCTTATGCTTACAATGACTTTTTAGATGGCCCGTCTTAGATGCACTGCACGTAAATCGGTGATCCCTTTCTTGCCCTCTTGCCTTGCGGAGCTTCCACTGTGTCACACGGTGACAGGCCAGTCTAGCCAACTATAGAAACTGCATAGCCGCCTGCACGAGGAACAGGGGAACCGGTGCCAGGAACAGGAGCAGCAGGACTCTTCCCCCTTGCCTCAGCAAGAGGTGGAGTCTGGGAGGTAGCCCTCCCCTGTGCCTCAGCTAGAGATGCCCCCTGCACCACCAAAGGGCATACTGACTGCTGGAGGAGACCCTGACAAAGATGGAGACAACAATGACGGTGGCAGTTCGAGCCACAGCACGGAGCTCTCGGCGGAGCAGGAGCCAGGACAATGGATCGCTCGACCCATCACTCGTGACACCGCTCGCGATTGTCATTTTCACGATGCCCTCGACACCTTGTTGTGTTGGGCCTTTGACCGGCACACTTAGTCCATCGAGTACCGTTGTGTGGTCTACTAGCATCGTCACGGGTTATACCCGAACCAGTGGGAGGCTACTTGCTTGGTGAGCTATCCGGACGTTGATCTCCGGGGTGAAGAGGCCTTCTCAGAGCATTATTCTATCACTGAGAGGGATACTACTAAGGCAGCCATGCAGGATGCTGCATGGCGTGCGCTTTCGTAGTACTGTTTGTTGTTCAGCGGGGTAACTGACGACCTCGACCTGAAGTACTACCCTCGCCGTTCGACCAGCAGTGTCGGAGGTGTGATTGTTTTGCCCGTTGGTGAGGGCAATCCCAGATTGAGCAGCATGGTCAACCTGGTCGCCGTGCTCAACACCGAGCTGGACCATGCCCTTGGCGAGTTGGGCAAGGCTCAGGCGAAGATTGTGGAATTGCGTGCTGAGCGCCGCCATGAGGAGGATGTGTCGGGGGCCGTAATTAGGGGTACCCCCAATGCTCCTTAACCTGGCCGAAAACCATCTTCGGAACAAACCATCAACGACTGATAAGCACGGTTCGAGTCAGGGCCTCGTAGGACACGACCTCGCCTCGTCCGAGCCTAGCCTCAAGTGCATACAATAGTCCCGAATGGATTCACACCTCGACCGAGGGTCCCCTCAGTCGGCAGACGCACCCCCATCTCACCCAAGGCTAAGCTCGGGCGAACTTTGTCGTGCAGCGACCTCGCCCAAATCGCCTTACCAACCGACCGTATCCCATACGCATTTAATGCAGGGATCGCCTGACACCTTATCCTGACACGCGTGCCTCAGTCGACAAGGTCGAAGTGACCGCAGTCACTTCGCCCCTTTTCTGACCGTTCTGACAGGAAAACAGTGTTATTCGCCCCGCTCCGGCAACTGTGCCAGCCACCAGGGAAAGACTAGCAACAGTTGTGGCCTTTCCCAAGTTCGGCCTCGGGCGCAACAGGGAGCTCCGCCTCGCCCGACCCTGGGCCTTGGCCTCAGCTTCGGTCTCGGGAGAAGGTCTCTGCCTCAACCGACCTCGACCTCGGCCTCAGCCTCGGCCACGGGAGAAGGACTCCGCCTCGCCCGACCTCAGCCTCGGCCTCGGAGGAGTCGCCTCCTCGCCCGACCTCAGCCTCGAAATCAACCACGCTACAGGGGATACATCATGACCCTACCTCTAGCTAGCCGCCTTAGGCTACGAGGGAACAAGACCGGAGTCACATCTTGCTTACTCTGGCCATAGGTAATGATGGTTTCCCGCGTGCGCCCATGACGTCGGTTCCTCTCAACCCCCTACGGAAGCAAGGAAACGTCAGCAGGATCCATGCCGCACCGCCAGCTATGCTTCTACAGGGTTCAAGACACTTCTCCGACGGCCACGTTAGGGCTCAAGGCAATTCTCCGCCAGCCACATTAGCACATAGCTACACCCCATTGTATAGCTGGGCCATCTCCTTATATCTATAAAAGGGGATGTCCAGGGCCTTCCTAAGGCACGTTGACACACGTCGACGATGGGGACAACAGGCACGCAACAGCGGAAACATAACACGGGGAAAGAGGGAGATGAACATGCGATGTACGAACACACGGACGCACGACGCAGATGAGCGGAGGCAGGAAGAGTAGGAGAGACGCGATAGAGGCAGCCTTAGATGGCTCACCTCAAGGCCGAACCCTCTTCTTCTCTCTCTCTCTCTCGTTCTCGCTCCCCTGCAACGCTTGTAACCCCTACTACGAGCACCCCGGTGCAAGATAACATAGGCCTCATTTCCCTCTTGTGTTCCATCTTGCATCAACCCATCTGGACAGGGGCACGTGGCACTAAAATTCACTAGTCGGTCCGGTTGAGGGTCCCCCGGGTCCGAAACGCTGACAGTTGGCGCGCCAAGTAGGGGCTCGCTGCGTGTTAACGAATACTTTCCCGTTGAGTTCTAGATGGGTAGCTTCCAGTAGCCTCTTCAGCCCGGGACGGTGCTCCGCTTGGGGAGTCTCGAGTTCATGTCCCTCGATGGCGGCTACGACATGGTACTGCTCCCCTCGCAGCACGGCAACAACGATGGTCGTCGGCTCGCCCGGCGAAGGCGAACTCGACGATGACTTCCTCCTACGGCGGAAGAGGAACCCCCGGGTTTACCCCGCCACCCTCCTCGCCGGAGGAGGAGGAGACGGGGTAACCGTGGCCAGGCAGGAGGCGGCACCTCATCGGCTGTCGAACCAGAGCGAGTCGACGACGCCAGCACCCCTACGGGGGACATGTCGGGTGTCGTCCTCGCACCTGAGGCAACGACGAGCGTCGCTTCCCAGCAACGTGCCAACCCCAAGCGGACTGATGACGCCAGCACCCTCATGAAGGACTTATTGGGCGTTAGCCTCATACCTGAGATAATGGTGCAGTCCGTCCCCGATGCGACTTCGCCACCGTCCATCAACCAAGAGGTACCATCCGTTTTTCACCCTGTTCCCTTTAGATTCAGCTTCGATCCACCAAGCGACCCCGCTTCGGTGAGCGCTTTCGCTAGGGCTTATCCTGACCTTCCGGGGTGCCATATGTGGTCCTCTTGGGACCGACTGACGGCCGTCTCAACCTCCGGACCCGTGGGTTCTGAGGAAGAGGACGACCCCGACGTCAGTTGGGATTTCTTCGGACTCCGTGATCCTAGTGCCATGCGCAACTTCATGTCTGCATGTGACCACTGCCTCTCCGGTTGCTCTGATGATGGTCACAGCCTTGACGATGAGGGTTACGACCCAACTCACGAGTGCTACCACATCGATCAGGAGGATCACGACGGAGAAAAGCACCTTGGCATGCCAGGAAGTGACGGCGCCCTTGCACCTGCGACTCGTGTTGAGATCCCGCGGGAGCTAGCTGTGGTCCAAGTCCCTGCGGGGGGTCAGGACACATAGCTTGAGCAACTCCGCGAGATGCAGGCCAAGCTCGACGAAGAAGTGGGGCGACTTGTGCAACTCCGGCAAAACATCGAGCAGGAGTGGGCAGGCCAGGCACGCGCCGGAGGAGCGCGTCATCGGGCCCAGGATGTCCAGCGCCGCATTGTTGACGATGCCAGGGCAATGCCGCCCTCGGCCTTCAACGGGGCCGGCCAGAGCCTAGCCGCAGCAGCAATGTTGCTTCGGACAATACCGGAGCCATCCACCACCGAAGGGCGACATATCCAGGGCGAGCTCAAGGGCCCCCTGGAAGACGCCGCTGTCCGACAAGCCAAGAGCTCTGCCTCCCGGAGGCGAGGAGACCCCTCGGAGCATCGCGCAGCACCCTCCTGACACATGTGGGAGACCTCGGTCCACACCGAGCGCACACGGGACAGGACGCCTGCGGCCCCGGATCGCCTCGGCGACAATCAGCGCCACCGCGACCGTCGAGCCCGCCTCAAGGAAAAGGTGCACCAAGGCTACCACCCTAGGCGCGGGGGACGTTACGACAGCGAGGAGGATCGAAGTCCCTCGCCCAAGCCACCAGGTCCGCGAGTCTTCAGCCGAGCCATACGACGAGCGTCGTTCCCGGCCCGGTTCCAAACCCCGACTACCATCACCAAATACTCGGGGGAAACAAGGCCAGAGTTGTGGCTTGCGGACTACCGGCTGGCATGCCAGTTGGGAGGGGCGGACGACGAGAACCTCATCATCCGCAACCTTCCCCCTTTTTCTCTCCGACGCTGCCCGGGCCTGGCTGGAGCATCTGCCTCCTGCGCAGATCTCCGACTGGGACGACCTGGTCAAGGCTTTCACTGGAAACTTCCAGGGTACATACGTATGCCCTGGGAACTCATGGGATCTCCGAAGCTACCGCCAGTAGCCAGGGGAATCCCTGCGAGAGTACATCCGGCGGTTTTCAAAGCAGCACACCAAGTTGCCCAACATCACCGACTCGGACGTTATCGGGGCATTCCTCGCCGGCACCACTTGCCGAGACCTGGTGAGCAAACTGGGACGCAAGACTCCCACCAAGGCGAACGAATTGATGGACATCGCCACCATGTTCGCCTCTGGCCAGGAGGTGGTCGAAGCCATCTTCCGGAAAGACAAGCAGCCTCAGGGAGGGCAGAAGGAAGACACCCCCGAGGCGTCCGCCCAGCGTGGCACAAAGAAGGCCAAGAAGAAGGCGCAAGCGAAGCGTAACACCGTCGACACAGATCTCGTCGCTGGTGCCAAGCACAGGAACCCTCGGAAGCCTCTCGGGGGGGGGGCGCGTTCGACAAGATGCTCAAGGAGTCGTGCCCCTATCACCGGGGTCCCGTCAAGCACACCCTCGAAGAGTGCGACATGCTCCAGCGCTACTTCAACAAGGCTGGACCCTCAGCAGAAGGCGGCAAAGACCAAGGCAACAACAAGAAGGGGGGCGACAGGGAAGAGGAGTTCCCAGAGGTCCACAACTGCTTCATGATCTATGGCAGACAAGTGGCGAACGCCTCGGCTCAGCACCGCAAGCAGGAGCACCGGGAGGTCTGCTCGGTGAAGGTAGCGGCGCCGGTCTACCTAGACTGGTCCGACAAGCCCATCACCTTCGACCAAGGCGACCACCCGGACTTCGTGTCGAGCCCAGAAAGGTACCCGCTCGTCGTCGACCCAATCATCGGCAACGTTAGGCTCTCCAAGGTCCTCATGGACGGAGGCAGCAGCCTCAACATTATCTATGCCGAGACCCTAGAGTTCTTGTGGGTTGGTCGGTCCGAGATCCGGGCTGGTGCAGCACCCTTCCACGGGATTGCACCCGGAAAGCATATCCTGCCCCTCGGACAGGTTGACTTGCCTGTCTGCTTCGGAACTCCCTTCAACTTCCGAAAGGAAACCCTCACCTTCGAGGTAGTAGGGTTCTGAGGGACCTATCACACGGTGCTGGGGAGACCGTGCTACACCAAGTTCATGGCCATCCCCACCTACACCTACCTCAAGCTCAAGATGCCTGGCCCCAAGGGAGTCATCACCGTCGGGCCCACGTACCGCCACGCTTACGAGTGCGACGTGGAATGCGTGGAGTACGCCGAGGCCCTCACCGAGTCCGAAGCCCTCATCACCGACCCGGATTGCCTCTCCAAAGAAGCGCCCGACGCGAAGCGGTGCGCCGGCAACTTTGAACTGGCCGAGGCAGAAAAGGCTGTCTCTCTCGACCCCAGCAACGACGCCAGCAAGAAAGTCAGGATTGGCTCTGAGCTCGACCCCAAATAGGAAGCAGTGCTCGTCGACTTTCTCCACGCAAACGCTGAAGTTTTTGCGTGGAGTCCCTCGGACATGCCAGGCATACCGAGGGATGTCGCCGAGCACTCACTAGACATTCGAGCCGGTGCCCGACCCGTGAAGCAGTCCCTGCGCCGCTTTGATGAAGAAAAGCGCAGGGCCATAGGCGAGGAGGTCCACAAGCTGATGGTTGCAGGGTTCATCAAAGAGGTATTCCATCCCGAATGGTTAGCTAACCCTGTGCTTGTAAAGAAAAAAGGTGGGAAATGGAGGATTTGCGTAGACTACACTGGTCTAAACAAAGCATGTCCAAAGGTTCCCTACCCTCTGCCTTGCATTGATCAAATTGTGGACTCCACTGCTGGGTGCGAAACCCTGTCTTTCCTCGACGCCTATTCAGGTTATCACCAAATCAAGATGAAAGAGTCCGACCAGCTCACGACTTCTTTTATCACACCTTTTGGCATGTATTGTTATACCACTATGCCATTTGGCTTGAGGAATGCAGGTGCAGCCTACCAGAGGTGCATGAACCATGTGTTTGGAGAACACATCGGCAGAACGGTCGAGGCTTACGTTGATGACATCATCGTCAAAACAAGGAAAGCCTCCGACCTCCTCTCTGACCTTGAGGTAACATTCAGTTGCCTGAAAATGAAGAGCGTAAAACTCAATCCTGAGAAGTGTGTCTTCGGAGTCCCCCGAGGCATGCTCTTAGGGTTCATCGTCTCCGAACGAGGCATTGAAGCCAACCTGGAGAAAATCGCGGCCATCACCAACATGGGGCCAATCAAAGATTTGAAAGGAGTACAAAGGGTCATGGGATGCCTTGCGGCTCCGAGCCGCTTCATCTCGTGCCTCGGCGACAAAGGATTGCCCTTGCACCGCCTATTAAGGAAGGCCGAGCGCTTCACTTGGACCCCCGAGGCCAAGGAAGCCCTCGGAAACTTAAAGGCGCTCCTTACAAATGCACCCATCTTGGTGCCCCCTGCTGCAGGAGAAGCCCTCTTGATTTACGTAGCCGCAACCACTCAGGTGGTCAGCGCCGCGATCGTAGTCGAGAGACAAGAAGGGCATGCACTGCTCATCCAGAGGCCAGTCTACTTCATCAGCGAAGTGCTATCCGAGACCAAAGTCCGCTACCCGCAAATCTAGATGCTACTGTACGCAGTAATTCTGACACGGCGAAAGTTGCAACACTACTTCGAGTCTCATCCAGTTACTGTGGTGTCATCTTTCCCCCTGGGAGAGACCATCCAGAGCCGAGAGGCCTTGGGTAGGATAGCAAAATGGGCAGTGGAGCTCATGGGCGAAACACTTTCATTCGCTCCTCGGAAGGCCATAAAATCCCAAGTCTTGGCCGACTTCCTAGCTGAATGGACTGACACCCAGTTGCTGACGGCCCTAATACAGCCCGAACTTTGGACCATGTACTTCGATGGGTCGCTGATGAAAACTAGAGCAGGCGCGGGCTTGCTCTTCATCTCATCCCTCGGAAAACATGTGCGCTACGTACTGCGCCTCCATTTTCCGGTGTCAAACAACGTGGCCGAATACGAGGCCCTGGTTA
Organism: Zea luxurians; assembly: GCA_029449295.1. Classification (NCBI taxonomy): domain Eukaryota; kingdom Viridiplantae; phylum Streptophyta; class Magnoliopsida; order Poales; family Poaceae; genus Zea; species Zea luxurians. Next base: position 23,667,218 of record JAOPSE010000020.1, on the reverse strand, counting down.
ATGGACTACGCATCGCCGTCGAGCTAGGGGTTTGGCACCTCGACGCTCGTGGCGACTCGCAGCTCGTCATTGACCAGGTCATGAAGAACTCCCACTGCCACGACCAAAAAATGGAGGCCTACTGCGACGAAGTTCGGCGCTTGGAAGATAAGTTCTACGGGCTGGAACTCAACCATGTTGCTCGACGGTACAACGAAACCGCAGATGAGCTAGCGAAAATAGCCTCGGGGCGAATGACGGTTCCCCCGAACATCTTCTCCAAGGATATATATCAGCCATCCGTCAAAATCGACGACGCGCCCGAGCCCGAGGAGGCCTCGGCCCAACCCGAGGTACCCTCGGCCGCCGAGGGAGAGGCCCTGCGCATTGAGAGGGAGTGGAATGGGGTCACACCGGTTCCAAACTGGCAGACCCCGTACCTGGAATATCTCCTCCGAGGAGAGCTACCCCTCGACGAGGCCGAAGCTCGGCGACTGGCTTGGCGCGCCAAGTCGTTCGTATTACTGGGTGATGAAAAGGAGCTGTACCACCGCAGCCCCTTAGGCATTCTCCAACGATGCATACCCATTGCCCAAGGACAAGAGCTGTTACAAGAAATACACTCGGGGGCTTGCGGTCACCATGCAGCGCCTCGGGCCCTCGTGGGAAACGCTTTCTGACAAGGTTTCTACTGGCCAACCGCGGTAGCCGATGCCACTAGGATTGTACGCTCCTGCCGAGGGTGTCAATTCTACGCGAGACAGACGCACCTACCCGCTCAAGCCCTGCAGACAATACCCATCACTTGGTCGTTTGCCGTGTGGGGTCTAGACCTCGCCTGTCCCTTGCAGAAGGCACCCAGGGGCTTCTCGCACCTACTGGTCGCCATCAACAAATTCTCCAAGTGGATCGAGGTCCGACCCTTAACCAGCATCGGGTCAGAGCAGGTGGTGGCGTTCTTCACAAATATCATCCATCGCTTTGGAGTCCCAAACTCAATCATCACCGACAATGGCACGCAGTTCACTGGGAAAAAGTTCCTGGACTTCTGCGAGGACCACCACATCCGTGTGGACTAGGCCGTCGTAGCGCACCCAATGACAAATAGGCAAGTGGAACGCGCCAACGGTATGATTTTGCAGGGACTAAAGCCAAGGATCTACAACGACCTCAACAAGTTTGGCAAGCGGTGGATAAAAGGACTACCCTCGGTGGTTTGGAGTTTGAGGACGACGCCGAGCCGGGCCACGGGCTTCACGCCGTTTTTCCTAGTCTATGGGGCCGAGGCCATCTTACCCACGGACTTGGAATACGGTTCCCCGAGGACAAAGGCTTACGACGACCAAAGCAACCAGACCAGCCGAGAGGATTCATTGGACCAGCTGGAAGAAGCTCGGGATGTGGCCTTACTACACTTAGCGCGGTATCAGCAGTCCCTGCGACGCTACCACGCCCGAAGGGTTCGGCCCCGAGACTTCCAAGTGGGAGACTTGGTACTTCTGCTACGACAAGACGCCCGAGGACGCCACAAGCTTACTCCTCCCTAGGAAGGGCCCTTCATCATCACCTAGATTTTGAAGCCCGGGACATACAAGCTGGCCAACGATCAAGGCGAGGTCTATAGCAACGCTTGGAACATCGAACAACTACGTCGCTTTTACCCTTAAAATGTTTCAAGTCGTTCATGTATCTCATTTTTCTTTACATGCATAAATAAAGTCTAGCTATCAAGGAAAGATCAGCCTTGCCTCGGCAAAGCCCGACCCTCCCTCGGGGGCTAGAAAGGGGGAACCCCCTCTGCGTCAAAATTTTCCTCGCAAAGGTCTTTTATCAGAACGATTTTCGTGCTTTTCGACTACGTTTATAATAGAATCCTAAAGACGAGCGAGAGAGACCTTGAACGGCAAGGCCGACCAAGCCGAGGGACTCCGACACCTCTGAGATACGGATACCTCACTCGTCACCTTCCACGAAGGGTAGCTCACGCTCGGATAAGTGATTCTGCTACCGAACAAGTCCTAACGCTCGAAAACTCTTCTACCAAAACGACTTTTCGTGCTTTTCGACTATATCGATAATGGAATCCTAAAAACGACGAGAGGACACATAAGCGGCAAGGCCGACCGAGCCGAGGGACTCCTATGCCTCCGGGATACGGATACCTCACTCATCACCTTCCGCGAGAAGTAACTCACGCTCGGATAAGCGATTCTGCTACCGAATAAGTCCTAACGCACAAAACAAGAGGAAAGAAAACGAAGCTTTATAATCCGATAATGAAAATGTCTAGGCCTCAGCAGCCACAAAAGACATACGCATACTTAAAACAAACAGTTCCTGCTGGCTCAGACATCGGCAGGGGGAGGAGCAGCACGCTCGGCGTCATTTCCACCCTCGGTAGAATCTGGCCCGGCCTTAGACGGCGACTCGGGCGGAAGGATCTCCACCTCGAAGGAGGAAGCCAGCACCGCGCTTGGGCCCTCGACGGCCGCGTCAAGCCTCTGGACCTCGGCTAAGGTAGCCTCCTCTTTGTTGGGTAAGCAGTACCCCTCGCTGACCCGCTCCAGATCCACATCGTAGTGGGAAGCAAGCACGGCGAAGGCCCGCCTAACACCGTGGTGCAGCGCCCTGCGGAGTCTGCTGCGCACATGGCCACCCAACGCCTGCAGGTGACTCTGGGGGAGCTACCCGAGGGGACGTCGTCGTGGCCAAAGGCCTGGCAGGAAGCCGAGATGGCCCCAGACATGGCCACACGGTCGGCCTCCTTCTGCTCAGCCGCCTAGGCGAGCGCCCTGCAGTTCTTTACGGACTCGTTAGAGCCGTCTCGAACCCTGCAGGTAGCAGGACAACATTCTTCAGACGCAAGGAGAAGAATGAAGACAGAAACAAAATCACAAAGCGGGCACAACATACCTTTGGCCCGAGCGGACGCCTCGGCTAGCCTCTCTGTAGCCTCAGCCAGCTGACCCCTAAGGGCCTCAGCCCGGCTCACGGCCTCGGCAGCTTGGCTCCGAGACTGGTCCTGCTCGTCGATAGCCTGGCCAAGCTCCAGCTGCCGCTGCCGCATCTCCTCGGCCTGGGAAGCCACCTGCTCCCGGGTTGATAAAACCTCCGCTCGTGCCAACGCCGCCTCTGTCCGCGCCACTGCTGCCTTCGACTTCAGCCCGTCGCAGAGCAACCGAAGGTCCGCCACCTCGGTGCTCTGTTGGGCAAGGCGCTCATTGGCCTCGGCAAGCACGGCCCGCTAGGATCGCAGCGACCTCCAAATGCCGCTTTCGCGGCGAATGAACAGCGACTTGGTGGTGCTCGCGTCCGCGAGCTCCTGAGGAAGGAAAACGAGATGTCACAAAGAATGCCCTGGTCACGTAAGGTGTACGCCTAAGTCCTTACCTGGAAAACCTTGGGAATGTCCCTAGAAAGGGTTTCCATGGTCGACCGAAGCGACCTCATCGCTGCCTCGGTATACTCACGGAAACTATCCCGAGCCTTCTCCTCCAACTCATCGTTGAGGAGGAGGAGGGGCTCCGAGGTGCCGCGACCCTAGAACCGGAGCGGCTGCCCACACCATTCATTGGGATTGAGCTGCACAGGGATAAGGCCACTGCTCCCCAGGACAGGCCACGGTTCTGCACACCCATCCACTGAGGCGTCGGGTCCCCTTGCAGCCGACGTGTCAGGTACCACCGCCGTCAACGTACTGGGCCTCTCCTCAGCTAAGGTGGCGGGCCTCTGATCACCAGCCTCGGCAACGACGGCCGCACTCTCCTCGTGGCCAAGAACGGGGAGGTCGGGGATGACCACGGGCGGTGGCACCTCAACCATCCCGACGTCGGCAGCGACGGGCGGTCCCGCGGGTGAATCAGCGACGGCCCCGGCGGGAGTCGATGCTGGCACCGACAACAAGTTAGGCAGGCTCGGGGCCACGGCCGCGTCAGCATCCTCCCCCGGCATGATGGCCGCTCCAACGGGGGGTTAGCCGGGGAGGCTTGCCCCATGGCAACTCGTGCCGCCTGGGCCCCCCGTTGGAGGGTGCCTTGCGCGGAGGCCAACCAACCGGCTTGGCGCATCGCAGCACCGGCCGCCGAGGCCGGCTTCATCTTAAGGGCCTTTGTGGGGGCCAGACCAGCCAAGCCCTGCTGTAACGCCCTGAATTTGGGGGTAGAATTTTTTTTCTTCTTCTTTTCTCTCACCAAATTCGGGCGTTACCCTTTCCTTTTCCCTTCTCTCCTCGCTAAACCTTGATCTTTTCCAAAGTTATAGCGGGTTTTGGCTTGACATCTCGTGTAAAGCAAAACCCTAAAATGCTTTATTTTGTTTGCCGCACCATGCCGAACTATGCATTTATTTTGATTGGTTGAAATTGTGGAAATCATTCATCTAAAATTAAAGAAAAGGAAAAAACCTTTTCCTCTCTCCTCTCCCCCCTCCTTCCCCATTTCGGCCTAGCCGCCCTCCCCCCCCCTTCCCGCGTGGGCCCCGCGGCGGCCCAGCCGTGCCTCCCTCCCCCTTTGGGCCCAAGCGGCCCAGCCGCCCCCCCTCCCTTTTCTTTTTTTTCCAAAATTTCCCTCCCCGCGGGCACCGCCCGTCATTCTCCCTCCCTCTCTCCCTCTCCCTAAACCCTAACCGCCGCCTCCCTCTCCCTGCCCTAGCGGCGCCACCGCCACCCCTCCCCCAGCGCCGCCCCTCGTCGCCCCCGCCCTGGTGAGGCCCTCCCTCCCCCTCCCCTCTTCTCCCTCCCCTTCCTCCTCCTTCCCCCTCTCGTCGGCGCCCTCCCCCGCGCCGTGGGCGCGCTCGCCCCAGCCCCACCGCGGCCACACCGGTCGCGCCCGCCCTCGCCCGCCCGGCCGCCCGACTCGACCGCCCCCGGCGTCCCCCGCCCCCGCGCCGTCCTCGGCCGGCCCCACCTCGCCGCGCCCCGGTTCAGCCGCCCCCGGCGAGCCCGCCTCCGTGCCCGGCTCGGCCGCCCCTCCAGCGAGCCGCCCCGCCCCACCCCCCAGCGACCCGCCCGCCCCCGTGCCCGGTTCGGCCGCCCCCGCTGCGCCCGTCCCCGGCGAGCCCCGCCCCGGCCCGGCCACCCCCGCCCCGCCCCGGCTCGGTTGCGCCGTCCCCGCCCCGGCGTGGTGGCCGGCCGTGTCCTCGCTCGCCCGTGCTCGCTTGCCCCGGCGTGCTTGCCCGCTCGCCCCGCCGTGCCTTGCTCGCGTCGTGACGGCCTCGGCGCGGCCTCGAGCTCGGCCCAATGTGCCTATGGCGCGCGGCCTTGAGCTCGGCTAGCGCGTGGCCCCGACGTGCGCATGGTTAGCTCGCGGCGCGTGCGTGCGGCCTCGCGCGCGTGCCCTGCGTGATGCGCAGTGCCTTGGCACGGCCCGTCGTGCCTTCGTCTACCCCCAGACATCCCCGTCTACCCCCCCCCCCGGTATCCTATGCGCGCTAATCACGTTGTTTATATTAATAAGATAGGAGTCTCAATTTGGAAATTGGTTACGTTAGTTAATTTGTATAGCTAATCGTCTATCTCATTCAATGTTAATCTACTAAAAGTGGTCACGTTTACATTAGTGCATGTAACTAATCCTTATTATTGAAGCTAAGCAGAACTAGAGCACGTAACGTTTATTTATTCGTTTACCTGTAGTGCGTCTCGGGCATAAGCTTTAACCCTCGCGAGACCTTTCCCCGCCTCTTTCTAACCATGGTAAAATTCATTATCGTGTGTGATATTCTATGCATATTTACTTTATTTGTTCTCTTGTATGGTGTACTGTTTGTTTCCTAATTTGAATGGATGTATGTATGTATGCTTGCAATCCCATAGAGAACGATTCGGTCGAGGAGCCCGAAGAACTCGCGGGAGAAGCCCCTGAGCAGCAGTCGGTTGGTGGAGGCAAGTGTCCTTTAACCTATCTTTGTCCTATTCATTCTTTAATTCACCTCCCGCCTTACACATTTATACTTAAGGATTGACTAGCTCTTGTTATCCATATCCTTGTTCACCTATGTGGGTTGGATTATTATTGTTTAGCTTTATGCTATTGCTCAACTCTAATCAATGAACATGATGAGATTATCTATGATACGCTATTTTCCCTTCTCTTATTATGATGTTGTACTTGTGGCCTTTAAGGGGGCTCGAGCGGTTTCTCGAGTGCCTCTCCGTAAGGACCTGTTCTATGGATGACCGCCCGGGAAAACAGTGCAACCATGAGGGTGGAATGGGGTGCCCTTAGCTGAATAATTAGAGGATCCGGGGTGTACTTCGCTTCGCCGTCGTGCCGTCAATGGGGCTCGGTGTACGCGGCTCGCTCTGCCAAGGTTGATTTGTCCCTTGAGGAGGAGTGTGGTACATTTAGGAAACCTAACGGGCGGCTACAGCCCCGAGGAATCTTTGTAAAGGCTACGTAGTGAGACCCTGCCTACTCACCTTGGGAGTGTTCAAGGGTCCGTACAACCCGAGGCAAAAAGGGAATCACGGCTCATGGGTAAAGTGCACAACCTCTGCAGATTGTTATGAAACTGATATATCAGCCGTGCTCGCGGTTATGAGCGGCCAAGGGAGCTCCAGTGATTAGTGGTACTTGATCAGAGATGTTCGGATTGCAGGTGGCAATGAGATTGATGGTTCTCGGTATTGACTCTGGTAATGGTAAGTGGTATTCTTTCCGTTTGGAAAGGAGTACGTTTTGGTTAATAACGTGGGTTAAAACTAAAACTTGGCTTTTCTCTACTAGTAATAATAACCTGACCAATTAAAAGCAAACTGCTTGACTTATCCCCACATAAAGCTAGTCCACTACAGCCAAACAGGATACTTGCTGAGTATGTTGATGTGTACTCACCCTTGCTCTACACACCAAACCCCCCCCCCCCAGGTTGTCCGCATTGCAACCACTGCTTAAGAGAAGATGAAGCCATGGAAGGAGACTTCCAGGAGTTCCAGGACTACGACGAGTTCTAGGTGTGGGTTAGCGGCAACCCCCAGTCGGCTGCCTATGAAGGCCGCAGTTATCTACGTTTCATTTTCGCACTTTGATTTATTGTATGTGGATGTCTCAGACATATGATGTAATCGACTATTATTTCTTTTTTAATACTATTTGAGCACTGTGTGATGATGTCCATGTTATGTAACTGCTGTGTACGTGAATTGCTGATCCTGACACGTACATGGTTCGCATTCGGTTTGCCTTCTAAAACCGGGTGTGACATAAGGTGGTATCAGAGCCGTGCTGACTGTAGGACCGCTAACCTAGAGTAGAATGGTCGTTCTAAGGACTATAGACCTCTGTCCCTGCCTTGACTTTGACATCCCTTCAAAAGTTGGTCATACCGACCAAACCTATGTTCTACTATATAATATACCTTGCTGAAAATTGTGTTTTATTCTAATCCTTCATTTACTTATGGTCCATTATTTGCTGGTCATATTAATTCTGTTCTCACTCTTTTGCTTGCGGTGTCTTTTGTAGATGGCTCGACTTAGACACACTGCACGAAAGTCCGTCATCCCCTTCTTACCCTCCCGCCTTGCTGAGCGTCCGCTTCGCCGTCCCGTGGCCGGACAGTCCAGCCACTTGGAGAGGCTGCACCACCGCCTGCATGAGGAGCAGGAGCAGCAGGGCTCTTCTTTCTCGCTCCAACAGGAGATAGAGTCTGTGAGGAGCTGCTCCCCTATGCTTCCTCTAGAGGCGCCCCCTGCACCATCACTGGGCGCCCCAGCCTCTGGAGTAGCTGCTGGAGGAGACCCAGACGACGGAGGTGGCGACAACAGCTCGAGCCACGACGCCGACTTCTCTGCTGACCAGGAGCCGGAAGGATGGGTTGCTCGACCCATCACTCGCGACGCTGCTCGCGGGTGTCACTTCCACGATGCACTCGACACCCTGCTACGTTGGGCACTTAACCGGCGTACTTGGTCCATCGAGTATCGCTGTGTGGTCTACCAGCATAGTCGCGGGGTCTACCCAGACCGCTGGGAGGCGACCTGCTTGGTGCGCCGTCCGGAGAACAGTCTCCAAGGTGCTGAGGTCTGCTCAGAGCACTATTCTATCTCTGAGCGGGACTCAGCTGAGGCGGCCATGCAAGATGCTGCACGGCGTGCGCTTTCGCACTACTGCTCGGTTCTCGGTGGGGTAGCTGACGGTCTCAACCTGAAGTACTACCCCCACCGTCCATCTGGCAGCACAGGAGGCGTGATTGTCTCACCTGTTGGTGAGGACAATCCTAGGTTGAGCAGCACAGTCAACCTAACCGCCGTGCTAAACACGGAGCTGGACCATGCACTAGACGAGCTGAGTAGGGCTCTGCTGAGATCGCCCTGCTGCGGGCTGAGCGCGCGGAGCGTCGTCACCTGGATGATGGTTCCCCCGCTCCTGTCGGGACTCAGCACCCGTACCGCTCACCTCGGCGTGGACGCCAGTCTTATGGCAATCCCGACTGCAAGACCAAGATAAATCTAGAACCATAGATTGTTAGAGTCGGATCTTGTAATTAATACGAAATATATACGTAGAAGCTACAGTCTTAGCGTTAGTCTCGCTCTTAGTTGGTCTTAGTTAGACAGGGTAGTTTGCTATATCCTGTGCATTTATGTTTGTCATGATGAACTATGTTTGGTTTGGATCTTTGTAATGACTGTCACCAGAGTGTGGGTATCCCCTGCATTTTGGTTTACCTATTATGTTAATGGAGTTAGTTATATAGTTGAGAAACCTTTTATTCCACTTTCCTCTTTATCTGAGAAGCTGTGTGGTCTGTGTTGGAGATCAGTGAAGATGCTCATCTGTTCTGTGTGGTGGAGAATTCTATACTCTTTTCTTATGCTGCAAGATTTGCAAGATCAGTTCTGATGTGTGATTGCATTCTGCAGATGTCAGAGAACAGGCGCAGAGGAGGAAGGCGTGCTCAGCAGGAGCGAGCCGCTCAGCAAGATGAGGTGCCTCCGCAACAGCACCTGCCACCCCCGCCCCCGATGTCGATCGAGCAGATGTTTCTGATGCAGACTCAGGCAGTTCAAGCCATCGGTCAGACTCTGGCCACCATTCAGCAGCAGCAGCAACAACAGCAGGCCCCACCTCAACCTCAGATGCCTCAGATGCCCAGAGACAAGCGTGCTGAATTCATGAGAGGTCATCCCCCAACGTTCGCTCATTCTTCTGACCCCATGAATGCTGAAGACTGGCTGCGCACTGTGGAGCGGGAGTTGCACACCGCTCAGTGTGATGACAGGGAGAAAGTCCTGTATGGTCCCGGTCTGTTGAGAGGAGCAGCCCAATCATGGTGGGAGTCTTATCTAGCCACCCATGCCAACCCCGACACCATCACTTGGGAAGAGTTCAGAGGTAGCTTTCGTCAGTACCATGTGCCTGCAGGTCTGATGATAGTGAAAAAGGAGGAGTTCCTGGCCCTCAAGCAAGGGCCATCGTCTGTCAGTGAGTACCGGGACAGGTTTCTGCAGTTGTCTCGCTATGCTCCTGAAGATGTCAACACCGACGCCAAGCGACAGTACCGTTTCCTGAGAGGATTGGTTGACCGTCTTCAGTACCAACTGATGAATCATACCTTCCCGACATTCCAGCACCTGATTGATAGAGCATCATGACAGAGAGGAAACGTAAGGAGATGGAGGATCGTAAGCGCAAGACCAGTGGACCCCAGCTTGGAAGCAGCAATCGTCCTCGTTTCTCAGGCAATCAACCTCAGCAGTTCAGGCAGAACCAGCGTCCACCTCAGTAGCATCAGCAGTTCCAAAGGCAGTATCCCCAGCACCAGTATCAGAACCGTCAGAGCAATCAGTCAGGAGGTCAGTTTCAGAGGCAGAATCAGCAAGCACCTCGTCTTCCTGCCCCAGCAAACCAGCAGAACAGTCAGGCAGCACCAGCTCAGGTTGGAAACAGAGCATGTTTCCACTATGGAGAGCAAGGCCACTGGGTGATGCAATGTCCGAAGAAGGCAGCCCAGCAGCAGTCAGGCCCCAATGCCCCAGCAAAGCAGAACGTGTCTCAACCTGGAGCAGGCAATCGCTCTCAGCCGCATTACAATCATGGAAGACTGAACCACTTGGAGGCTGAAGCAGTTCAGGAGACCCCCGGCATGATAGTAGGTATGTTCCCAGTCGACTCCCATAATGCAGAAGTGTTATTTGATACTGGAGCAACACATTCTTTCATTACTGCATCATGGGTAGAAGCACATAATCTTCCAATTACTACCATGTCAACCCCCATTCAAATTGACTCAGCCGGTGGTAGAATTCGAGCCGATAGCATTTGTTTGAATGTAAGTGTGGAAATAAGGGGGATACCGTTTCCCGCCAACCTCATAGTAATGGGTACTCAGGGAATGGATGTCATCCTAGGGATGAATTGGCTAGATAAGTATCAGGCAGTTATCAGTTGTGATAAGAGGACAATCAAGTTGGTGTCCCCACTAGGAGAGGAAGTGGTGACCGAGTTAGTCCCGCCTGAGCCAAAGAAAGGAAGTTGTTATCAGATGGCCGTTGATAGCAGTGAAGCAAACCCAATTGAGAGTATCAAGGTTGTGTCTGAGTTCCCAGATGTGTTTCCAAAGGACTTACCGGGTATGCCACCAGAGCGGAAAGTTGAGTTTGCCATAGAGCTTCTTTCCGGAACCGCCCCTATCTTTAAGAGAGCTTACAGAATATCTGGACCAGAGTTGGTTGAACTTAAGAAGCAGATTAATGAGCTCTTAGAGAAAGGTTACATCTGGCCAAGCACCTCGCCATGGGCCGCCCCTGTCCTACTTGTGGAGAAGAAAGATGGCACCAAAAGGATGTGTATCGATTATCGAGCTCTGAATGAAGTCACAATTAAGAACAAGTACCCCTTGCCCAGAATAGAAGATCTGTTCAACCAGTTGAGAGGAGCCAGTGTGTTCTCCAAGATTGATCTGAGGATAGGTTATCATCAGCTCAGGATCCGACCCTCGGACATTCCGAAGACGGCATTCATTACCAAGTATGGTTGTATGAGTTCACTGTGATGTCTTTTGGTTTGACCAATGCGCCAGCCTTCTTTATGAACTTGATGAATAGTGTATTCATGGACTATCTCGACAAGTTTTTGGTGGTATTCATCGATGACATTTTGGTTTATTCTCAAAGCGAAGAAGAGCATGCAGATCATTTGAGGATGGTATTGCAGAGATTGCGAGAGCACCAATTGTATGCAAAGTTGAGCAAGTGTGAATTCTAGATCAGTGAAGTCCTGTTCTTGGGTCACATAATCAACAAAGAAGGATTGGCTGTGGATTCGAAGAAAGTGGCAGACATTCTGAACTGGAAAGCGCCAACAGATGCTCGAGGAATCAAGAGCTTCATTGGAATGGCCGGATATTATTGGCGATTCATTGAAGGGTTTTCAAAGATTGCGAAACCAATGACAGCGTTGCTAGGCAACAAGGTTGAGTTCAGGTGGACCCAGAAATGTCAAGAGGCCTTTGAAGCGCTGAAAGAGAAGTTGACCACAGCGCCTGTCCTAGTCTTGCCTGATGTGCACAAGCCCTTCTCGGTGTACTGTGATGCTTGTTACACCGGTTTGGGATGCGTGTTGATGCAAGAGGGAAGAGTTGTGGCTTACTCGTCCCGACAACTGAAGGTTCATGAGAAGAATTACCCAATCCATGATCTAGAGTTGGCAGCAGTGGTTCACGCACTAAAGACATGGAGGCACTATCTGTATGGACAGAAATGTGATGTTTACACAGACCACAAGAGTCTGAAGTACATATTCACTCAGTCAGAGTTGAATATGAGGCAGCGAAGATGGTTAGAGCTGATCAAAGACTATGAGTTGGAGATCCATTACCATCCAGGTAAAGCGAACGTAATGGCAGATGCTCTGAGCAGGAAGAGTCAAGTCAATCTGATGGTCGCTCGTCAGATGCCTTATGAGTTGGCCAAAGAGTTTGACAGGTTGAGTCTTGGGTTTCTGAACAACACGCGAGGAGTCACAATTGAGTTGGAACCAACCCTGGAGCGAGAAATCAAAGAAGCGCAGAAGAATGATGAGAAGATCAGTGAGATCCGGTGACAGATTCTAGACGACAGAGGCAAAGATTTTCGGGAAGATGCAGAAGGTGTGATATGGTTCAAGGATCGCTTGTGCGTTCCCAATGTCCAATCTATTCGGGAGTTGATCCTTAAGGAAGCTCATGAGACAGCCTATTCGATTCACCCTGGCAGTGAGAAGATGTATCAAGATCTGAAGAAGAAATTCTAGTGGTACGGAATGAAGAGAGAAATCGCAGGGCATGTGGCTATGTGTGATAGTTGTCGACGGATCAAGGCAGAGCACCAGAGACCAGCTGGATTGTTGCAACCGTTGCAAATCCCTAAGTGGAAATGGGATGAAATCGGTATGGATTTCATAGTCGGATTGCCTCGCACTCGAGCCGGCTACGATTCCATTTGGGTAGTAGTGGACCGTTTGACCAAGTCAGCCCACTTCATACCAGTCAAGACCAACTACAGCAGTGCAGTATTAGCAGAGTTGTACATGTCTCGGATCGTTTGTCTTCATGGTGTGCCAAAGAAGATAGTGTTAGATAGAGGAACGCAGTTCACCTCTCATTTCTGGCAGCAGTTGCATGAAGCCTTGGGCACGCATCTGAATTTTAGTTCAACCTATCATCCGCAGACAAATGGCCAGACCGAAAGGACCAATCAAATTCTTGAAGACATGTTGAGGGCCTGTGCATTGCAAGATCAGTCCAGATGGGACAAGAGATTGCCTTATGCAGAGTTTTCCTATAACAACAGTTACCAGGCCAGTTTGAAGATGTCACCATTTCAGGCGCTCTATGGAAGGAGTTGTAGAACTCCGTTGCAATGGGATCAGCCTGGAGAAAAGCAAGTGTTTGGGCCAGACATTCTGCTTGAAGCCGAAGAGAACATCAAGATGGTCCGAGAAAATTTGAAGATAGCGCAATCAAGGCAGCGAAGCTATGTAGACACAAGAAGAAGAGAGCTGAGTTTTGAAGTCGGAGACTTTGTCTATCTGAAAGTGTCACCGATCAGAGGAGTCAGAAGGTTCGGAGTCAAAGGCAAGCTAGCACCCCGCTACATTGGTCCGTACCAAATTCTCTCAAGGCATGGAGAAGTGGCCTATCAGCTCGGTTTGCCAGAAAATTTGTCTGCCGTGCATGATGTCTTTCATGTGTCCCAATTGAAGAAGTGTTTGTGAGTGCCAGAGGAGCAGTTGCCCGTTGAAAGTCTTGAGGTCCAGGAGGACTTGACCTATGTTGAGGAGCCAGCGCAGATCCTTGAAACCGCAGATAGAGTCACCCGAAGGAAGACCATCAGAATGTGCAAAGTCAGGTGGAATCATCATTCAGAGGAAGAGGCAACCTGGGAGCGTGAAGATGATCTGATGGCTAAATACCCTGAGCTCTTTGCTAGCCAACCCTGAATCTCGAGGGCGAGATTCTTTTAAGGGGGATAGGTTTGTAACGCCATGAATTTGGGGGTAGAATTTTTTTCTTCTTCTTTTCTCTCACCAAATTCGGGCGTTACCCTTTCCTTTTCCCTTCTCTCCTCGCTAAACCTTGATCTTTTCCAAAGTTATAGCGGGTTTTGGCTTGACATCTCGTGTAAAGCAAAACCCTAAAATGCTTTATTTTGTTTGCCTCACCATGCCGAACTATGCATTTATTTTGATTGGTTGAAATTGTGGAAATCATTCATCTAAATTTAAAGAAAAGGAAAAAACCTTTTCCTCTCTCCTCTCCCCCTCCTTCCCCATTTCGGCCCAGCCGGCCTCCCCCCCTTCCCACGTGGGCCCCGCGGCGGCCCAGCCGCGCCTCCCTCCCCCTTTGGGCCCAAGCGGCCCAGCCGCCCCCCTCCCTTTTCTTTTTTTTCCAAAATTTCCCTCCCCGCGGGCCCCGCCCATCATTCTCCCTCCCTCTCTCCCTCTCCCTAAACCCTAACAGCCGCCTCCCTCTCCCCTGCCCTAGCGCCGCCGCCGCCGCCCCTCCCCCAGCGTCGCCCCGCGCCGCCCCCGCCCCGGTGAGGCCCTCCCTCCCCCTCCCCTCTTCTCCCTCCCCTTCCTCCTCCTTCCCCCTCTCGTCGGCGCCCTCCCCCGCGCCGTGGGCGCGCTCGCCCCGGCCCCGCCGCAGCCACGCCGGCCGCGCCCGCCCTGGCCCGCCCGGCTCGGCCGCCCCCGACGTCCCCCACCCCCGCGTCGTCCTCGGCCGGCCCCGCCTCGCCGCGCCCCGGTTCGGCCGCCCCCGGCGAGCCCGCCCCCGTGCCTGGCTCAGCCGCCCCTCCGGCGAGCCGCCCTGCCCCGCCCCCGTGCCCGGCTCGGCCGCCCCTCCGGCGAGCCGCCCCGCCCCGCCCCGTGCCCGGCTCGGCCGCCCCCCAGCGACCCGCCCGCCCCGTGCCCGGTTCGGCCGCCCCCGCTGCGCCCGTCCCCGGCGAGCCCCGCCCCGCCTCGGCTCGGCTGCGCCGTCCCCGCCCTGGCGTGGTGGCCGGTCGTGTCCTCGCTCGCCCGTGCTCGCTTGCCCCGGCGTGCTTGCCCGCTCGCCCCACCGTGCCTAGCTCGCGTCGTGACGGCCTCGGCGCGGCCTCGAGCTCGGCCCAGCGTGCCTATGGCGCGCGGCCTTGAGCTCGGCTAGCGCGCGGCCCCGACGTGCGCATGGTTAGCTCGCGGCGCGTGCGTGCGGCCTCACACGCGTGCTCGCGTGATGCGCAGCGCCTTGGCACGGCCCGTCGTGCCTTCGTCTACCCCCCAGACATCCCCGTCTACCCCCCCCCCCTCCCCCCCGTATCCTATGCGCGCTAATCACGTTGTTTATATTAATAAGATAGGAGTCTCAATTTGGAAATTGGTTACGTTAGTTAATTTGTATAGCTAATCGTCTATCTCATTCAATGTTAATCTACTAAAAGTGGTCACGTTTACATTAGTGCATGTAGCTAATCCTTATTATTGAAGCTAAGAAGAACTAGAGCACGTAACGTTTAGTTATTCGTTTACCCGTAGTGCGTCTCGGGCATAAGCTTTAACCCTCGCGAGACCTTTCCTCGCCTCTTTCTAACCATGGTAAAATTCATTATCGTGTGTGATATTCTATGCATATTTACTTTATTTGTTCTCTTGTATGGTGTACTGTTTGTTTCCTAATTTGAATGGATGGATGTATGTATGCTTGCAATCGCATAGAGAATGATTCGGTCGAGGAGCCCGAAGAACTCGCGGGAGAAGCCCCTGAGCAGCAGTCGGTTGGTGGAGGCAAGTGTCCTTTGACCTATCTCTGTCCTATTCATTCTTTAATTCACCTCCCGCCTTACACATTTATACTGAAGGATTGACTAGCTCTTGTTATCCATATCCTTGTTCACCTATTTGGGTTGGATTTTTATTGTTTAGCTTTATGCTATTGCTCAACTCTAATCAATGAACATGATGAGATTATCTATGATACGCTGTTTTCCCTTCTCTTATTATGATGTTGTACTTGTGGCCTTTAAGGGGGCTCGAGCGGTTTCTCGAGTGCCTCTCCGTAAGGACCTGTTCTATGGATGACCGCCCGGGAAAACAGTGCAACCATGAGGGTGGAATGGGGTGCCCTTAGCTGAATAATTAGAGGATCCGGGTGTAGTTCGCTTCGCCGTCGTGCCGTCAATGGGGCTCGGTGTACGCGGCTCGCTCTGCCAAGGTTGATTTGTCCCTTGGGGAGGAGTGCGGTACATTTAGGAAACCTAACGGGCGGCTACAGCCTCGGGGAATCTTTGTAAAGGCTACGTAGTGAGACCCTGCCTACTCACCTTGGGAGTGTTCAAGGGTCCGTACAGCCCGAGGCAAAAAGGGAATCATGGATCATGGGTAAAGTGCACAACCTCTGCAGAGTGTTATGGTGCTCGCGGTTATGAGCGGCCAAGGGAGCTCCAGTGATTAGTGGTACTTGATCAGAGATGTTCGGATTGCAGGTGGCAATGAGATTGATGGTTCTCGGTATTGACTCTGGTAATGGTAAGTGGTATTCTTTCCATTTGGAAAGGAGTATGTTTGGGTTAATAACGTGGGTTAAAACTAAAACTTGGCTTTTCTCTACTAGTAATAATAACCTGACCAATTAAAAGCAAACTGCTTGACTTATCCCCACATAAAGCTAGTCCACTACAACCAAACAGAATACTTGCTGAGTATGTTGATGTGTACTCACCCTTGCTCTACACACCAAACCCCCCCCAGGTTGTCCGCATTGCAACCACTGCTCAGGAGAAGATGAAGCCGTGGAAGGAGACTTCCAGGAGTTCCAGGACT
Organism: Zea luxurians; assembly: GCA_029449295.1. NCBI lineage: Eukaryota > Viridiplantae > Streptophyta > Magnoliopsida > Poales > Poaceae > Zea > Zea luxurians. The sequence goes on along the minus strand of JAOPSE010000020.1, from coordinate 23,650,962 downwards.
ACGACGAGTTCTAGGTGTGGGTTAGCGGCAACCCCCAATCGGCTGCCTGTGAAGGCCGCAGTTATCTACGTTTCGTTTTCGCACTTTGATTTATTGTAAAGACTATGTGGATGTCTCAGGCATATGATGTAATCGACTATTATTTCTTTTTTAATACTATTTGAGCACTGTGTGATGATGTCCATGTTATGGAACTGCTGTGTACGTGAATTGCTGATCCTGGCACGTACATGGTTCGCATTCGGTTTGCCTTCTAAAACCGGGTGTGACACCTGCCTTCGCTTGCTGAAGGAGAGAGACGGCAAGTTCAAGACTCACAGTGAAAAAACCGAAACCGAGGTATCCTCAGATACTTACCCGCTTCGGGGCAAGGCCAATCGTGCCTACGGGGAGGCCCCTCGGGCCCCGGCCTCCGCAGGCGCTGCCGAGGATTGCCCCGCCGACTTCGGCGCCGCTTCCTCCTCGGGCGCCCAAGGCGCCAAGGGGGCAGCCCCCCCAGGCGTCGACACAACGGCCGGGCGAACAACCTCCTGTACAGCCGGCACGGGCACTTGTCCTTAGGGGATAGGCGGATTGGCCTGGCTCCCCGAAGTCGCCCCAATTATCTCGGCCAAGGGGTCAAGTACTCCCTCGGCCTGCCTCCGCTCCTCGGACCGAGACCCTGGTGTCCCAGCCCCGGGCACTGATGGTGCCAGCCCACTTGGGGGCTGGCTCGGCGACCCTAGACCCAGCCTCAGGTTTGGGCTGAGGCCAAGTCTGGCTGCCATGTTGTCATCTTCGTCATCATCATCATCATCATCATCGTCGTCGTCAGGCGTCTCCGGCGACGACTCCCTCAGGAGCCCGTCCCTCGCCTGTCTCCGATGACGCTTTTCCAAGGCTTCCCGAGCTCGCATCCTCTCGTGAGCTCGGGCCTTTCTCGCGTCCTTCTTCTCCTTCTCCTTCTCCGCGGCAAGCCTCCGTGCAGCCCGATCCACCGCGTCCTCTGGGACCAGCGGTCGGACGGGTTTATAAATCCTTAACCCCTGGGAACGAACAAAAATCCCAACAGTGAGAATCAAAGGCGCAGAAAACTCGGCGCAAAACAGGAGAAGGACCGGGCACTTACCAGGGACACATACCCACGGTCGGGACGCATCGCGGGCTGGCTAAGGGCGCCAGTATTCGGTCTCCCTACCATACCCGCTACCCGCTTGAGGAGGTCGTCGACGGAGAGGGGGGTCGAGGACATCCGCGTGCCCTCCAAATCGACCCCCGGCTTCATCTCCGCAAGCCGCAACCGCCGCTCTGCCAAAGGGAGCACCCTCCTACGGTGGATAGCGGCAATGACCCCCGCAGCGGTAAGGCCCCCATCTCGTAACTTCTGCAAGGCCTCCAGAATAGGTTGGAGCTTCTCCTGGTTCTCGTGCGTGGCCCCCCAGCGCCAGTTAGTGCCAGCGGCGGTCACCACTCATTGAGAAAATGGCAGAAGCATCCCGTCGTCGTTCCGGAGATAAAACCATCGGTTCTGCCACCCCTTGTTCGAAGACACAAGCGAGACAGGGATGTACTGTTGCGCGTGCCCCGGCCTCAGCTGCAGGGTGTAGCCACCAGCCCGCACCGCCATGCGGACCTTCTTCGCCTCCGTCGTCGCGGCGAAGAACTCCGCGGAGAAGAGATGGGTCCACAGGTCCTAGTGAGGGTCAATCCCCAAAAAACCCTCGCAAACCACCGCGAAGATGGCCGCTTGCGCGATAGAGTTGGGGTTGAGGTTATGCAGCTCCACCCCGTAGTGGTGTAGGAGCGCCCGCATGAAGCGACTTGCTGGCACACCAAACCCCCGCTCATGGAAGGAGATGAAACTGACCACATACCCCTACGGCGGAGTCGGGCCGGCCTCGCTCGTGGGGGCCATCCACTCCAGCTGCGGCCCACCGGAAAGAGGACGGAGCAAACCATCGGCAACAAGGGCCTCCAGATCCTCCACAGCAACGGTGGAGAAAGGCCATGGGTCGCGCGGCGGAACGACGGTCACCTTGTCAGCCATCGCCGAACAGAGGTGGTGGAGGCAGAGGGGATGAGGTGCGCGGTTTTTCTTCTCTGGCTATTCTCTTAGGTTGCGGAAACCAAAGCAGAAGGCAAGCACAAATGGCAGGGTAAAGAACCACCACCGGCCCCTCTTCTGGGTATATAAAGGCCTGGGCGAAGTCCACCCAAAGCTTCACCTGAACCCATCGCGAAATTCAAATTCGAAGGTGAAACGGTTTTTCTGTTCCTCGAACAACTCGCGCACGCGCAACAGACGCCCCGCGAATCGCCCGTCCCGTCACATTAACTCCTTAGCAGGGCGAACGACACCTCCACCAGGTGAAGCGAACACTGTTTCACCTCCGTCATGATGACCGCGTTAGAAAAGGTGCGCCACATTATTTAAATTCGTATCCTCTTCCTTTCCTCTCTATCTCTTGCCACAGGGACTGGGAAAGAGGATATTGCAAAAAGGATCCTTCTCGGCGAAGGAAATGGGCCCCGAGCACTCCTACTGATCAGGGGTTCGAAGGTTGCGCCCTCCGGGGTTTGGCAACCGCCCCAGAGCACTTGGGCTCTGAGCCCTTTACTGATCAGGGGTTCGAAGGCTAGCCCCTCGGAAGGGTTCGACAGCCGCCCCAGAGCACGTAAAGTTAGGGATGACCCTAGGTACATCCGTTACATGGCCGAGGCTCGGGCTACGCTCCCGAGGTACCCTAGGACATTTCCGAGACCAGCGGGAACAATTTGTAACGAAATCCCACCGAAGGGAGGCATCGAGCCCTCGGACCCTATCGAATGGGTCCGGGTCCGGCAAATCACCTGCAGGTACTTTTGGAGTGCGCCTCTGGGCCACTAGCCGACCCTTATCGAACAGGGCTCGGGCATCCACTCGGATCACCCACTTGCAACTCATCGGAAACACCATGTTTGGTGCCCTTCGAGTGTAACATGGCGCTTTCCCCCCTTCCTCCTCGTGGAGAGGCGACGAAGGGGCATACAATAAAAGTAGAGACGGTCCTTGATCATCCTCTTGCTCCATGCAAAGGCTCGGGGGCTGCTCTCGCACCAGGCTACGGCCGCACTATTGACCACGTCAACAAACCAGCGTGAAAACTCGAAGCCTGATCGTGCACCCAGGCTACGGCCGGGCCGCATGAGGGAACAACAAGGCTAACCGAGGCATCACAAAAAGGATTAAGACCTCAGAGGAGTCAAACCACTCCTCTGAGGCCTTGGGCGCACCCACCGGAACAAAACACAACCGAGAAGGGCCAGTCCCCTTGCAAAAAATCCGGCAGAACCTCCAAGCGAGTACCTACACTCCCTTCGAGGCTCGGGGGCTAATGTCGGGGACCGTAGTTAGGGGTACCCAAAATGCTCCTTAACCTGGCTAAAAACCATCTTCGAAACAAACCATCAACGACTGATAAGCACGGTTTGAGTTAGGGCCTCGTAGGACACGACCTCGCCTCATCCGAGCCTAGCCTCGGGCGCAGACAATAGTCCCGGACGGATTCACGCCTCGACTGAGGGTCCCCTCAGTCGGCAGACGCACCCCCGTCTCACCCAAGGCTAAGCTCGGGCGAACTTTGTCGTGCAGCGACCTCGCCCAAATCGCCTTACCAATCGACCGTATCGCATGCGCATTTAATGCGGGGATCGCCTGACACCTTATCCTGACACGCGTGCCTCAGTCGGCAAGGTCGAAGTGACCGCAGTCACTTCGCCCCTTTACTGACCGTTCTGACAGGAAAACAGCGTTGTTCGCCCTGCTCCGGCAACTGTGCCAGCCACCAGGGAAAGACTAGCAACAGTCGTGGCCTTTCCCGAGTTCAGCCTCGGGCGTAGCAGGGAGCTCCGCCTCGCCCGACCCCGGGCCTCGGCCTCAGCTTCAGTCTCGGGAGAAGGTCTCCGCCTCGACCGACCGCAACCTCGGCCTCAGCCTCGGCCTCGGGAGGACTCCGCCTCACCCGACCTCAGCCTCAGCCTCGGAGGAATTGCTGCCTCGCCCGACCTCAGCCTCGGAATCAACCACGCTACAGGGGATACATCATGACCCTACCTCTAGCTAGCCGCCTCAGGCTACGAGGGAACAAGACCGGAGTCACATCTTGCTTACTCTGGCCACAGGTAATGATGGTTTCCCGCGTGCGCCCGGACGTTGGTTGCTCTCAACCCCCTACGGAAGCAAGGAAACGTCAGCAGGATCCATGCCGCACCGCCAGCTGTGCTTCTACATGGTTCAGGACACTTCTCCGATGGCCACGTTAGGGCTCAAGGCAATTCTCCGCCAGCCACGTTAGCACATAGCTACACCCCATTGTACAGCTGGGCCATCTCCTTATATCTATAAAAGGGGATGTCTAGGGCCTTCCTAAGGCACGTTGACACACGTCGACGATGGGGACAACAGGCACGCAACAGCGGAAACATAACACGGGGAAAGAGGGAGACGAACTTGCGATGTACGAACACACGGACGCACGACGCAGATGAGCGGAGGCAGGCAGAGTAGGAGAGACGCGGTAGAGGCAGCCTCAGATGGCTCACCTCAAGGCCAAACCCTCTCCTTCTCTCTCTCTCGTTCTCGCTCTCCCGCAATGCTTGTAACCCCTACTACGAGCACCCCGGTGCAAGATAACATAGGCCTCATTTCCCTCTTGTGTTCCATCTTGCATCAACCCATTTGGACAAGGGCACGCGGCACTAAAATTCACTAGTCAGTCCGATTGAGGGTCCCCCGGGTCCAAAACACCGACAGGATGGTTCCCCCATTCCTGTCAGGATTCAGCACCCTTACTGCTCACCGCCCCGTGGTCATTATGCTTATGGCACCCCGACTACAGGACCTAGATAGATTTGGAGCCATAGATCAACAGAGTCGGAGTCTGTAATAATGCTTAAGTTAGTGTCTTAGTCTTAGTTAGTCTTAGTTGGTTTTAGTTTCCTTATCATATGTTTTGATGCTTGTCGTGATGAACTCATGATGAAGTTGGATCTTTGTAATGATTATCACCAAGGTGTGGGCTGCAACTTGGTGTTGTTATTAATAAAGTCAGTCGTTTAGTTGGGCAACCTTTCATTTAAACTTTCCTCTTTATCTGAGAAGCCGTGTTTGGTTGTGTTGAGATCGAGTCAGTGAAGATGCTCATTTGTTCAGTGTTATGAAGACTTCTATATATCTTTTCTTATGCTGAAAGACTGCAAGGTCAAATCTGATGTGTGTATGCTTTCGAAAGATGTCTGACAACAGACGCAGAGGTGGAAGGCATGCTTAGTGGGAGCATCAGGCACCCGAAGATGAGGCACTCCAGCAGCATTTGTCACCACCACCCCCAATGACTATTGAACAGATGTTTCTGATGCAAACCCAGGCAGTCTAAGCGATTGGCCAGATACTAGCAGCAATGCAGCAGGTGCAGCAGTAGCAACCCCACCTCAACCTCCGATGCAAGTGTAGATGTCGCAGATGCCTAGGGACAAGCGTTCAGAGTTCATGAGGGGTCATCCCGCTATTTTTCCCCACTCTGCAGACCCCAAGGACGCCGAGGACTAGCTGCACACAATGGAGCAGGAGCTGCATACCGCCTAGTGCAACGATCGTGAGAAGGTGTTGTATGTTCCCCGCCTGCTAAGAGGAGCAACCCAGTCCTGATGGGAGTCTTACCTCGCCACCCATGCAGACCCTGAAGCCATTACCTGGGAGGAGTTAAGGGACAACTTTCGTCATTACCATGTGTCTGAAGGATTGATGATCGTGAGGAAGGAGGAATTTTTGGCAAAGAAGCAAGGTCCCCTGTCTGTCAGTGAGTATAGGTACAAATTTTTGCAACTGCCTCACTATGCACCCGAGGATGTTAATACTGATGCCAAGAGGCAGTACCGTTTCTTGAGAGGTTTGGTTGATCCCCTTCACTACCAGCTGATGAACCATATATACCTTCCCTACCTTCCAGCATCTAATCGATTGAGCAATAATGACTGATGGGAAGCGTCGGGAGATTGAAGACAGAAAATGCAAGATTGGTGGATCTCAGGCCAGAAGCTGCAGTCGTCCCCGTTTCTCAAGCAACACACCCCAGCAATTCAAGCAAGGTCACCCTCAGGGACATCAACCCCAGCACCAGCATCAGCTTCAGCATCAACAACAGTATCAGAGGTAGTTCCCTCAGTAGCAGCAGTACCACTAGAACAACCAGGCACCTCGTCTTCCTGCCCCAACAACCAAGCAGCTCCAGTGCAAGGAGGAGGCTACGGATGTTTCCACTGTGGGGTACAAGGTCACTGGATGAATCATTGCCCAAAGAAAGTAGCTCATCAGTAGTCAACTCCTAATGCCCCTACAAGACAGAATGCATCATAGCAAGGAGGCAACCACAGTGGGCAGCCTTGTGCCCAGTACGGAAAGGTGAACCACCTGGAGGCTGACACAGTTTAAGAGACCCTAGGAGTGGCACTAGGTACGTTCTTAGTCAAATCTCATTCTGCAAATGTGTGATTTGATACTGGAGCAACACATTCTTTTGTGACTGCATCATGGGTAGAACACACAACATACCAGTAGCACCCATATATCCACCTATGAGGATTAGTTCAACTGGTGGGAGAACCCAAACAGATAGATTTTGCAAAAGCGCAAGAGTTAAAATAAGGGGGATAGAGTTCCCCGTTGATCTGATAGTAATGGGTACCTAGGATGTAACCATAGATGTCATCCTAGGGATGAATTAGCTGATCGAATATCAAGCAAGCCTTAGATGTGACGAGAGGACTCTGAGATTAGTATCCTTGCCAGGAGAAGAAGTGTCAGTGGTGTTGGTCTTGTTTGGACCAAAGAAAGGAAGCTGTCACCAGATCACTGCCCACATTGAGGAAATCGAGCCACCGGAAGCTATCAAAATTCTTGGATGTGTTTCCTGAGGATTTATCAGGCATGCCACTTAAGAGAAAAGTTGAATTTGCCATAGAGCTTATCCCTGGCACCACCCCTATTTCTAAGAGAGCTTATAGAGTGTCCGGACCAGAATTGGTGGAACTCAAGAAGTGGATAGACGAGTTTTTGGAGAAGGGTTACATCAGACCTAGCACCTCGCCTTGGGCTACCCCAGTGTTATTTGTGGAGAATAAAGATGGTACGAAGAGGATGTGCAATGACTACCGGGCTCTGAATGAAGTCACTATCAAGAACAAGTACCCCCTACACAAAATTGAAGATCTATTCGATCATCAAAGAGGAGCTAGTGTGTTCTCGAAGATAGATCTGAGGTAAGGTTACCACCAGCTCAGGATCCAACCTTTGGACATACCGAAGACCGCATTTATCAACAAGTATGGACTTTATGAATTCATAGTCATGTGATTCGGTCTAACAAATGCGCCATCTTTCTTCATGTACTTGATGAACAGCGTGTTCATGGACTATCTCAACAAGTTCGTAGTAGTGTTCATTGATGATATCCATATATACTCCCAGAATGAGCAAGAGCATGAAGAGCACTTGAGGAAAGTATTGCAGAGGCTACGAGATTGTCAGTTGTATGCCAAACTTAGCAAATGTGAATTTTGGATCAGCGAAGTCCTGTTCTAGGGTCATATCATAAACCAAGATGGATTAGTTGTGGATCTGAAGAAGGTAGCATATATTTTGGACTGGAAAGCACTAAGAGATGTTCGAGGAATCAAGAGTTTCATTGGAATGGTCGGATACTATCAGCATTTCATTGAAGGTTTCTCCAAGTTTAGCAGGCCAATGATAGCCCTACTGGCAAAGAAAGTTGAATTCAAGTGGACCCAAGAGTGCCAAGAGTCCTTTGAGACATTGAAGAAGTTGACGACGGCATCGGTATTGATTCTGCCAGATGTTCACAAACCATTCTCCGTGTATTGTGATGCTTCGTACACCGATTTGGGATGTGTGTTAATGCAAGAGGGGATAGTAGTGGCATACTTGTCCTGATAGTTGAAAATTCATGAGAGGAATTACGCCACCCATGACCTGGAATTGGCAGCAGTAGTTCATGCACTAAAGACCTAGAGGCACTACTTATATGAGCAGAAGTGTGATATTTATACAGATCATAAGAGTGTCAAGTATATATTCACCCAGTCAGAGTTAAACATGAGGCAGTGAAGATGGCTAGAATTAATCAAAGATTATGAGTTGGATATACATTATCACCCAGGAAAAGGTAATGTAATTGTAGATGCATTGAGCAGGAAAAGTTAAGTCAACATGATGGTCGCTCATTCGATGCCATATGAGCTAGCAAAGGAATTCGACAGGCTGATACTCGGATTTCTGAAGAACAGTGACAATTGAGCTGGAACCCACTCTAGAACAAGATATCAAGAAGGGCCAGAAAAATGATGAGAAGATCAATGAAATTCGGCAGCTGATCTTAGATGGGAAAGGCAAAGATTTCCAGGAAGACGAGGAAGGCGTAGTATGGTTTAGAGATAGGTTGTGTGTTCCTGACATCAAATTGATTCGAGAGCTGATCCTCAAGCAAGATCTTGAGACAGCTTATTCCAGACACCCTAGCAGCAAGAAGATGTACTAGGACATGAAGAAAATATTCTGGTGGTACAGAATGAAAAGGGAGATAGCAGAGTATGTTGTCGTATGCGATGGTTGTCAGAGAATCAAGGCAGAGCATCAGAGGCCCGCAGGTTTATTGCAGCCGTTGTAGATTCCTCAGTGGAAATGGGATGAGATTGGGATGGATTTTATAGTCGGTTTGCCTCCCACTCGAGCCGGTTATGACTCCATCTGGGTAGTAGTGGACCACTTGACAAAGGCGGCCCATTTTATATCAGTCAAGACTACATATAACAGTGCAGTGTTGACAGAGTTATACATGTCCCAGATTGTATGCTTGCATGGTGTTCCAAATAAGATAGTGTCAGATTGAGGAACCCAATTCACTTCTCATTTTTTTGCAGCAGTCACATGAAGCTTTGGGCACGCACTTGAAGTTCAGTTCAGCTTATCACCCAAAGACATATGGTCAAACTGAGAGAACCAACCAGATCCTAGAAGACATGTTGAGGGCTTATGCTTTGCAAGACAAGTTAGGTTGGGACCAAAGGCTACTGTATGCAGAATTCTCCTACAACAACAGTTATCAGGACAGTTTGAAGATGTCCCCGTTCTAAGCACTCTATGGGAGAAATTTCCAAACTCCGTTGCATTGGGACCAGCTCGGTGAAAGGCAGGTGTTCGGTCCAAACATTTTGCTTGAAACCGAAGAGAATATCAGAATTGTTCGAGAGAATCGTTTGAAGATAGCACAGTCTAGGCAGCAAAGTTATGGTGACATAAGAAGACGAGATCTAAGTTTCGAAGTGGGAGACTACGTTTACTTGAAGGTGTCACCCATCAGAGGAATCAAAAGGTTCAGAGTCAAGGGCAAGCTAGCACCTCGATACATCAGACCGTACCAGATTCAGGCAAGACGTGGAGAAGTGGCATATCAACTTAGCCTACCAGAAGGTCTGTCAGCCATGCATGATGTGTTCCATGTGTCTCAGCTGAAGAAGTGCTTGCAAGTACCAAAGGAGCAATTGCCAACCAAGGATCTTGAGGTTCAAGAAGACTAAACTTATATCGAGAAGCCAACCTAGATTCTAGAGACAGTAGACCGAGTCACTCGAAGAAGCACCATCAGAATGTGCAAAGTCAAGTGGGGCCATCTTTTAGAGGAAGAAGCAACTTGGGAAATAGAAGATGATCTAAAAGCCAAATATCCCGAACTCTTTGCTAGCCAACCCTGAATCTCGAGGGCGAGATTCTTTTTAAGGGGGATAGGTTTGTAACACCCTAAATTTGGGGGTATAAAATTTCTTCTCTAATGCCTACCAAATTCAGATGTTACCCCTTATTTCTCTCTCTAGACTTCTTCTATCTCCCTTTTTATTTAGAGCTATGTCTAGTTTATAGGGGATTAACTATTTGTTTATTTTTATCAAAACCTATGTGAGTCATGAAATGTTGCATTGTGCTGAGCCAAATTATTCTTTTGTTTGATGCACATGTTTGAAATCATTCGAATTTGAATTTGGTTTGAAATTTGATTTGAAATCCATAGAGAAAATAAAAAGAAAAGCATTTAGAAATTCCCTAGAAAAAGAAAAACCAATTTCGACCTAGCTAGCCTAGCCCAGCCCAGCCCTGGTCACGTGCACGCTCGCCCGCATCGCCTGACAGGTGGGTCTCACCTGTCAGTGACGGCCCGCGTCCACGCACGCTCTCTCCCTCTCTCCCTCCCATTGACTGGTGGGGCCGCATTGTCGGTGCTTGTTTTCCTCGCACACGCGCCTGCTCTCTCTATCCTACGGACCCCACGTGTCAGCTCTGGCTACACGTTCGCTCGCCCACTCTTGCTGGACCGTGGGTCCTGCCTATCGGATCCGTCCCTCCCGAACCGGCCGCACGCATGACCCGCGCGTCGCCGTGGACTCCACGCCCACAATGCACGCCGAGGCCGCGCCCACCATTTCTAGCTGACCAGTACCCCACTCGCTCTCCACCTCCCTCATTCGTGCACTCGCAGCACCCCCATACCCGCCTCGCACCACGTGCGCACCCAGGGAGCTTCACCGCCATCCGCCATGGTTTGGAAACTGTTCCGCGGCCACCATCGGGTCCCCACCGTGTCCGTTGCCCCGACGAGCTCCATTTCGATGCTAGCAACTGGGGATACCCCTCAGTTCGCCCCTTTCCCCTCTGTCTTTCACTGCTAACACTCACCAGACCTCCACCGTGCAGCCGAAGGCTGCCACCGTTGACCCAAGGCTTCACCATGTCCCTACCGCCGTTCAAGCGCCCTAGAGCCCTCTCTCAAGGTAACCAAGATCCCCATGCTTCTGATTTCCCATTCCCTGCCCTCAAGCGCAACTGCTCGTCGGAGCAAGGCTACGTCACTGCTATGCCACTCCGCCGCAGACTACCACCCTCTAGTGCCTTTGCGCCAGTGTTGAGCCCTCGACCACATCCGCCGTGTCATCCTGAACCTTCCCGTGCCCTTCCCAGCGCCCCAGGACCCCCGGCGTCGTCGCGCTCGCGCCTCCAGCGAGGTTTTGCAGTAGAGTCGAGCGCCGCCGGTGCTGGCAGCCACGATGAGCCGACAAGGGTTGGCCGTCTGATCTCAGACATCTATCTTGGATCGGATGACCCTGCTTTAAATAACTAGATATAATCCTAACCGTCCGATCGGGATCAGGATGCTCGGGTGTGCGCCCTCGCCCGCGCCCCTGCTGCTGGGCTCGACCGGTCAGCCAGCTCCACCCAGTGCCACTGACACCCCTGGCCTACCAATCAGCCCGTGCTCGCACCCTCGCTCGTGCTTGCTCGCTCAGATCTAATCCTGGCCGTTGATCTGTGATCGAGCGGTTGAGGTCAGCCGATACTCGTTCACGTGGAAAACTTGTTAAACCCCCTCGGTTTTTTTGAGAATCAACCCGTCGTCCCTGGTTTTCGCGCGCAGGCCCCTATACTTTTGTAGAAAGGCCCCTAACCTTTTATTTTATCACAGAATTGGACCTAGTTTTTTATTTTGAATTCTAAAACTTGTTTATTTCATATCTTTTACATATGAACTCCAAATTGAGTGATTCAAATTGCAAAATGTTCATAAGATAATTCTATACCTGTTTAAACTATAACCTTTTACTTTCTGCTCATGCTAATTTTATGCCTAGACTATAAGTTAGTGTAAGTGATGAATTATTTATTAATAAGAAAGATAAAAGGGGAACCATGATGGTAATTAGATGTTTAACCTTGTAAGGTTAATAATATGTAAAGTATGAACCCATCCCTGGTATAATTTTTTTGTCCCATTTTATGTAGACAATACTTAGAGAACCATAAACCTCTAGGTGTATTAGTCCATCCCACATCCTAGACTTCGCTCTTGAGTTTATTACTTTCTTTTGAATTCGTCTTCACTTGATTGTACATGTTTGGTGTATTGTTTTTTGTCATTATCCAAATGTGTTGAATGCATGATCGCTTTGTTTAGACAACAAGCAACCCGTGGTTCCAGAGTGTGTCACCGAAGATCTTCCTGAGCAACAACCTGGTGAAGGCAAGTGTCCTCTAACCTATTATGTCCTACTTACTTTATAATTCACTATCCCGCATTACTTAATTGAAACCGAAGGATTGACTAGTCTCTATTTATCTTGTCCTTGTTTACCTTTTGGGTTATCATGGATAGCTTAATGCTATTGCTTCACTTCAATCAACGAACATGATGCGAATATTTATGATACGGTGACGTTATCTTGATTATGATGATGTTCTTATGGCACTTTAGGGGACTCATGCTATTTTCTTGAGTACCTCTCCGTAAGGACCTGTTCGTTGAGTGACCACCCAGGATAACAGTGCAACCATGATGGTGGAATGGGACGCCCTTAGCTGAATAATTAGATGAACCTGGGGGTGTAATTGGCTTTGCCGAAGGGTCATCAATGGGGACCAGGGCATAGTGCTCGCTCTGCTAAGGGTGGGTGCCGAGGTTCATTTGATTTGGTTTTGTTAGTCACCCACCTTAGGGAGGAGTACTGTGTTTGTATGACTGGTGAAACCTAATGAGCAGCTATGCACTAGGGGAGTCTTTGTAAAGGCTACGTAGTGAAACCTTGCCTACTCACTTTGGTAGTGTTTGAGGGTTTGATCGACCCGAGGCAAAAAGGAATCACAGCTCGTGGGTAAAGTGTGCAACATCTGCAGAGTGTTAGAAACTGGAATATCAGTCGTGCTGACGTTTAAGAGCAACCTTGGGATCCTCTTTGATTAGAAGAACTTTGGGTACTTTATGATGATGATTAATATTGATGGTTATAACTATGATCTCTGGTATTTCCTCTTGGAGAGAGTACATCGAGTAATAACTGGATTTATTACTAAAACTTGGCTTACTACTAGTAATAAATACTTGACCAACTAAAAGCAACTGCTTTAGCCTTAACTCCACATACAGCTAGTCCACTTTAGCCAAACGGGACATTTGTTGAGTACGTTGATGTGTACTCACCCTTGCTTTTAAAAAACACCCCACCCAAGGTTGTCCCCATTGCAATCAGTGCACAGGAGGAGATGCAGGCGACATGGAGAACTTTGAGGAATTCCAGGACTATGATGAGTTCTAGTTATGTTAGTGGCAAACCCCTAGTCAGCTGCCTATGAAGGCCTTATCTCTACGTTTCGTATTCCGCACTTTGATCACGTTAATGACTATGTTATGTTAATGACTCTGTGGATGTATTGGACATCTTGATGTATTAAAGTACTTATTTCTTATATTATTTTGAGAAATGTGTGATGATGTCCAACTATGTAATCGTTGTGTACGTTAGTTTCTGATCCTGGCACGTACATGGTTCACATTCGGTTTGCCGTCCAAAATCGGGTGTGACATTATGGCTACAAATTGAGCAAAGTTCCTCTCCTATGTGAAAATGAGAGTGCAATCCGCATGGTGGACAATCCTATTGAACACAGCAACACAAAGCACATAGACATCCGGTATCACTTCCTGAGAGATCACCAATAAAGGGGAGATATCGCAATTGCTTATGTTAGCACCCACAACCAGTTAGTCGATATCTTCACCAAGCCTTTAGATAAAAAGACTTTTAGCAAGCTTAGGGATGAACTAGATGTCTTAGATTCTAGAACTTTGATTGAAACCTTGCACACATTGCTCATTTTATACCTTTGATCATGATATGTCTCTTTCATTTGGTACAAATGCATATTTCTTATTCTTCTTGTGCCAAAGCTAAGACTAATGTGCTTTCAAGTATATACTTAGTCTTATATTGAAAGGCAAATGGAGTTGTAGGCAAAGGCAAGGCTTCCACTACAACTTTGTCAGTAACGTATACCCTTTGCCCTACTTATGTATTTACATTCATATCTTTCGTGTAAAAGGCCTCTAGATTTTTTTGTTTTTGGCGCTTAATGCCAAACGGGGAGAAATTAATAGGCCAAAGCAAAAGGACCACACCACCAAAACTTTTTCCAAATTGGAACTAATGCAAAAACCCTCTTGACAACTAAGGGGAGAACTTTTCAAGGGGAGCTTTTATGTAGCCAAAGGGAAAGCATTTGAAAAAGGGGGAGAATCTTTCAAAACATGCAAATGCCTTTTGAAATTATATTCTTATACCAATGGCTAATCACAAAAGAATTTGAAAAGACTTTTCCAAAAGATTTGCAAAAACAAGCCAAGTGGTGCAAATGTGGTCCAAAACTTTAACTATGTCAAAACATTCATATACTTAGAACTACTTTCATTTCAAAGTAACATATGCACAACTATCAAAATGCAAACTAGCTACATTTCTATACTTTATATTTGCTTTGGTTTGTGTTGGCATAAATCACCAAAAATGGGGAGATCGAAAGGAAAATGGCCTCAACCATTTCCTATAATTGATTTTGGTGTTTGACGCCCATCACAAACCTCATGGACTAACTAGCTTGCCTAGTTGATCATTTCTCAGGTGCATAAAGTTCATCTACATCAATTCTAAGTCGACTGTCTGGAACACCGTAGATTATTTCGGACATAGAAGTTTTTTTGGAAATTCACCTATGTGTGGACCGTCCGAGCCCTTGTGGCGGATCGTCTGCGACACCAGGGTGAGCCTCGGACAGGAACACTGCAAAAACATACATTAACACTATGGACTATCTGAAGGAAAAGCATGTACCGTCTGGGACCAAGCGCAGATCGTTCGGCCTCAGGCGCGGACCGTCCGGTCGTTGAAAACCCAGAAAAACCCAAAGGTGATGGGTTCCGTAAAAATTCATTTTTAGCATCCTCACGGACCGTCCGGGGTGCACGACCAGACCGTCCATGACTGCTCTATCTGACGATGCATTTAATGCACCTATAGCTGTTGATATAGCTGTTACTGCTAACCGCTGTGATTTTAGCCATTGATGTGCATGGGCGGACCGTCTGGACCAGGGGCGTGGACCGTCCGTGGTTGGCAGGAAGGAGGCAACAACTGGGATGTGGTTGGTGGCTATAAATACAACCCTAACCACCTCCATTCAACATATCCAAACACATTCAATACAAGAGCTAGCAATCCATTCCAAGACACATTCAAATCTTCCAATCTCTCCAAGTCCCACAATTGAGACAAGTGATCATTAGTGATTAGTGACTTGAGAGAGTGTGATTAGTGTTTGATTTGTTGCACTTGTTGCTTGGTTTTCTTAATCGTGCTTTCTTCATCTCCTTCTAAACTCTCTAGTGACTTGTAAAGCTAGCAAGAGACACCTAAGTGTGTGGTGATCCTTGTGGGGTCTTAGTGATCCTTGAGATTAAGAAGAAGCACTCAACCGGTCTAAGTGATCGATTGAGAGAGGGAAAGGGTTGAAAAAGACCCGACCTTCGTGGCCTCCTTAATGGGGAGTAGGTTCATTGGAACCGAACCTCAAGAAACAAATCGTTGTGTTCATTTGTGTTGATCTTCACCTTACGTTTTGATTCCTCCTCTCCCCTCTCTCTAATTTCTCTTGCTCACAATCTTTTGAGTTAGCTTCCAAAGTTATCTGCATTGATTGAGCAACTCATAGCAAGAACTTTCTTCCGCACTCTATATTCATTATTATTTGTTTCTATTCCTAACCTGGGTGAAGTTCAAGTTCAAAGTTTATAATTTATAGATTTCGCCTATTAACCCCCCTCTCTAGGTGACTCTTAGTTTATTATTCTTAGAAATTTTGTTTGTTTTGGCACTCAACCACATGTACTCTTGCTTGAGCATGTTTTCTTTTTGTAGATTTTTATGACCCGTGCTCACGGACATCACATTTTCACCATTTTTATGAGTTGTAGCCCACTAGTTTCATGTGTTTAGGGGTCCTAGAACTACTGAGGCCTTAACATTCTTAGGCTATCATTAAGTCCACTAGTTTGTACCTTGGATAAGATAAGATTTTTATATCAAATTTCCTGTCACAAATAACAAGTTCTTTGGATTGTTTACACCCATGGGAAGCTCAAACATGAGTTTTTCAGTATTTGGGGTTTTGATTCCTTGGATTGTTGATTGTTCTGACATGTCAGATATGGCAATCTAAGAACTCAATCACATGATGTTTTCCTTGGGACCATTTTCTTATGTAGATTTTTTCACGTCCCATGCTCGTGGACCGAATTTAATTATTTCAACATTATTTCCGAGTTATAAGCTCACTGATTTTAGGTGTTTTGGGGGTTCTAGAACTATCGAGTCCAAGATATTCTTATGCAATTACTAAGGCCATTAAGATATATCTAGGGTCAGACAACATTTTTCTTGCTAGTTTCTTCTCATAAACAATGAATTCATTAGATTTTCTACACCCATGAGGAGCTCCAATATTCGGCCATGAGTTTTTTTCGCTATTTTAGATTTTCATTCCATGGATTTTTGTTTGTTTTGACATGTCAAACATGGCAATATAGGCACTCAACCACATGTTTTTCTTGGGTCCATTTTCTTTGTAGATTGTTCATGTCCCGTGTACTCATACCGATTTCAATGTTTTCACCATTTTTTGTGAATTATAGCTCACTAGTTTAGGTGTTTTGGGGGTTTCACATCTATGGAGTCCTAGACATTCTTTGGCAACTATTAAGGCCACCAAGATGTATCTATGGCTAGACAACGTTTTTCTAGCTAGTTTCTACTCACAAACATGTTTTTTGGATTTTCTACACTGTTGGGGCCATGCTTCGTTGCGCCGAAGGTCTTACACGAAGAAGCAGCTTCGGCCAAAGTTGTCCCCAGGGGATGGCCGAAGGTTCCTTTTTATGGAGCTTCGGCGTTACAAACCGACATAGAGATAGAATGACCTTTTTATCCATAGAGGTCTAAGTTAATGTTGTAAACTTTTGTAAGGGGCATAATTGTAATTCGTCACAGGCTGCGTCCTGTGTCTATAAATAGATGAACAGTACCCCTGTACTGTTCATGCGAACCTGTCATTTGCTTTCGCATCACACTTGTATTTTCGCCTTCTTCAGGACCGAAGGTACATTTATAATTTGAAGTCATTTGTATTCGTTCATGATAATAAAAATGGAAATGATTCTATGATAACATTTAAATGTTTATTTTATACCTCATGATTTGTATGAATACTTCATCCCTAGTTATCATGCTTACGAAGGTATGTCCTTCGTAACCTTCGTCCGAAATCCTTTATATCCTGGAGGGATATAATGGTGTGGAGGACGAAGGACCTTAACACTTAACATTTTCTGTGTTGCCTTGTTCTTAACTCTTAGCATTTGAGAACAAGCCCCCAACATTGGCGCCCACCTCCGGTGAACTCACTTCCACTTTTCTGAGCTGATGGCTTCGTTCAACAATCAAGCTGGAGCTGCTTCGGCTTCAAAGCTGGTGCTCCCGATAACAGGCGGTTCTTGCTCAGAGCCGGCTAACAAGAAGCAGAAGAAGGAGGCTCAGAGAAGGGTGCAGCATGTTGGAGTGCAGGGACCCTTCATCAAGTCAAAATGGTCCCACATTCCAATTACTTTCTCTCAGGAAGACCTTCAGCTTAAGGATTATCCTCACAATGATGCCATGGTTATCTCTTGCGTGATCAAAAGATTTCTGGTCCACAATGTCCTAGTTGATACAGGAAGTGCAGCTGACATTATATTTGCTAAAGCCTTCAGACAAATGCAAGAGCCCGAAGACAAGATTCATGATGCTACGCACCCTCTTTGTGGCTTCGGAGGGCGGCAGATTGTAGCACTTGGGAAGATTACCATGCCGGTAACCTTCGGATTTGTTAACAACACAAGGACTGAGCAAATTGTGTTTGATATTGTTGACATGGAGTATCCTTACAATGCTATCATTGGTCGTGGTACTCTTAATGCCTTCGAAGCAATTCTTCACCCAGCTTATCTCTGCATGAAGATACCTTCGGACCAAGGGCCTATTGCTATTCATGGAAGCCAGGAAGCTGCTAGAAGGGCCGAAGGAAGCTGGACTGACTCCAAAGCAATTCATAACATAGATGGAGCCGAAGCTTGTGAACAGTACAAATTCAGGAGGGAGAAGGCAGCTTCAGCGGATCAGCCGAAGCCCATGTTATTGTGTGAAGACATAGCAGAGCAGAAGGTGCTGTTGGGCTCGCAATTATCTGAAGACCAGGAGAAAACCTTGATAAGGTTTTTATTCAACAACAAAGATGTTTTTGCATGGTCAGCTAATGATCTCTGTGGAGTAAATCGCGATGTTATTGAACATTCGCTCAATGTTGACCCATCCTTCAGACCCCGAAAGCAGAGGCTTCGGAAGATGTCGGATGACAAGGCCGAAGGGGCTCGCAATGAAGTAAAAAGACTCCTCAGTGCAGGAGTTATCAGAGAAGTAAAGTATCCAGAGTGGCTAGCTAACACTATTATGGTGAAGAAGGCCAATGGCAAGTGGAGAATGTGTATCGATTTCACAGATCTCAACAAGGCTTGTCCGAAGGATGAATTCCCGCTGCCAAGGATAGACTCTTTAGTCGATGCAGCAGCTTCTTCAGAGCTCATGAGTCTCCTGGACTGCTACTCAGGCTATCATCAAATTTGGATGAAGAAGGAAGATGAGCCGAAGACTAGCTTCATAACTCCAAGTGGCACATATTGCTATCTTCGGATGCCTGAGGGGCTCAAAAATGCTGGAGGAAGTTTCAGCAGAATAACTGCGAAGGTCCTCCAGTCTCAGATTGGCAGAAATGTGTTGACTTATGTCGATGACATTATTGTGAAAAGCACGAAGCAGGAAAATCATATTGCTGATTTGCAGGAGACCTTCGCCAGTTTCAGGCAAGCTGGTTTGAAGCTGAATCCAGAAAAATGTGTCTTCGGGGTAAAGAAGGGGAAATTTCTGGGATGCTTGGTTTCAACAAAGGGAATCGAAGCTAATCCAAATAAAATCGAAGCTATACTTCGAATGGAGCCACCAACCACAAGGAAGGGGGCCCAAAGATTGACAGGAAGGCTGGCATCTCTCAACAGATTCATATCCAGATCAGCAGAAAGAAATTTACCCTTCTTCGAGGTGCTGAAGTCAGCTGAAGTCTTTCAATGGGGCCCAAGTCAACAAAAAGCCTTCGAAGAGCTGAAGCAATACTTGATAGATCTAACAACATTAACTCCACCAACGCCAGGGGCTCCTTTGTTGTTATATGTGGCAGCTTCGCACTCAGCAGTAAGTGCGGCGCTTGTCCAGGAGAAGTTTGATGGCCAAGTCAAAAAGCAAGTCCCGGTATATTTTGTATCTGAAGTCCTTAGCATATCAAAGAAAAATTATACAGAGTTGGAGAAGGTATTATATGCCGTTTTAATGGCATCCAGGAAGCTTCGGCATTATTTTCAGGCATACAATATTATTGTTCCTTCTTCGCAGCCGTTGAAGGATATAATGAGAAATAGAGAAGCTACTGGACGGATTGGAAAATGGGCTGCAGAGCTCAATGAATTTTACATTGATTATGTGCATAGATCCTCGATCCAGTCTCAAGCATTGGCAGATTTTATTGCCGACTGGACGCCAGGGGCTCAGGATGAAGAAGCAAATAAAGATGCCGAAGTGTGGACAGTCTTCTGTGATGGCTCTTGGGGAACCTTCGGAGCAGGAGCAGCCGCTGTGTTGGTTTCACCATCCAAGGTTAAAACTTGTTATGCAGCAAGACTTGATTTCAGCTGTACAAATAATATTACTGAGTACGAAGCCCTGCTTCTGGGCCTTCGGAAATTAAAGGCCATGGGAATCAGAAGGGCGATTCTTAAAACTGATTCCCAGGTTGTTTCGGGTCATGTTGACAAAAGTTGCAAGGCTAAAGATCCGAAGCTTGAAAAATATCTAGACACGGTCCGAAGGATCGAAGCCTCCTTCGAAGGGTTTTCTGTCAAGAATATCCCTCGAGGACAAAATGAGCATGCTGATTTGTTAGCCAAGTCTGCAGCACAGGGGCTGTCGTTACCTTCGGATGTGTTCTTCGAAACAATAAAGGCACCTTCAGTGGAGCTTCTTGAAAGAGCAGTCCTCAACATATCTCCTGTTTACAGCGAAGATTGGAGAACTGAAATCATCTCTTACCTTCAGGGTAACTTCCTATCAGATGACGAAGCTTATAATAAAAGGATAGAGGCAAGAGCTCGTCTGTATGTCATGATAGAAGGGGAGTTATACAAGCATGGAGTTTGCGCTCCGCTGCTCAAGTGTCTATCTAGAACCGAAGGTATAGAGTTGATGAAAGAAATACATGCAGGCCTGTGTGGGTCCCATATTGGATCTAGGCCGTTGCTTGGAAAAGTCTTCCGCCAAGGGTTTTATTGGCCGAAGGCAGCTTCGGATGCAGCGGAGTTAGTTCAAAAGTGCGAAGGTTGTCAGAAATGTGCAAGAGATCAAAAGCAACCTTCGTCTTTGACACAGCTGATACAACCCATCTGGCCATTGCAAAGGTGGGGCCTTGACTTGTTGGGTCCATTACCACCGGCCCAAGGGAATCTAAAATATGTTATAGTAGCTGTGGAGTATTTTTCTAAATGGATTGAGGCGAAGCCATTAGCCACAATAACTACAGCTACTGTCCAAAAGTTTTTCTGGCAGAATATTGTCTGTCGCTTCGGGGTACCGAAGGCCATCACTGTAGATAATGGAACGCAGTTTGACTCCGAAGCTTTCAGAAATTTCTGTGATCAAATTGGAACGAAGATCCATTTTGCATTAGTCAGGCATCCGGAGTCAAATGGGCTCGTTGAAAGGGCCAATGGCATTATAATGACAGGAATAATGAAGTTAATTTTCAACCAACCCAGGGGAAAGTGGCCAGATCAGTTAATCAAAGTGGTGTGGAGCCACAATACAACAACATCAAGGTCTACAGGCTTTACCCCATTCAAATTATTATTTGGTGATGAAGCAATAACTCCGGAAGAAGCTAAAGCTGGGTCAATAAGAGTAGTAGCTTCGGCAGAATCAGGTCCCGAAGATGCTTGCCTTGTGGAAAAAGATGCTTTAGAGGGGATCAGGCTTCAGGCCGTAGAGAATATCAATAAATATCAAGCTGAAACAGTCAAGTGGCGAGATAGGAAGGTCCGGTTAAAAAATATTGAGCCGGGTCACTTGGTGCTTCGGAGAGTAGCCAACCCAGACACAGTGGGTAAGCTACAGTTGAAATGGGAAGGACCTTTCTTAGTAGTATCTTCGTCAAGGCCTGGATCGTACAGATTGAAGGACATGGATGGCAACGAAATTCCAAGATCTTGGAATGCGGATGAGCTTCGGCGATATTATGTATAACTTGATGTAACTTTTTATGTTTTTCTTTTCTTTTTTCATGGCACCCTTTTCCTTTCTAAAGGGGGAGAAAGGTTTTTAATGGGGCCATCATATGTAATTTCCTTTTTAGTTTTATAAGAGCAAAATCCCCCAAAAAATGTAAATGTAAAAACTGAGAACGCACCATCGAGTGCCGAAACTGAAAAGGTGAAGAAGCTCCAAAGACGTCCTTAAGGGGATGCAGAGCTCACAGCGAAAAATCAACGCTGATACCGCCTAAGTAAAAGGCGAAGAAGCTCCAAAGACGTTCCTAAGGGAATGCAGAGCTTATACCGCCTAAGTAAAAGGCGAAGAAGCTCCAAAGACGTTCCTAAGGGAATGCAGAGCTTATACCATCTAAGTAAAAGGCGAAGAAGCTCCAAAGTCGTTCCTAAGGGAATGCAGAGCTGAGGTGTGGTTGTTTCTAAGGAAATAATGGCTGAGTGTGGCTTCGGATATATGCTTTGGACATTCATTCGCACATTACATTACATCATAGCATTTGCATTCATAAGCATTCATTCATAGCATTTGTGTTCCTAAGTGGTTGCTTCGGGAAAAAGAAGAAGTGGTCTTTTATGTTTCGTTGTGTACAAAAAAGAAAAGCTTCGGCAAAAAGAAGAAGTAGTCTTCTATGTTTCGTTATGTACAAAAAAGAAAATCTTCGGCAAAAAGAAGAAGTGGTCTTTTATGCTTCGTTGTGTACGAAAAGAAGGGAAGGTGTTTTTTCGCCTACGGCTCAAAATACTGATTTCGTCCACATCAAAGCGTCTCAATAAAGGGGTAAGAATATATTACAAGGTATGTACAAAGTTCCTTGAGAACAGTCTAATTGTATTTACAAAAAGTTGTTACAAATTCTCCTGAGTTTTTTCTAGTCTACTCCCACTAATTTCCATCAGGCTTCCGCTTCGGCGGCATATTCTCTAAGTATCACCTTCAGCTTCGTCATCCTACATGAATCAAGGTATAGCGAGTAAAAATCAAGTGTGAAGGAGAAGGTAAGTACAAAGTATGATTTCTTACTGGTTCAAGATGACTTCGAGCTTCGTCCCCAGCCTTCTCTCGCCCGCCTTTTGTCCATATCATTTTTATAAATCTATTTGAGATGCTTCGGGCGAGGTCAGGAATGTCGTCTAGAATTGACGGAGACAGGGCGAAGTTGGGCCTGTTGACAATTTTTCCGTGCTCGCAGCCGGCCTTCAGGAACGCTGCAGCGGTACCCCGAGAAGCTACCCAGGCACAGAAGTCACCGTGCCCGGCTATAACTTCGTCAAGTTCTTCAATTTCAGCTTCAATATGATCGAAAGCTTTTGGTAAATTTTCATCCGAAGGGGTAAACTTCCCACTGCTGGCTCCAACTGAGTAAAAGATCTTCTTTAATTGTTGGATACAATTGTTGCTAAATTTCAAGCATTTGTCTTGAAGGCTTGCTAATGATTTCTTCAAGTCTGAGTTGGTTTGGACTTCGGCTTCAAGTTTCGAATCAAGTTCTAGCTTCTCTTGTTCAAATTGTTTTGATTGGCAGAGAAGCCTCGAATTCAATTCTGCTACTTTGGCTTCAGTCTCTGCCAGCAAGCCTTCGGTTGATTGAAGTTCGAAGTCTCTCTTTTCAATAATAGCTGATTGTTCTTTTATCTTGCTCTCTAAATTTTCAATTATAGCTTCGTGCTTCTTATCTTCTAGATCTTGCTGCATCCTCAAAGCTTTGCTTAGAAGCATGCTCTGCAAATAAACAACCTTCGTTAAAGAATATTGCCATTATTAAAAAACAATAGAAGTCAGAGAAAAGTTGTTTACCTTGAAATTGGAATAAAATAAGCTGCCGACGATATGTTGTCGTCGGTAGCGGCTGATATCTGTTTCTAGCTTCGGAAAACCGATACTCTTTGATAGAGTACCGATGACCTTAGCTCCAGTTTGGTCTCGAATGCAGCCTAATTTTTCATCGTCGATGCCTCCAAATAGAAGAGCTCCTGGCTTGTATCCGCAAGATTTGGCATAGTCTTTAAGCTCTTCTATTTCGGCCTTCGACATTTTTTGCCCAACTAAGTTTTGAAATATGTAGGCTTCGTCGTCCGAAGTGTCTTCGGCTATTTCTTTTCCTTTCCCAGGCACTGTGGCCATGGTTTCTTCACCAGCGGTGGCAGCTTCTTCTGCAGCCATGTTTATCAAAATTCTGTCGATGTCTTCAATGGTGGTTTCTAAGTTCACATCTTCGGCTGGAGCGGCTTCGGTAGCCGCGACCTCCGAAGGTGCAGCTTCGACATTTGTTATGCCCTCACCAGCTGGTGTTTTCTGAATTGACGCCCTCGGTGGCGTCTTGTCAATAACTTCGGTTACTGCAATAATTCTTTGCCTTTTTGCTTTGGTTATCTTCGTTTTTTCCGGCTCCTCCACCTTTCGAAAAAGCTTCGTCAGTTGAGGCCCTAATGGACTTAGCTTCGTGGGCATGGGTTCAGTCATTACCTTTAGAATTTCCTCCACGACGTCGGTAGAGGGTGGTGCAGGAGATCCCTCTTCATCGGATAATTTTCGTTTTGGAGTTGATATTTTTCTCTTCTTGGGAATTTTCTTCTCTTTTGTTGGTTTTTCTTCATCCTTGTTCAAAATTTCGGCCACTCTTTTCCTCTTTTGGCCCTCAGCACCCTTGTTCAGCTGTTCATAGTCAGGGTACTCGAAGCCCAGGGCATCAAGCACTCGGTTCAGCCTTCGCTTCGGTCGGGTGCCGAAGGCAGCGGTCATCAGTTGATCTTCTTTTTTGGAATAATTCCCAAGAATTTCGTTACACATCACCTCAACTGTGTCCAGCCACTCTTGGCAGGGCTTTTTGAAATATTTCTTGAATTTGAAGTGATAAGGCAGCCGGACTAGTTCCCCCTTCTTCTTCTCCCCTTCTAGCTTGGGCATTTCCCATTCTTTCAGAGTAGGGAAGACTCTGAATGCCAAGAATTCTTGAACCAGATCCCTGGTACCAATATGCTCTGAAATAATTTCAAACTCACCCAGCGCAGCCCAGGTGGGACCCTCCAATGCCATTTGGCACCGTGGCCTTGTCTCTCCGAAGATTAAATCAAGTGGGCTTTGTACCAATTTTTCTTCATCTTCGTCAACCTTCACATAAAACCACTCAGATTTCCAGCCTGCCGGCCATTTGCTTCGGTAGCTAATAACAGGGAACTTTGTTGTTTTCCGGTAGGCAAAATTGTAGCAGCCGAAGTTGTCATGTAACCCATCTTTTCTGGCCTTCGTTTGATAATGCAACTCATGAACTCTACAGAAACTGTCGGCAAATGGCTCCACTGCTTGGCTTCGGAGGGCCCAGATATAAACATTAAGCCTAACGATAGCGTTAGGAGTCAATTGATGAAAGTAAATACCAAATTTTTTCAGTACATCTGCAATAATTCCATGAAGAGGGAACCTCAGCCCAGCCTTTAAAAAGCTCTTGAAAATAACAATCTCGTCCTTCTCTGGCTTCGGGGTAGTTTCTTCTCCCCCGAAGCGAAGTAGCTTCTTCTGATTTTCACTGAAATAACCTGCCTTCACCATCTTGGCGAGATCAGCCTTTGAAACAGTCGACTTTCCGAAATATAGGTGGCTGGGCTTGCTGGGCATGGCAATGCGATAGTCATCTTCGGAGTCAGTTTCTTCAATGTTCTCTTCTCCTTCGGCAGTTGTCGGGTTTGCTTCGGCAGCGGGCATTTCTTCCGCAATCACCAGTCCGGAACGCTGCATTGCTTCGGAGATGGGCACAGTATTCGAACCTTCGGCTTCGTCTCCTTCACGTTCAACTCTGGCAGTAGATCACACTCTGGCCATTTGATTCTGAGTTTGGGGAAGTTAAAACACTTTTTTCTTTTTCCTTTTCTCCCGAAGCTCTTCTTTCTGACGAAGCAGGCTTCGAGGCAGACCTTCGTTCGATTCTGAGAATCAAGCTTCGGCTACAGTTAAAAATTTTGGCAGCAAAACAGTGCAAATTGCAATGAATGCTGTGGTAACTTCACACCTACTCGTCTGTTTATATAGTGCTGCAGGTAAGAAGGCGAAGCGGCAGGATTTTTGCACCAGGCGGGCAGTCACCTGTACTCGCTGCGCAGTGGACCGCAAAGATCAAACAGTAACTCTGCAAGGTGGGACCAACACGAGCTCGGGAATTGAATCGTTTCTCGGCAACGAGCTCAGGGAAGGTGTTTTTTGGACCTTCGGCTTCCCGAAGCTTAAGAGGCTTTTTTCACGGATCAAGCTCGTTACGAAAAACGATCTAGCGCCGCGAAAGGGGCTACTGTTGGGGCCATGCTTCGTTGCGCCGAAGGTCTTACACGAAGAAGCAGCTTCGGCCAAAGTTGTCCCCAAGGGATGGCCGAAGGTTCCTTTTTATGGAGCTTCGGCGTTACAAACCGACATAGAGATAGAATGACCTTTTTATCCATAGAGGTCTAAGTTAATGTTGTAAACTTTTGTAAGGGGCATAATTGTAATTCGTCACAGGCTGCGTCCTGTGTCTATAAATAGATGAACAGTACCCCTGTACTGTTCACGCGAACCTGTCATTTGCTTTCGCATCACACTTGTATTTTCGCCTTCTTCAGGACCGAAGGTACATTTATAATTTGAAGTCATTTGTATTCGTTCATGATAATAAAAATGGAAATGATTCTATGATAACATTTAAATGTTTATTTTATACCTCATGATTTGTATGAATACTTCGTCCCTAGTTATCATGCTTACGAAGGTATGTCCTTCGTAACCTTCGTCCGAAATCCTTTATATCCTGGAGGGATATAATGGTGTGGAGGACGAAGGACCTTAACACTTAACATTTTCTGTGTTGCCTTGTTCTTAACTCTTAGCATTTGAGAACAAGCCCCCAACATACACCTATGTGGATCTCAAATAACTAGGGCCATGAGTTTTTTTGCTATTTTGGGTTTTTTATTTTTAGGCGCTTTCTTTGTTCCAGCACTTAGCTGCATGTTGTTTTTCTTGGGCCTATTTTCTTTTGTACTTTTTTACGGTCCATGCTATCAGGCCATTTCTCAAATTTTACTATTTTTTGTGAGCTATAGCTCATTAGTTCAGTTGTTTTGGGGGTCTTAGAACTACTGAGTCCTATATATTCTTAGGCAACTCGTAAGGCCACTTAGATGTTGTGACTGCCCGCTTAATGACTGAGATGGGTGTTGTTGTCCATGAGATTGGGGTTGCTTCTCTTTGTATTGGCTTGGATTTTGGATGCTTCGGACATGCCTTTGATGAAACCTTCCTCTGGAGCTGCTAGACAACTTCATGTACCTTTGCATCTCTTGTCCATGTTGCCAAAAGTTATTATCAGCTCTAATGTATTCGTCCTTTTTTATGTAGAAGCTTGTCTTGAGATTGAGATGGATTTCTTGGAAAATACTAAGTTGCCTAGCCTAGATGAAGTCCCTTTACCATTGCTTTAACGACGTTGTCATTAGGTACGCTTGGTACCTGAGCACGAAGGCAAATGAACCTTCAAACATAAGCTTGCAAGTACTTGTTTGAGTTCTGAGCACACTAGAACAAAGCTTGGGCAGTTATGGGCATCGTCTAGAAACCTTGAAAACTTCCATGTAGAAGATCCTTCAACTTCTTCCATGATGAGATTGAACCCGATCGAATAGAAGAATAAAAAGTTTGTGCTATATTCTTGACTGCTATGGTGAAGGACTTGGGCATCATTATTATGTTGCCTCCATATAAAGATATTGTTGCCTCATAGCTCATCAAAAATTACTTCAGATCTGATAGACCATCTTATACATTGGGAGCTAAGGTGGCCTATATAAGGTTGTCCATGGTGCTGCCTAAAGATTCACTGTCAAAGGGGATATGTTATCGTAGATGAATGCATTGTGGTTATGACCTTTGGGATAAAGATCCATTATGACACGATAGTAATTGTTTTATGCTTGCTCTTCCTCTTGTCTTGTCTTGTCATGTAAAGCAAAATATACAAATAAAAGAATTGTGAATCATGTTTACCACATTATATTAAAATGTTCATGCTTAGAAGCTTGTTACAAGACACACAGAAATCATCCGAAGGTACGATTGCTCGGATGGCTTCGGAGATGGAGCGTACCGAGCGTGGCAAGAGCACATAAATAGTAAAAGTGTCCCTCTGCATGGGCATTGCACACTTATATATAGGGTCACAATGGCGTACAACTTCGTATAAAATTATATTAGTGCCCTTAAGTCCTATAAACATGGCCTATACAACCTTCTAAGTAGGGAGGCAAGGGGTTTGAAACCCACGGGTACTAGGTTTACAAACCCGCTACCCACGACATGTACAAATTCCTACCCGCTACTCGTGAGTGCCACAAACCCGTGGGTACATAATTACACACACACACAAATATATATATATGTATATATATAGTTTATGTATTAGGAGCCTTGGGCTTCTTATAATTAGAGGAAGCCTTGGTCATGTCTTCCGGTCTGGCTTACCCCGCACCACCTCAATCCGTTGGAGCCAAACTGCAATCTGAAGATCACCTTCTGATTGACTCAATCCACGGTTCACACTGCGTCGCCATCAAACCCTATTCTCACGTCACATCCTCGCCTAGATCCGTCCACGTCCTCGCCCAGATCCGTTTGTGTCCTCGCCCCCTCTGGACTCGCCCAGCCATCGGGCACCAGCGATGCGTCCGCGTCCTTGTGCCCTCCAGGCTTCCCTAGCCGACGGCCACCGGTGATCCATTCGCACCCTCGCCCCCTCCGGACTCGCCCATCCACCGACCATCGGCGATCCATCCATGCCCTCACCCCCTCCGGACCATGCCTGCGCCGCCTCCACGCGCTATGAACTTCCCGTCATGGCCCCGCACACCTTTTCTGTGTTCCTCGAGAAGGGCTTCCTCTCCATCCCCGGGTTCATCCTCACCGGCGACAACCTCATCACCAAGTGCCCCACCTGGTTCTGGTGCATTCTCTACTCATCTCACCCTGCTCTGTCTTCCTTGAAACCTAGAAATAAACATGTGCATTTCAAATATACCATGATTAAAACATATATCTCTTCTCTTGAGATGATCAATATGGTTGTATCTCTTCTCTTGTGATCTTTATTCCTAAATATGTCTTTTATGCTAATTTGAATGTGTTATTATGCTCAATTACCAGATCTCGTGTACACTCCGCATTATAAACATGTAGACCACCAATTATATATCATTTTATGTTCTTTCATTTTATGCTTTTATGCTGATCTTAAATTGGTCCTCACATGATCATGCATCAATACCCAATGATTCAGACTCATTTGTTGCTTCTACGTCCTTACATGAACAACATCAGTAGGTCAAGTCATCTAGCTCTAATTACTACAATGAGCACACATGATCCATCAATGTGATTTTTAATTCCTAAATACATCTTTTATGCTAATTTGAATATTTTATTACGCTCAATTACTAGATCTTGTGTATGCTCCACGTTGTAAACATGTAGACTACTAATTCTGCATTGTTTATGTTCTTCCTTTTTATGCTTTTATGTTGATTTAAATTTGTCCTTTTAATTTAATTTACAAGCAGCCTGATTTAGGATTCATGAAACAATTACAACAGACACTAGGTCGGAAGCATTAAAAATCTTCATGTGGGTATCTTATGTGACCTAATTACCTGATTCTAGTTTTCAATTTGGAATATATAATTTCTTGAAAGCACAAACCTTTACAGACTATATACATACTACACCTGACAATGGAATTGAGAATAGTTGTCATGGCGATGAAGTTTTTTGTTGACGGGGAGGTACTCACATTGCAGTAAAATAAAAAATATTCTTTGAGCTATATTTTTATTAAAATTTCTATTTTTGTTGGGATTTGGTCAGGAAGAAAGGTGTATATCTCAATAGACTTGTGCAGATATTCTGATATGCACCAGGTGAACAACTAACCATTCCTCATTTTGTGTTTTAGTAAGCAATCGATTACTTGTTAGCTTTTCATAGAGGTCCGCCAGTTACTAGACTTTGTCTCAAATAATCAATATTGGCAGGCATGGTCTTGAAATGAATGGTGGAAAAGGCATAATCGCAGACCCAAGTCAAAGGAGACAATTGGGATCGACATGTTCAAGGCCAAGACCTTTGCATCCAGGCGCAGTCATCGTGTTCGACGTTTTGTGTGTAAGGCTAGCTATTTTTATTCAGATGTTAGAATTTGAGAGGGCCTTTAATGATTTCTGTAACTCAATATTGCATAAAAAATGAAACTAGTCTTCAAGTAATTGGATGGAGAGGGGCTTATAGCCATAGGCATATGTTGTCAAATGTTCTGCAAGCCCAATGAAATGAATTCTGTTTGAAAAATTCACAAATGGAATCCACATTCTTTCGCTCCAGGTTCTTAAGAACATAAATTTATTTTTATCATCTAGCTTATGGTATTATTATGCTGATACTATGCACAATTTCTGTTTTAGCATGGGTAGATTACTATTCATTGGACTTTTTCATTTACCTCATGTTTTATGGGTGATTTGGATAAACATGAGTATATCCTTCAGGTTTACATATTGTCTTAGAAAACAAGGACATAGTAATTTTAGTGAGAAAAAATATGTTACATATTTATAGCTTCTAATAGCATTTTTAAATGTGTGAACAGGGATGTCATGTTATTTCCTAAAATTATTTATCTTTACATATTTATAGCTTCCAATAGAATTTTTTAAATATGTGAACTGGGATGTCATGTTATTTCCTAAAATTATTTGCCTTTATGCAACTACCCCGCCTTCTGTTTTCTGAAAGACTAACAATTCAGATTGGTTTCAGACACTTTTAGCTTAGTTTGACTATATTCGCTACCATTAGGGAAAAACCATCATAATGTTTGTGATGTGGCTTAATGATTTTCATCCAGATTATCATAGCTGATGAATCACATTTTATGAAGAATGGCTAAGCAAAGAAAACGGTTGCTTCACTTCCTGTTTTGTAGGTTTGGTGCTTCTTATGAGGAAAACACATTTTTTTGTTAGTATAAATAGTATATGCCAAATTTTGTACTTTTTGAAGAGAACACACACCAAATTCTACTCAAAGATTACCTTCTCATCTTAGATAAACACCTTCTTCTAATGTCTATCCATTGTTTTTGATTCATGATTTTTTTCTTTCTGTTTTTTCTTGTAGCTATGAAAGCATGTGTCTGAGGTCGCTTCATGCAACTAACGATTCTGGTTAAGACTATCCAACCTTATGATATAGCAGGCAGCAATTAGACATATCTATCATGATCCTTCCATAGTTTAATGAGTATTATGTTTTTCTGTAAAGCCTAGAAATGCTTATTTTGTTAACGCATAGAAAACCAATGACAAAGATGTAGAATTTTTATGAAAGTCAAAACGGAGATCGACGATTTACGCTAAAACTTGTACTCATTTATGTTGTTTTGGTTCACATTTTTTGTTGAAATCTGTTAGAGATAGAACCCGTGCACGCTCGGAAGCGCACGATTTTTATGCCATAATTCGTTCCCCATTCGCGTGTTACGAAATAGGTTGATGATTTACACTAATTTTTTTACTCGTTTACGTCGTTTTGGTTCACGCTTTATGCTAAAATCCGTTCAAGCCATAAAATCCGCGCACGATCGGGTGTGCACGATTTTCACGCCGTAATTCAAGCCCTATTCGCCGTTATGCAACAGATCGACGATCTACGCTAAAATTCATACTCATTTACGCTGTTATGGTTCACATTTTACGCTAGAATCTATCCGAGCCAGAACCCGTGCATGAACGGACGCGCGTGATTTTCACGCCATAATTTTTGGGCCCCATTCTCTATTACATAACAAATCCGTGATTTACGCTAAAACATGTAATCATTTATGCTATTTTAGTTCACATTTACGCTTTGATCCGTCTGAGCCAGAAACACACGCATCGGGCGCGCGCCAGCACTACCTGCAAACGCGCGAGGGTCTGCCTGGCTAGGACTTCCTGATACTAATGGAAGTCCTGATACAATCTGGATGAAAATCATTAAGCCACATCACAATCATTACGATGGTTTTTCCCTAATGGAAGCAAATACATTCAAACTAAGCTAAAAGTGTTCGAAACCAATATGAATTGTTAGTCTTTCAGGAAACAGAAGGCAGGATAGTTGCATAAAGGCAAACAATTTTAGGAAATAACATGACATCCCAGTTCACATATTTAAAATATTCTATTGGAAGCTATAAATATGTAAAGATAAACAAGTTCAGGAAATAGCATGACATCCTTGTTCACACATTTAAAATGCTATTAGAAGCTATAAATATGCAACATATTTTTTCTTACTAAAATGACTATGTGCTTGTTTTCTAAGACAATATGTAAACCTGAAGGATATATTCAAGTTTATCCAAATCACCCATAAAACATGAGGTAAATGAAAAGTCCAATGAATAATAATATACCCATGCTAAAACAGAAATTGTGCACAGTATCAGCATAATAATACCATAAGCTAGATGATAGAAATAAATTTCTATTCTTAAGAACTTGCAGCAAAAGAATATGGATTCCATTTGTGAATTTTTCAAACATAATTCATTTCATTGGGCTTGCAGAACATTTGATACCATATGCCTATGGTTATAAGCCCCTCTCCATCCAATTACTTGAAGGACAGTTTCATTTTTTATGCAATATTGAGTTATAGAAATCATTGAAGGCCCTCTTAAATTCTAACATCTGAATAAAAAATAGCCAAGCTTACATTGCCTTACACACAAAACGTCGAACACGATGACTACGCCTGGATGCAAAGGTCTCGGCCTTGAACATGTCGATCCCTATTATCTCCTTACATGTTTATTTCTAGGTTTCAAGGAATATAGATCAGGGTGAGATGAGTATAGAATGCACCAGAACCAGGTGGGGCACTTGGCGATGAGGTTGTCGCCGACGAGGATGAACCCGAGGATGGAGAGGAAGCCCTTCTCGAGGAGCACAGAAACAATGTGCGGGGTCATGACGGGAAGTTCATAGGGCGTGGAGGCGGCGCGGGCGTGGTCCGGAGGGGGCGAGGGCATGGATGGATTGCCAGTGGTCGACGGCTGGGCGAGCCCGAAGGGGGCGAGGGTGCGAATGGATCGCCGGTGGCGGGCGGCTGGGTAAGTCAGAGGGGGCAATGACGCGGACACATCGCTGGTGGCCAGCAGCTGGGCGAGTCTAGAGGAGGCGAGGACACGAACGAATCTGGGCGTGGACATAGGCGGATCTAGGCGAGGATGTGACGTGATAATAGGGTTTGATGGCTGAAAGGGAATTAGGCTTACACCTAGTCCCTAAATAATTTTGGTGGTTGAATTGCCCAACACAAATATTGGACTAACTAGTTTGCTCTAGTGTATAAGTTATACAGGTGCAAAAGGTTCACACTTAACCAATAAAATGACCATGTGTTGGGTTCAACAAAAGGACAAAGGAGCAACCAAAGGCTCCTCTGGTCTGGCGCACCGGACTGTCCGGTGTGCCACCGGACAGTGTCCGGTGCACCAGAGGACTTCAGCTCAAACTCGTCGCCCTCGGGAAATTTCCAGAGCCCGCGCCCTAAAATTCACCGGACTGTCCGGTGTACACCGGACAGTGTCCGGTGCTCATTTGTGACGCGGCTCAGGAACTCACCAGTCTCGGGAATTCGCGAAGGCTGCTCCGCTATAATTCACCGGACATGTCCGGTGTACACCGGACTGTCCGGTGCAACCTCGGGGCAACGGCTACTTCGCGCCAACGGTCACCTGCAGGCGCATTTAATGCGCGCCAGAAGCGCGCAGTCGTCAGGCACGCAGGAGCAGGTGCACCGGACATCGAACAGTACATGTCCGGTGTGCACCGGACATCCAGGCGGGCCCAGATGTCAGAACTCCAACGGTCAAATTGCAACGGTTTTGGTGACGTGGCTGTCGCACCGGACATGTCCGGTGTGCACCGGACTGTCCGGTGTGCCATCGAACAGACAGCCTCACCAAACGGCTAGTTTGGTGGTTGGGGCTATAAATACCCCCAACCTCCCCACATTCAAAGCATCCAAGTTTTCCAACTTCCAACCACTATACAAGAGCTAGCATTCATTGCAAAGCACACCAAAAGAGATCAAATCCTCTCCCAACTCCACACAAAGCCCTAGTGACTAGAGAGAGTGATTTGTAGTGTTCATTTGAGCTCTTGCGCTTGGATCGCTTCTTTTTCTTTGGCATTCTTTCTTGTGATCAAACACTCACTTGTAATTGAGGCAAGAGACACCAATTGTGTGGTGGTCCTTGCGGGAAGTTTGATTCCCAAGTGATTTGAGAAAGAGAAGCTCACTCGGTCCGAGGGACCGTTTGAGAGAGGGAAGGGTTGAAAGAGACCCGGCCTTTGTGGCCTCCTCAACGGGGAGTAGGTTTGAGAAAACCGAACCTCGGTAAAACAAATCCGCGTGTCTCACTTCATTATTCGCTTGCGATTTGTTTTGCGCCCTCTCTCGCGGACTCTATTATATTTCTAACGCTAACCCGGCTTGTAGTTGTGATTATTTTTGAGATTTTCAGTTTCGCCCTATTCACCCCCCCTCTAGGCGACTTTCAATTGGTATCAGAGCCCGGTGCTTCATTAGAGCCTAACCGCTCGAGGTGATGTCGGGAGATCACACCAAGAGGGAGATGGAGACCGGCGACAAGCCCACTACAAGACAAGGGAGCACTTCATCGGAAGAGTCCCGCACCAAGAGGAGGGAGAAGAAGAAGGACTCCTCCAAACGGAAGGAGAAAAGATCTTCCTCTTCTCACCACAAAGAGAAGAAGGAAAAATCCTCTTCTCACAAGTCGCATCGGAAAGGCGACAAGCACAAGAGGATGAGGAAGGTGGTCTACTACGAGACCGACACGTCATCAACATCCACCTCCGACTCCGATGCACCGTCCGTAACTTCTAAGCGCCAAGAGCGCAAGAAGTTTAGTAAGATCCCCTTAAACTATCCCCGTACATCTAGACATACTCCATTACTTTCCGTTCCATTAGGCAAACCGCCAACTTTTGATGGCGAAGATTATGCTAGGTGGAGTGATTTAATGAAATTTCATCTAACCTCACTCCACAAAAGTATATGGAATGTTGTTGAGTTTGGAGCACAGGTACCATCAATAGGGGATGAGGATTATGATACGGACGAAGTGGCCCAAATCGAGCACTTCAACTCCCAAGCCACAACCATACTCCTCGCCTCTTTAAGCAAGGAGGAATACAACAAAGTGCAAGGGTTGAAGAATGCAAAGGAGATTTGGGACCTACTCAAGACCGCGCACGAGGGTGATGAACTCAGCAAGATCACCAAGCGGGAAACGATCGAGGGGGAGCTCGGTCGCTTCCGTCTTCGCCAAGGGGAGGAGCCACAAGATATGTACAATCGGCTCAAGACCTTGGTGAACCAAGTGCGCAACCTCGGGAGCAAAAAGTGGGATGACCACGAGGTGGTTAAGGTTATTTTAAGAGCTCTTATTTTCCTTAACCCCACTCAAGTTCAATTAATTCGTGGTAATCCTAGATATCCACTAATGACCCCCGAGGAAGTTATCGGGAATTTTGTGAGCTTTGAACGCATGATTAAGGGCTCAAAGAAGATCAACGAGCTTGACGAACCTTCCACATCCGAGGCGCAACCGATGGCCTTCAAGGCAACGGAGGAGAAGAAGGAGGAGTCTACACCAAGTAGACAACCAATTGATGCCTCCAAGCTTGACAATGAGGAGATGGCCTTAATCATCAAAAGCTTTCGGCAAATCCTCAAGCAACGGAAAGGGAAGGATTACAAATCCCGTTCCAAGAAGGTTTGCTACAAATGTGGTAAGCCCGGTCATTTTATTGCAAAATGTCCTATGTCTAGTGACAGTGACAGGGGCGACGACAAGAAGGGAAAGAGGAGAGATAAGAAGAAATATTACAAGAAGAAGGGCGGCGATGCCCATGTTTGCCGGGAATGGGACTCCGACGAGAGCTCCACCGAGTCCTCCTCCGACGAGGACGCCGCCAACATCGCCGTCACCAAGGGACTCCTCTTCCCCAACGTCGGCCACAAGTGCCTCATGGCAAAGGACGGCAAAAGGAAGAAGGTTAAATCTAACTCCTCCACTAAATATGAATCTTCTAGTGATGATAATGCTAGTGGTGAGGAAGATAATTTGCGTAACCTTTTTGCCAACCTTAACATGGAACAAAAGGAAAAAATTAAATGAGCTAATTAGTGCCATCCATGAAAAGGACGATCTCTTGGACTCCCAAGAGGACTTCCTAATCAAGGAAAATAAGAAACATGTTAAGGTTAAAAATGCTTATGCTCTAGAGGTAGAAAAATGTAACAAATTATCTAGTGAGCTAAGCACTTGCCATGACACTATTGCCAACCTTAGAAATGAAAATGCTAATTTAATTGCTAAGGTTGATTCTCATGTTTGTATTGATTCAACTTCCTATCCTAGAAATGATAATGTTGATTTGCTTGCTAGGATTGATGAGTTGAATGTTTATATTGCTAGCCTTAGAAATGAGAATGACAAATTAATTGCTAAGGCTAAAGAATTTGATGTTTGCAATGTTACAATTTCCGACCTTAGAACTAAGAATGATATGTTGCATGCTAAGGTTGTTGAATTCAAATCTTGCAAACCATCTACATCTACC
Source organism: Zea luxurians (assembly GCA_029449295.1). Taxonomy (NCBI): domain Eukaryota; kingdom Viridiplantae; phylum Streptophyta; class Magnoliopsida; order Poales; family Poaceae; genus Zea; species Zea luxurians. The sequence goes on along the minus strand of JAOPSE010000020.1, from coordinate 23,614,900 downwards.
GTTGAGCACACTTCTACTTGCACTAGATGTAGAGATATTGATGTTAATGCTATTCATGATCACATGTCTTTAATTAAACAACAAAATGATCATATAGCAAAGCTAAATGCTAAAATTGCCGAGCATAACTTGGAAAATGAAAAGTTTAAAATTGCTAGAAGTATGCTCTATAATGGGAGACGCCCTGGCATCAAGGATGGCATTGGCTTCCAAAGGGGAGACAATGTCAAACTTAATGCCCCTCCTAAGAACTTGTCTAACTTTGTTAAGGGCAAGGCTCCCATGCCTCAGGATAACGAGGGTTACATTTTGTACCCTGCCGGTTATCCCGAGAGCAAAATCAAGAAAAGTCACTCTAGGAAGTCTCACTCTGGCCCTAACCATGCTTTTATGTATAAGGGTGAGACATCTAGTTCTAGGCAACCAACCCGTGCTAAGTTGCCTAGAAAGAAAATTCCTAATGCATCAAATGATCATGCTATTTCATTCAAAACTTTTGATGCATCATATGTTTTGACTAACAAATCCGGCAAGGTAGTTGCCAAGATTGTTGGGGGCAAACACAAGGGATCAAAGACTTGTGTTTGGGTACCCAAGGTTCTTGTTTCTAATGCCAAAGGACCCAAAGCCGTTTGGGTACCTAAAGTCAAGAACTAAAATTGTTTTGTAGGTTTATGCATCCGGGGGCTCAAGTTGGATACTCGACAGCGGGTGCACAAACCACATGACAGGGGAGAAAAAGATGTTCTCCTCATATGAGAAAAACCAAGATCCCCAACGAGCTATCACATTCGGGGATGGAAATCAAGGTTTGGTCAAAGGATTGGGTAAAATTGCTATATCACCTGACCATACTATTTCCAATGTTTTTCTTGTAGATTCTTTAGATTACAATTTGCTTTCCGTATCCCAATTATGTCAAATGGGTTACAACTGTCTATTTACTGATATAGGTGTTACTGTCTTTAGAAGAAGTGATGATTCAATAGCATTTAAGGGAGTGTTAGAGGGTCAGCTATACTTGGTAGATTTTGATAGAGCTGAACTTGACACTTGCTTGGTTGCTAAGACTAACTTGGGTTGGCTCTGGCACCGCCGATTAGCCCATGTTGGAATGAAGAATCTTCACAAGCTTCTAAAGGGAGAACACATTTCAGGACTAACCAATGTTCATTTTGAGAAAGACAGGATTTGTAGCGCATGCCAAGCCGGGAAGCAAGTTGGCACTCATCATCCACACAAGAACATCATGACGAGTGACAGGCCACTGGAGCTCCTACACATGGATTTATTCGGTCCGATTGCTTACATAAGCATCGGCGGGAGTAAGTACTGTCTAGTCATTGTGGATGATTATTCTCGCTTCACTTGGGTGTTCTTTTTGCAGGACAAATCTCATACCCAAGAGACCTTAAAGGGATTCTTGAGACGGGCTCAAAATGAGTTTGGCTTAAGGATCAAGAAAATTAGAAGCGACAATGGGACGGAGTTCAAGAACTCTCAAATTGAAGGTTTCCTTGAGGAGGAGGGCATCAAGCATGAGTTCTCTTCTCCCTACACTCCACAACAAAATGGTGTAGTGGAGAGGAAGAATCGAACTCTATTGGACATGGCAAGAACCATGCTTGATGAGTACAAGACACCGGATCGGTTTTGGGCCGAAGCAGTCAACACCGCTTGCTACGCCATCAACCGGTTATATCTTCACCGAATCCTCAAGAAGACATCCTATGAACTCCTAACCGGTAAAAAGCCAAATATTTCATATTTTAGAGTTTTTGGTAGCAAATGTTTTATACTTGTTAAAAGAGGTAGAAAATCTAAATTTGCTCCTAAAACTGTAGAAGGCTTTTTACTAGGATATGACTCAAACACAAGGGCATATAGAGTCTTTAACAAGTCCTCAGGACTTGTTGAAGTTTCTTGTGACGTTGTGTTTGATGAGACTAACGGCTCTCAAGTAGAGCAAGTTGATCTTGATGAGATAGGTGAAGAACAGGCTCCATGCATAGCGCTAAGGAACATGTCCATTGGGGATGTGTGTCCTAAGGAATCTGAAGAGCCTCCACATGCACAAGATCAACCATCCTCCTCCATGCAAGCATCTCCACCAACTCAAATTGAGGATGAGGCTCAAGATGATGAACAAGAAGATCAAGAAGATGAGCCACCTCAAAATGACGGCAACGATCAAGGGGGAGATGCAAATGATGAAGACAAGGAGGATGAACAACCAAGGCCGCCACACCCAAGAGTCCACCAAGCAATACAACGAGATCACCCCGTCGACACCATCCTCGGCGACATTCATAAGGGGGTAACTACTCGATCTCGTGTTGCACATTTTTGTGAACATTACTCTTTTGTTTCCTCTATTGAGCCACACAGGGTAGAGGAAGCACTTCAAGATTCGGATTGGGTGATGGCGATGCAAGAGGAGCTCAACAATTTCACAAGGAATGAGGTATGGCATTTAGTTCCACGTCCTAATCAAAATGTTGTAGGAACCAAGTGGGTCTTCCGCAACAAGCAAGATGAGCATGGTGTGGTGACAAGGAACAAAGCTCGACTCGTGGCCAAGGGGTATTCACAAGTCGAAGGTTTGGATTTTGGTGAAACCTATGCACCCGTAGCTAGGCTTGAGTCAATTCGCATATTATTGGCCTATGCTACTTACCATGGCTTCAAGCTTTATCAAATGGACGTGAAGAGTGCCTTCCTCAATGGACCAATCAAGGAGGAGGTCTATGTTGAGCAACCTCCCGGCTTTGAAGACAGTGAGTACCCTAACCATGTTTATAGGCTCTCTAAGGCGCTTTATGGGCTCAAGCAAGCCCCAAGAGCATGGTATGAATGCCTTAGAGATTTCCTTATTGCAAATGGCTTCAAAGTCGGCAAAGCCGATCCTACTTTATTCACCAAAACACTTGATAATGATTTGTTTGTATGCCAAATTTATGTTGATGATATTATATTTGGGTCTACTAACAAATCTACATGTGAAGAATTTAGTAGGATCATGACACAGAAATTCGAGATGTCTATGATGGGGGAGTTGAAGTATTTTCTAGGATTTCAAGTCAAACAACTCCAAGAGGGCACATTCATTTGCCAAACAAAGTATACTCAAGACATTCTAAGCAAGTTTGGAATGAAGGATGCCAAGCCCATTAAGACTCCCATGGGAACAAATGGGCATCTCGACCTCGACACGGGAGGTAAGTCCGTGGATCAAAAGGTATACCGGTCGATGATTGGTTCATTGCTTTATTTATGTGCATCTCGACCGGACATTATGCTATCCGTATGCATGTGTGCAAGATTTCAAGCCGACCCTAAGGAATCACACCTTACGGCCGTAAAACGAATCTTGAGGTATTTGGCTTATACTCCTAAGTTTGGGCTTTGGTACCCTCGGGGATCCACTTTTGATTTGATTGGTTATTCGGATGCCGATTGGGCGGGGTGTAAGATTAATAGGAAGAGCACATCGGGGACTTGCCAGTTCTTGGGAAGATCCTTGGTGTCATGGGCTTCAAAGAAGCAAAATTCGGTCGCTCTTTCTACCGCCGAAGCCGAGTATATTGCCGCAGGCCATTGTTGCGCGCAATTGCTTTGGATGAGGCAAACCCTGCGGGACTACGGTTACAAATTAACCAAAGTTCCTCTTCTATGTGATAATGAGAGTGCAATCCGCATGGCAGATAATCCCGTTGAGCATAGCCGCACTAAACACATAGCCATTCGGTATCATTTTCTTCGGGATCACCAACAGAAGGGGGATATCGAGATTTCTTACATTAACACTAAAGATCAATTAGCCGATATCTTTACCAAGCCACTTGATGAACAATCTTTTACCAGACTTAGGCATGAGCTTAATATTCTCGATTCTAGGAATTTCTTTTGCTAAACTTGCACACATAGCTCATAAGAATACCTTTGATCATGTCTCTTTTATATGCTATGACTAATGTGTTTTCAAGTGTATTTCAAACCAAGTCATAGGTATATTGAAAGGGAATTGGAGTCTTCGGCAAAGACAAAGGCTTCCACTCCGCTCTACTACTCATCCTTCGCCGTCGCTCCACATCACTCTCCATCGTTGGTATAATATTCACTCATTTATTTTATGACCAAAGGCGGAGAAAGTACTTCTAAGGGCTCTAATAATTCCGTTTTTGGCGATTCATGCCAAAGGGTGAGAAAATATGAGTCCAAAGCAAAAGGACCGCACCACCACCCTAATTTTACCCTAATTTTAAAACTAATGGTTGTCAATCGGATGAAAAATTTCAAAATTGGTATCTCTTTGTGCTCTAAAGGGGGAGCAAGTAGTATTTTCAAAATTGATGTCTTAAAACCCTCTTGAACACTAAGAGGAGACTTTATTTGAGGGGGAGTTTTGTTTAGTCAAAGGAAAAGCATTTGGCACAAAGGAAGAAAATTTCAAAACTTGAAAATGCTTTGCAAAATTTTATTCATTTACCTTTGACTATCTTGCAAAAGGACTTTAAAAAGAATTTACAAAAGAGTTTGCAAAAACAAAACTTGTGGTGCAAATATGGTCCAATATGTCAAAAACAAAGAAAACAATCCATGCGCATCATGTAAATATTTATATTGGCTCAATTCCAAGCAACCTTTGCACTTACATTATGCAAACTAGTTCAATTATGCACTTCTATATTTGCTTTGGTTTGTGTTGGCATCAATCACCAAAAAGGGGGAGATTGAAAGGGAATTAGGCTTACACCTAGTCCCTAAATAATTTTGGTGGTTGAATTGCCCAACACAAATATTGGACTAACTAGTTTGCTCTAGTGTATAAGTTATACAGGTGCAAAAGGTTCACACTTAGCCAATAAAATGACCATGTGTTGGGTTCAACAAAAGGACAAAGGAGCAACCAAAGGCTCCTCTGGTCTGGCGCACCGGACTGTCCGGTGTGCCACCGGACAGTGTCCGGTGCACCAGAGGACTTCAGCTCAAACTCGTCGCCCTCGGGAAATTTCCAGAGCCCGCGCCCTAAAATTCACCGGACTGTCCGGTGTACACCGGACAGTGTCCGGTGCTCATTTGTGACGCGGCTCAGGAACTCGCCAGTCTCGGGAATTCGTGAAGGCTGCTCCGCTATAATTCACCGGACATGTCCGGTGTACACCGGACTGTCCGGTGCAACCTCGGGGCAACGGCTACTTCGCGCCAACGGTCACCTGCAGGCGCATTTAATGCGCGCCAGAAGCGCGCAGTCGTCAGGCACGCAGGAGCAGGTGCACCGGACATCGAACAGTACATGTCCGGTGTGCACCGGACATCCAGGCGAGCCCAGAAGTCAGAACTCCAACGGTCAAATTGCAACGGTTTTGGTGACGTGGCTGTCGCACCGGACATGTCCGGTGTGCACCGGACTGTCCGGTGTGCCATCGAACAGACAGCCTCACCAAACGGCTAGTTTGGTGGTTGGGGCTATAAATACCCCCAACCTCCCCACATTCAAAGCATCCAAGTTTTCCAACTTCCAACCACTATACAAGAGCTAGCATTCATTGCAAAGCACACCAAAAGAGATCAAATCCTCTCCCAACTCCACACAAAGCCCTAGTGACTAGAGAGAGTGATTTGTAGTGTTCATTTGAGCTCTTGCGCTTGGACCGCTTCTTTTTCTTTGGCATTCTTTCTTGTGATCAAACACTCACTTGTAATTGAGGCAAGAGACACCAATTGTGTGGTGGTCCTTGCGGGAAGTTTGATTCCCAAGTGATTTGAGAAAGAGAAGCTCACTCGGTCCGAGGGACCGTTTGAGAGAGGGAAGGGTTGAAAGAGACCCGGCCTTTGTGGCCTCCTCAACGGGGAGTAGGTTTGAGAAAACCGAACCTCGGTAAAACAAATCCGCGTGTCTCACTTCATTATTCGCTTGCGATTTGTTTTGCGCCCTCTCTCGCGGACTCTATTATATTTCTAACGCTAACCCGGCTTGTAGTTGTGATTATTTTTGAGATTTTCAGTTTCGCCCTATTCACCCCCCCTCTAGGCGACTTTCAATGGCGACGCGGTGTGAACCGTGGATTGAGTCAATCGGAAGGTGGTCTTCAGGTTGCAGTTTGGCTCTAACAGATTGAGGTGGTGCGGGTTAGCCAGACTGGAAGACATCACCAGGGCTTTCTCTAGTTATAAGTTGTGTGCGCGCGCGCACAGCTTCACCCAACCGGTAGTTCTGAATGATCTTCGGTAATTATCGATAATGATTGAGTGATATTCAGTCATTATGGAAATCACTGACTAAGTGAAGATTCACCCTAGGTGACAAATGCGGGTATGTGGGCACAGATACAATTTTTTTCATACCCACAAAGAAAACTCGTCGGGTTAAGAATGAAACCCGCACCTGTGCCCACCAGTATAAAGTCACACCAAAATCCACACCCTATACGGATTTTATCCACGGGCACGGGCGGAGCTACAGGGTATGCCCGGCATACCCCGCATTCCATACATTGAGTGAGTATGTATGTACTCCCTCCAGTGCAGTAAAAGTAGTCGTTTAGGACATGATTGTGCATACCAAGGAGTGATTAATTATCATAGAGTTTTCCCTGTTTGCCCCTATTAAATAGGGATATGGGTGCATTAACGTCACTAAAACAATCAGGCTTGATTGGTTGCTGCAGCAGCTCCAATGCATTTTAGACTGGAGGTTCAAGTTCGATTCCTCTTAAATGCATCTTTTTTTGTGCAATTACTAGGGGCAATAACGTCCAAATCCCAGACCCACGTGCGCTATGACTTCTTTTTGTGCACGCTCGGTCACGCGCAGGATGACTTCTTTTACTGCACCGGAGGGAGTACGTATTTCTAGAAAAAAGGGAAAAAATACTTGTCTGAATACCTGAGAGCTAAACGTGTAGGAACGTTGTGAACCGACATCGAAACAAGCTCCACGCTGCCCAATACCCTGTGCGGGAGACAACTACTATGTGCCATCACCACGTGGCCCATTTCATGAACGTATGAAGCTAAAAAAAAGTCTCGTATATATCCATCAGATCAGAGTTGGTTCACTCAAGATAAATATTTCACTACTTTATAAAAAATAATAGTGGTTCACTCAATATAACAAGTTCATAGTTAAACATGAAAATCTGAGAAGATCTGGACACCTGCTCTGGAATAGCAGCAGCAGGGTGCTCTGACGTGCAAATTGGAGAGGGTGATAGGAACAGGTGTGGTGCTGCACTGCTGCCGTCAAGTTGAACAACAGTATAGGTGTTTTATTCTGAAATTCTAGGGAGAGTAGATAAAAGGGTAGAGGGTGATGTGGGAGGGTTTAAGTGAGAATTTTGCATCTACTGTTGAATGCAGATTTGATGATGGCTAAGATTGTGTTTTTGCACGTTTGCACTACTATAATCGTTTGCACGTGATATATGCCCTTATATATGAATATATTTTGACGGCATACCTTAAACTAAAATCCTAGATCCGCTACTGCCCACGGGATAAAATGTGTATTTTGCCATCTCTACTTTTAAGGGTAATATGCTCCACAAGACGTGTCACGCACACCTCTTTCGTCCTCTTTCATATCCATGTTGTGGGGACATCCCTTGGTCGTGGCGAGGTGCTTCGTTTAAGCCATTATGACAAAGCTATTACTTCTATCGTCATCCATGAAAATGGAGCTATAACACGAAAGCTGGTCCGTTATCCTTGAAACAAACTCGAAAACAGCTGAAACCTGTCAGCTTGAGGACCTTTGGTAATGGCACGCCCCCAATAAAAGTCAACAATAACAACATTCATATAATAAAGTTGGCTTTTAAGTTATTCTCTTGTTTCTTTCTTTTTCATCCTTTTGTCTAGGAGCCCGTATAGTAGCTGACTTTGCATGAGAGCCAACTTTCCCTGCTTCTTGATGTCTCTCTCATCCACGTAAGAGCAAGTATAATAATAAGCTGTCAGCAGGCTAAATCATATGGAGGAGAGAGAAGAGGAGAAATGAGTTGTAGACTTACCACCGGTGCTTAGACTCAAGAACCAAAAAACTACGTGAGAGAGATAAGTGGGTCATATATTAATAATAAAGAGCTAACTACTATACATACTGGTTAAGACATTGGCTACAAGGATCTTTATAGCCAGCAGTTAACTATATTATTAACCTTGCTCTGAGTAAAGATGCCATGTAATACATACGCTTGAGGTCGTTACTATACTTGTTCTTAGTTTAAGTCAATAAGATTATGGAAGGTAGGACGGAGTTAGGTAGGCCATATAAATAGGGAAGTGAGATATATAGCTCGTTACTATACTGATTTAATATCTAATGAAATTTATTAGTAGTTCGAGCCTACGACTCCTAGAAGAAACCGCCATGGTTCATTGGCCAAGGTCAATCCAAGCAATTCAAGCAAAAGCAAACATACCCATGTTGACAAGGCTTCTCTTTTTCCCAAACCTCACTTCTCCCGAAGTATTAGGGTATCTCACTTCCCTGATTCCCTCTTCCCTTGCAGCAGGCTAGCATTGCAAGGCACGTGGTCATGGCAGGCCAAGGCCAGCCAAAGGATCTCTATAGAGTAAGGGCATATACAACACCAGTTTAGTTTTTCAAGTGTAATAGATGGTTAAGAAATTATATGATACAACTCTAAGATTCTGGATTAAAAATACAGCTAAGAGACATCGCGTATGAAAAGTCATGAAAAGATGAGTTTTTCACGAAGAGCATGTCTATTGTATTTTTTTTACTTAACTCCAAGAAGACACTATATTAAATAGGGTTGCACATACTCTTAAAAGTCACATTTGCCACTTTATTTGTTAATTTATCTGAGAACTAGTTGTTCTCCGTTACCTTAACATGATTGATTATCATGAGATAGTTTACATTTACGTTAACATGATTGATTATCATGAGATAGTTTATATGCAAATATATCAGTTTTTCACCGTACAGTTCTGGCGATGCGTACAATGAGCGAGCCAGCATACACATAGAGAGAAGTAAAGAAAGCGAAATGTTTTTTTTTCTGTGGACTTTGGAAAGGAATCTTTGTGTCCCTTTGGAAAGGCTGTGTCTTGAGTAGTAGGAGGGTTAGCCTAGCCTTGGGGCATGCATGCACAGTGCACAGTGCAATGGAAATGCATGCACGAGGCGGATGGCCGCTGGAATCCTACTAGGGCCTGCTAGAGTTCATACGCTAGAATCCAAGGGATTAGCGTTAAACAAAACTCAAAGGCTACTGCTAGTAATTTGCATCGCTCGCTCGCGATTCGATCAGCTGATTCTCACCTGCTCTCGCTTTGGATTTCGCATCGCATCGCATCTCATCTCATATCATCTCTCCGGCATATAGTGTATTGTATGCGCCACACTGAGTCTGTGTCCAACAAAAGCTTTTTATCACACTTTTTACTTTAAACTCAACTCTATAAAGAGCATTATAAAACATTTTTTTACATAAACATATACGTGTTCTGTTAATAAGCACTACTTGGCGTGACAAGTCCTGTAACCCACTTCCCAATTACCATGCATGTATTGGCCATACACTCCATCCATTGTCATCATTTTTCAAATTAAAGAGCAATGTTTGCATCTCTTCAGTTTATTCATTCATTCACGAGTTTTCAATTACCAAAACTATGTATTGCATTGCACAGTTCGGTCGTCGCTTTATTTCTTATTCTACTTTTCTACGTGATAAAATTAATACCATAGTGTTGAGCACCATATATAGCAACCGGAAGGCCGGACTATCCGGCCAAGTGATCCAGACGGTCCAAGGGTTAGCTCGGACGGTTCGTCATTAAATCAGATCAGGCGAGATATCTCCATTTTCTATACATGTTTATCCATCTAAATATATGGAGTTTGTTGAGAAATGCTTGGAACTGATCTTGACCCCCCCTATATAAATGAAGGGTACGACCGATTACGCGCATGACCAATTAAACAAATCGATCAAATTTACTTTGTTTACTTCGTTCTTTGTCGCATTAGGAGTATGCGTAATTTAGACCAAGTGTAGCTTTCCCAAACCTTTAATTTTCATCCCTCTTCGACTCTACGTCGAACGTCCTGGGTGGCCTGCCGATCCTAGGGCACCTCCTGGAACTCTCCTCTCTGACAGGGTCCCTCCCAAGTGGCGAGATCTATGGTTCCTCGACCCTCTGCGCGCATGGATCGTTCGGCCCTAAAGCACGGACTATCCGGTCGGCGAGCAGAGGACACCCGTTCCTGCAACAGGATCGTGAACCGTCCGATCCTGTGCTGTGGACCATTCGCGCAGCCGCAGAGAGCACCGCCAAATGGCACAACCCCTAGTGTTTGGTCCCTAATCGGAGCCAAAACACTTTTTTGATGACTCTCCTAGGGAGCAAATTGGGTGTGACCTAACATAGATTGCTTGGCCCCATATGGTCGGCTCAAAGGATCACTCCGACATCTCCCCTAGCAACACCATCGAGCCGAATATGGAGAGACTAGCGCATGTGTTTGAAAAATATGTCATTCCCAATTTCCCATTATATATGATGTTGATGCTAGAAATAGTATGCCAAATTCATCGTCTGCAAATGGTTGTTTGCAACCCCAACCATTGTATGGTATGCTGATGAACTCCTATGCTAGGCAGTTGTAGCCTCCTCCACCAATTTGGGATAAACCCACAAATCTGTGCATGACCGTTCGGGCCTGAGCTCGGACCGTTCGACCCAGTGGCGGTTGGCTCCATTTTTTCGTGACGAGCAGTCGAGATCTGCACGAGGGCTAACTGACATGCTCGAAAAGTCCACATATCACACTGGATAGTCCGAGCACACATAGTCTGTGTATCACACCGGACCATCCGAGCACACATTCGTACAGTCCTCATATCACATCGGACCGTACGCAGAACAGGATACCGGTTATTACCAGCAATCCTAACACCTACCTTAGCCAGGCGGACCTTTACCTCCCACGGCTCCTCAACACCATGGCACGACCCCACGAACGCGTGGTTGTGAGCAGTTTTTGGCCCCTAGAAGGTCAAAAAGTTTTAGCATACCTTATGAGGTGCCTAGGGCGAGTATTAATGCCCCCACAGAACCCAAACCCATGGGCAAGGGGACGACATAACGAAACACAAGCAACCACACCATTAGACCAAGGGTCGACGGGCTACCACCGACCGCCATTGATATGGTAAGGGGAAAAATAGATAGGGTATTCCGAGACAAACTCGTAGTTAGCATGACCCATGGAGAGCATTCTTATCGAAAACCCTATGATAACTGATTTCAATATGACCCATATCCCGAGGGTACAAGAATACCTGAATTTTCAAAATTTTCGAGTGAGAAGGGCAGAAGCACACATGAGCTCATAGGAAAATTCCTAACATAACTCGAGGAATTGGCCGATATGGATGCTTTCCGCATTCATTTATTTTTATTATCACTAAATTCCATTTACTCTTGGGCAGAATTAGAGCAAAAATTCCATGACCAATCGAACCAATCAATTAAATCTACTTTTCCTTCGTTCTTCGTCGCATTAGTAAGCATAATTTAGACCTAGTTTAGCTTTTCCCAACCTTCAATCGTTCATTCCTCTTCGACTCTACGTTGTCTAGGGACGTCCCAGGTGGCCTGCCGATCCCGGGCACCCCCTAGAACTCTCCTCCCTGATGGGGTCCCTCCTAGGAGGTGAGATCTAGGGTTCATCGACCCTCTACGCGTGCACAGACCGTCTAGCCCTAGAGTGCGAACCGTCTGACTCGCGAGCAGAGGAGACCTGCTCCTGCAGCGGGTCGTGGACCATCTGGTCCTATACCGCGGATTGTCCGCGCTATCGCAGAGAGCACCACCAGGCGGTACAACCCCTAGTGTTTGGCCCCAAATTGGAGACAACATATTTTTTGTCAACTTCACTGGCCATTTTTTCTCCAAAGAGTTTGAGTTAGACCTGATAGATTTAGCAATACTACGACAAGAAAGGCATGAGCCAGTTAACGATTACATTCAGAGGTTCTAGGACACGAGGAACCGATGTTTCTAAATTCACGTCATAGAAAATAGCTAGCATGATTAGCTTTTAATGGGATGCGGTCATACTTAAAAGAGAAATTAGAAGGCATTCAATTTCTTTACTCTATCTCAATTGCAACAGCGGGGCTTTAGCCTTTGAGAGCTGAAATAAAGATACGTCTAAGGGGACTCATCACTATGTTCACATATTAGAGTGTGATGAAAGTAGTTAAGAAGATGAGTCTCTAGGAATATATGCTGCTGAATTGGTTTGGTCAGCAAAGGCCAAACTACTAGCTTGCTCCTCTTTACAGCCGGTTCAAAAAACAACAGGAAGAGGTTAAGTTTACTTTTAATGTTGCTAAATATGATAAAAATATTTAATGAATTACTCAAAAAATAGCAATATTAAAATTAATCATACTGTCCCATCTGCTGACGAGCTCAAGCGGCACGTTTATTTTAAGTGGCAGAACTCTTTTTCCATGCCACTAATGATTGTAATGTATATCGTCTACAGGTATAAACGGCCATAAATGAGGACTAGTTGAATTATCAAGAAATGCAGGTTGATAAGCAGTCTTTCCCTATCAATGTAATGGATTTTAATGATAAACAGGTCTTGATTCGACCGAATGTGGCCGATAAAGACAAAGTCAAGAGCATCATCATCGACGACTCTCGAGCCTCTGATGAAAACGCAAAATATCATTGCGGGAAAGTTGTTGCTGAGAAGACCCTAGATAGAAAGGAGACCCTAAAGATCACCATAAAGTCCTACAGTGCTAGGGGGCAAACATAGACAAGCGACAGAGGCAAGCTCCACGTTCTACGCATCGCGGACGGTCCGGCTAGTCAATGCGGATGGTCCGGAGCGCTGGTGGACAGTCCGGGCAACACCCGCGGACTGTCGAACAGTGCCCAGGAACAGCAGCGACTGTGTACTTTCAAGCCACGATGTCCCAAAATAGGTACATGGAAGCACAATTCAGTAAAGGCACCTAATCGGCTATTTAAAGCTGACCCAACTTTTGATCAATTACTGTCCAAATATGTTAACAAAAGGGTCGGTTACCATGATTGCCAACAAAGTGACCTCACTCGTGTACCTAGGCGAGACAAGCAAAATCAATTGGGTCATCTCATCAAACAAGGCCGATAAATCGGCCAAAAACTTGGTGCAACAAGCACCAAAAACACCAGCATGGACACATCCACCTTAATATCTGTATTTATATCCACCACCTTATCCACCTACCTATGCATACCCACCCCCACCATATACAACAAACCAGATGTGGGGAATGCCACTATATCTTTATAGGATGCCACAACACCCAGCTTGGGCGCACCCTAAACCTCTGTGTTTGACAAATTAGCACCACCAGTACAAGATCGATTGAGCCCTCCTCGATCCAGTCATCAGACACAGGCCCAACAAGATTGCCGGAATACTTGGCCACAAAGGCTGACCAATCCAGTAGGGGCATAAATTGTTTTATAAATTATTTGCTCTCTACAATAAAAAGGTGAAAAATTATTTGTATCCGAATGGTACCCAAATTTTATATCTATCATTCGAGAAGATATATTATAATTTTAAGGATTACTTTTTACGAAACTTTACAAGATCACTGCTAAAAACAAGGATATAAATTTACATAGCAGATTTCATATTCTATTTATTCACAATCAAAGATAAAAGACCAAAAAATTTGTATCTGCATTAGTACTCGTTTCCATCCCTACCAGCTGGGTGGCGAAATGCACCCACTAATCCAAAGAATGAGGGGGTTGCCTAGGGTTAATTTGTGGAGATGCAAGAACACTAGAACACAAGGATTTAGAGTGGTTTGGGCCGTTGGAGCATAAAACCTATGTCCACTTGTGAGTTGTATTGTTGAGAGCTTGAGTGAGGGTGAAGTGGAGTCTGAGTGAGCTTATCCCGTGTATCTCATGTGCCCTCCCTTTTATAGTTCAAAGGGACACGTACAAGGGTGCTTAGCCCTGATAGGTGGGCCCTAGCGATCTAGTATTAAATATATATAACATGGAGTTTTTGTTGGAATATTCCTCTAATTCCTTTTATATATTTGGAATATGCCTTGGAATATGCTTTCCTGTACGCCTATAAATATAGGCCCTCCCTGTAACTTGTACTCTACGGTTGACAGTGGATCTGTTTTCTCGTGGTTGTTTGCTCCTCCATATTGGAGGGGATTTTCCCACGTAAATCTTTGTGTTTATTTTATTTCCTAACAAGTGGTATCAGAGATAGGGTTAGACACTATAAGGAAAATGGACCCTAGGTCATTTGGATCAATAGGTTTTGGTGTTTGATGATCAACATAACCTGTGGACTAATGTGTTTGCCAGTGTTTATGTTTGTAGTTCACATGATGCTAAAGTTACTTGGACTAAGGAATTGAGGAAAGCAACACCTCAAAAGAAGATATTATGAAGATCACAAGTGAGGATCAACAAGTATCAAGCAAGTCCAAGAAATGAAGACAAGTGTTGCCACATTCGGGTTGTCCGGTGCCACACGTCGGACTGTCCGGTGCATTAGGAAACTGTAGCCCAACAGCTAGTTCTAGGAGGCACTGGTGGGAAGAAGCCACCGGACTGACCGGTGTGACACGCAGACTGTCCGGTGTAAAAGCCGACAGTGCAACAGTCACCTACGGTGTCAGTCCAACGGCTAGGCGCATCGGACAGGGGCACTGACTGTTCGGTGACCCCACCGAACTATCCGGTGTGCCGCAGAGAGCAGCAGCTTTTCTCCAACGGCTAGTTTTGTGTTGGGTCTATAAATACCACCCCAACTAGCCATTTCAAGGTGTGGGAGCCCAAGCAACATTACCAAGGCATATTATAGACATTTCCAAGTGCTCATACACCCAAGTGCTTAATAGAACCACTCGGTCATTAGCGTAGGTGCTTTACAAAGTGCTTAGGTTAGTTAGACCGTTTTAGCGCTTGCTCTAGGTGAATCCTAGTTAGTTGAGTGAGTTTAGAAAAATCACACAACCCCTTGGCTCTTGCGCGAGCCGTTGCAATTGTACTGAGTGGGGCGAGAGTCTTGCGAGACCGTGACAACTATGTTTGTGTTACGATTGCCACCGTGTACCAGAGGGAACGAGGCCCATGGCGTTTCACCCAGAAGCTCATTAGTGGAGACAGCGGGGAGCGTCCGAGAGGAGCCGGAAGCGGAGCACCACTTGCGCGTGAAGGCCCACGACTCTCTATGGAGTTACTCGACCAAGGTGCTTGGCCCTCACGTGGGATTCCCTTTGTGTAGGGGCACCAACGAGGATTAGTTGGGACCTTGCGTGGTTTCGGATACCTTGGTAAAAATACCGGCGTCATCCATGAGAGTTTGTATCTCTACCTTGCTCTTTAGCTTCCACATTTATATTAAGCATTTAAATTTCAATCTTGTCTTTATACTTAGATTGTTTAGGATTGAAAGTTAGCTATTGCGGTAGAGATAGCAACACTTAGACAAAACCTAGTTTGCACATTATAGATTAATTAAATTGCATAGGTTTTAGAAGTCCTAATTCACCCCCCCCCCCTCTTAGGCGTCACCTGTTTCCTTCAATTGGTATCAGAACCTAGTTTGGCTCATTTGAAATGCTTTAACTTCACCGCTAAAAGGGCCGACGCTTTTTAGAGAAAGGGGATGGATACCCATAGACCACCACACTTCGATGGCACTAACTTCCCATATTATAGTGCTAGAATGGCTTGTTAATTACCTAGAGGCTGTTGATCTAGGTGTTTAAAGAGTCATTTGTGACGGGATGAAACCACCCAAAAATCCCGAGAAACCCACCACGGGTGAGGAAAAAGAAATTCATTTAAATGCTAGAGCCAAAAATTGCTTGTATGAATCTCTTAGATTCGATATTTTCAATCAGATTTTTACATTAAAAACTGCTAATGAGATTTGGCTAAAATTGCATGAGCTCCATGACGACACATCCAATGTCCGTGAGCAAAAACATTGCCTAGTCTTAAATGGGTATAATTCTTTTCCTATGAAGGATAATGAGCTTGTTAGAGACATGTATTCTCGTTTGAATCTAATCATCAATGAGCTCAATTCTATTGACATAAATAAGCTAGGTGATGCGGACATTGTGAGGACGATTATCTCCCTACTACCACAACAAATATATGGGAGAATCATCACTATTCTTCACAACATGGAGGACTTGAGTACAATGACCCCGACCATTGTGGTTGGGAAAATCGTGGCCTTTGAGATGTCGTGAAAAATGTGTCAGGGAGAGGAGCCAACTTCCTCAAGGCCATATGATTTTGCATGTGATGAAAAGAAGAGTAAAAAGAAGGCTTCTAGTCCAAGCTCCTCAAGTGAAGAAGAGGAAGAAGAAGAAAGTGATGATGATGAAGATAATCAACCATCAACATCATCCTCTGAGGACGAAGAAACAATCTGACACGTCAAAAAGGTAATGGGGATGATCCACAAGATTAATCTAATGGGTGTGGCCCTACAGGTAGAGGATCTTCTCTTTAACATTGATAGGAAAAACAAAAGAAAGGGAGGATGCTTCGCATGCGGGGAGAAGGGCCACTTTAGGGACAGTTGTCCAACTATGGCCGAACTCACAAAGGGGAGGAGCAAAGGCAAGGCGCTGATAATGGTCAAAACTTGGGATGACTCTTCAAGCGAAGATGAACCTCCAAGGACACGCAGCCACTGGTCCTCAACACGCTCATCACGGTCATCACGCAAGTGCCTTATGGCAAAAGGTAAAATGAGTATTCCATCCTCTAGTGATGATAGCAGTACTGATGATGAAGGTGAGGGAAAGCCCTCCACAGATGAGCTTGCGGAAGCCGTTAAATTTTTTCAGGATGTTTGCACTAAACAAAAGGCTCAACTTAAAACCTTGAAAAATAAGTTGATTAGCTCTCAAACTGATTATAAAGGTTTGCTAGAAAAATTTGAAACATTTGCAAATTTAAATTGTGAGCTATCAACTAAAATTGAGCAATTAGAGTCTAGTGCTCCATCCACAGCTACCGATGATAGGCTTATTAAAAAGAATGAAAAACTTAAGGCTCAGTTAGCTAGCTCCCAAGAAGATATTGAAAATTTGCTAGAGAAAATGGAAATTCTTAGCATACACAACAATGAGCTAACTACTAAGCTAGAAAACATTAGTAGCACCACAGGGGCATCTTTAGTTGAAATTCCTGAAATTATTAAGAAAGATGCTTCTACTTCCTGCTTTGATTTAATTGATAGTTCTAACCTATGAAATCAAGTTCTTGTTAAGAATGTTGTTAAGGAACATGTTCGGACGAGATTGCAATGCAGAATGAGCAATTAAAGTAAGAGGTGGCTCGCCTTGGAAAGACCTTGTATGACAAGAAAGACAAAGCCAAACAAATCCAATCTCTAGAGGATAACACCACTGCGGGAGTGAACAAGCCTGTGTAGGGAGAAACTATGATTTGTAGGCTATGTCACAAGGAAGGTAACAAGTCTTTCCAATGCAAGGCAAAGACCGGGGATAAGCAAAAGCAAAAGTTCAAGAAAAAGCCAACAAGCAAAATCCCCAACACCTACATCAACAAGGTGGACAAAAAGGCTCCTACACCATACTTGATCAAAAAGAAAAAGAATGGAAAGATGATAGCAATCAAGGATAGCAAGCAAGCCAACAAAGGAAAGGGGGCCAAACGATTCTGGGTGCCAAAAGGAATTATTTCAACCATGAAAAGCGCCAAGAAGGTTTGGATCCCAAGAGGGAAGTGAGGAGTCCGAAGGACGTCGGGGAATTTGGAGACTTGGCAAATTTGGGATGTATATCATGGGATACATCGTATTGGATCAAGTCTATTGCCAAGTGGGTTAGTGAATACTTTGGACCCAAATTCCCCACCCATGACTAAGGTAACTAGATTTATTGCATTTATTGTTCTTAGATATGCGTATCTATTTTCATGCATCTAGTTTTTACCTTTCATACCTAGTACTACAATTAGCATTTACTCTTGTTTAAATGCATGCATACTAGGTAAATCATATGGTAGGATTGCTCACTTTCAATCCATATTCTTGAGCAAACCTACATGGTATAAAATGATAAGCACGACACACAGCTTATTTAACATTCCTAAGAAAATGATACATCGATTGATATTTTCATATGACATATCCTTCAAGTGGTATAATACTTCAATTATGCCTCAATTGGTATCATTTAACTTATATGTGCCGAAGCTCGGATTGTAGATAATTTGCCCCTCTTGATATCAAATCAAAGTGCATGTCTCCGACAAGGATTCAAAACTTGTATGCACACTTTCAGGGGAGGTTACTCTATAATCTAAGTCTTTGAGACTAATACCCGTTTCAAGTTTAGTTCATGTAGTAGTCTCATTGAAAGAAAAATGGAGTCCTTGGAGAAAGACAACAAGCTTCCACCACAAATCTACAAGAACTCATATGTCTCAAGCCTGCCATTGGTCTTCAATTGGTCCGCAATTGACTTTCAATTGGTATCTTTGAGACTACATTTTGGTACCATTTACATGTATTCTCCAATATTTGATTAGACTATATTTCACATCATATACTTCTCCTGTTGCTATAAATGCATATGTTGTTAAATCATATTTTGTTACCTATGCATAAGGGAAGTTAGCCTATTCAAATCATGTCTTGTACTTCTATTTTTCACTTGTTTTTTCCTAAGTAGAATATCTCTGTCAAGGGGAGTATTTCTTCGTCTCTAAAAGGGGAGAAACTTCTTTCTAAAGGAGAACACTCTTTTAGGGGAAGTAATTTTTTGGTGCTTCAATTGGTTTTATTTGACAAATCCTTTATGAAGGCAAGTATTATTTGCTTCCTATGTGCTTTTAATGTCTTCCTTTTCGGTGGTTGATGCCAAAGGGGGAGAAGTTTAGGGGCCAAAGCAATGAAAATTGTATCAAACACCAAACACCACCAAATTAAAATTTTGACATCCTTCAAGTGGTTTTGGCTCTTTGGTCTAAAATAGGAAGTAAGTGAATTATGGAGTTAGGGGGAGGCTTAAGTTCATAATCTCACATTGTGGGGACACTCATGCATCCTAGCAAGTAGATTGCACATTTTCATTCAAATGTTTATTATATTTGCTTGCTTTGGTTGTGTTACCATCAATCACCAAAAAGGGGGAGATTGTAAGGAAAATGGACCCCGGATCATTTGGATCAATAGATTTTGGTGTTTGATGATCAACATAACATGTGTACTAATATGTTTTGCTAGTATTTATGTTTGTAGTTCACAGGATGCTAAAGTTACTTGGACTAAGGCATTGAGAAAAGCAACACCTCAAAAGAAGACATTATGAAGATCACAAGTGAAGATCAACAAGTATCAAGCAAGTCCAAAAAATAAAGACAAGTGTTGCCACAGGCAGACTGTCCGGTGCCACACGCCGGACTGTCCGGTGCAACAGGGAACTGTAACCCAATAGCTAGTTCCAAGTGGCACTGGTGGGGAGAAGCCACTGGACAGTCTGGTGTGACACGTGGACTGTCCGATGTAAAATCTTGCAGCACCAACGGTCACCTGTGGTGTCAGTCCAACGGCTAGGCACACCGTACAGGGGCACCGGACGTCTGGTGACACCACCGGACTGTCCGGTGTGCCGCGGAGAGCAGCAGTTTTCTCCACCAGCTAGTTTTGTGTTGGGTCTATAAATACCACCCCAACCAGCAATTTCAAGGTGTGTGAGCCCAAGCAACATACCAAGGCATAGTATATACATTTCCAAGTGGTCATACACCCAAGTGCTTAATAGAATCACCCAGTGATTAGCGTAGGTGCTTTGCAAAGTGCTTAGGTTAGTTAGACCACATTAGCGCTTGCTCTAGGTGAATCCTAGTTAGTTGAGTGAGTTTAGAAAAACCACACAACCCCACGGCTCTTGTGCGAGCCGTTGTAATTGTACCGAGTGGGGCGAGAGTCTGGCGAGACCGTGACAACCGCGTTTATGTCATGGCTGCCACCGTGTACTGGAGGGAACGAGGCTCGCAACATTTCAGCCAAAATCTCGTTAGTGGAGACGACGGGGAGCGTCCGAGAGGAGCCGGAAGTGGAGCACCACTAGCGCATGGAGAAGGTCCATGGCTCTCTACGAAGTTACTCGACCGAGGTGCTTGGCCCTCGCGTGGGCTTCCCTTTGCGTAGGGGCACCAATGAGGATTAGTTAGGACCTTCCATGGTTCCGGATACCTCAGTAAAAATACCGGCGTCATCCACGAGAGTTTGCATCTCTACCTTGCTCTTTATCTTCACCATTTATATTAAGCATTTAAGATTCAATCTTGTCTTTATATTTAGATTGTTTAGGATTGAAACTTAGCCATTGCGGTAGAGCTAGCAACACTTAGACAAAACCTAGTTTGCACATTATAGATTAATTAAATTGCATAGGTTTTGCTCTAGGAATTTATTTGTGGCCTAGTTTAGAGAAAGTTTTAGAAGTCCTAATTCACCCCGTCTTAGGCGCTACCCGTTTGCTTCAGACATATTGTTTTTATCCTCATTGTGGCCGCCGCCGTCGGGTTTTGTTTGTTGACTTCAGAATTTTTTATCTCGCATTATGTCGACTAAATTTGATATTTCGAAGTTTGATGGGAAAATTAGTTTTGCTATTTGGCAGATTCAGATGAAGGTTGTTCTTACCCAGTTGGTTGTTCAAAAGGCGTTGCAGACGTGACCTGCTGACATGACTGATAATAAGTGGCAAGATATTGATGTGAGAGCTTTGTTCGCCATATAGCTTAGTTTATCTTTTGATGTTCTGCGTGAAGTAATGCATGAAAAATCCACAGCAACATTGTGGAACAAATTGGAGGAGCTGTATATGACCAAGAGTCTTGCAAACAAGCTACGTCTCAAGTAGCGTCTTTACACTATTCGCATGTCAAAAGGTACATCTATGCAGTCACATCTTAATAAATTTAATTCAATTATTGTGGACCTTAAGAGTCTTGATGTGAAGATAGATGATGAAGATAAGGCAATTTTGTTGGTAGTCTCATTGCCTCCCTTCTTTTAAGCATTTTAAGGAAATTATGCTTTATGGTAATCATATTTCATTATCCTTTGAGAATGTTAAGTCAAATTTGTTGTCCAAGGAAAATTTTGATTTGATTCTCGTTCTAAACCCAAAGGTGAAGATTTAATTATTTAGGGATCTGGATATCATAAATCCAACCTTTATTGCCATTATTGTAGAAAAAAATACTCATCATATTTCTCAGTGCCCCCAAGTGAGAAATAAAGAGGAGAGAAACAAAAAGAATTGGATAAGTCTTCTGCTGAAGCTAGTTTTGTTAAAACTTTGGATAGTGGAGAAGCTCTGTTGTTGCCTCTGTTGAAAAGTGCTCTTCTTGGGTTCTCGATTCAGCTTGCACTTTTCATATTTGTTCGCATAGAGATTGGTTTTCTGATTATGTTCAGTCTCATGCTGGTGAGGTTGTTATTGGAGATGGATCCACATGTGAGATTATTGGAATTGGCTCTATTTATATCCAAGTTCATGACGACAGTATTAAGAAACTTATCGATGTCCGTTTTGTTCCAAAATTGAAGAGAAATATTATTTCTTTGAGCACTTTAGAAGCAATGGGATTCAATTTTGCTGCTATTGATGGTGTTCTTAAGGTTTCTCGTGGCAATCGTATTATCTTGAAGGGCAACCATTTGAATAATCTCTATTACTTGCAATGTTCAACAGTTGATGTTGAAGCTATTTCTATTGCGTTCCAAAAGAGAGGTTATTTTGATGATACGAAGTCGTGCTCCAGTTCCAAGTCTAATGATTCCTTAGACTTGGTTGATATTCAAATTTAGCATCCTAGAGGTGTTTGGGAAACAGATCTATAGATTTAGAGTCAGGGGGAGATTTGTTGGAATATTCCTCTAATTCCTTTTATATATTTGGAATATGCCTTGGAATATGCTTCTTGTACGCCTATAAATATAGGCCCTCCCTATAACTTGTACTCTGCGGTTGATAGTGGATCTGTTTACTCGTGGTTGTTTGCTCCTCCATATTGGAGGGTATTTTTCCACGTAAATCTTTGTGTCTATTTTATTTCCTAACAGTTTTCAATGCTACGACAGGTGGAGATCTTCTCCCTCGGCAGTTGTGCATATGTTTCCATCAGGCACGCCTTTGTGCTGCCTACCGGCGCATACCTGCTATGGAGCAGAGACGGTTATGCTAACGTATGTATGGGCAGACCACACTAACGTACGACGAAGTTAATGGCGGATGACCCGTGCAGTTGCCTCTTGTTGGTGCTGCAGCGGATGCACTACATGAGCAAACGACTACTCATGATGGCGTTGCCCACGCGCGTGGCACTGAGACATAGCCACTCGCCTCAGTATCACGCGGCATAGTGTGTGGGCCATGCACGCAGCGCTGTGACACGACCGCCCGCCTCGGTAAGGCGTGGAGTGGTCATTCGGTCCTGCACATCCTGACAAAAACCTGACCATGCTCTATGCACAACAGGGAACGCCTCATCCGCTCACATCCGAAGGTATCTGCTACACACCCATGGGCCACATGGTAGCTCCAGACCCCTTCCTAAGCGGAGGGCAGGGACCAAGAGCGCATGCTGGCCTGGAGTCTTGCGCCCCGCTTACCGGGGGTCCGGATGTCATACAGGGAGGTAGGGCCCCTATGAAAGAGGCAAAGTGGTGATCAAGATGATTAAGAGCGCGTTTGATTCCTTTAGTCTAGGGACTAAAGTTCAGTTAGGAGACTAAAGTTTAGTCCTTACCTTGTTTGGTTTTAGGGACTAAAAGTATTCAAAACAGATTAAATGAATCATAAAAGGACGAAAATACCCTTTAGCATTTTCCCACCATTAGTGCAACTGAAATAAAGGAGGGGCAAAAAGTGGAATCTATATAGTTTAGTCTCTTTTAGTCACCTCTTGAGAGACTAGAGACTAAAATAGTTTAGTCCCTATTTTAGTCCCACCGTTTGCCAATTTAGAGACTAAAATGAAGGCTAGTTTTTTCTATCAGTGACAAAGGCTAGTTTTTTCTCTGCACAGGTTGAGGACAGCACAAACACTCACAACAGACATGTAGTGAAGTCATATTTGCATGAGTGTACATGCCTAGAGTGGCAGCACACTGGCAAACCTTGTCCACATGCATTGGCTTTGATTACAGCACAGGAGAGTGTGGATGTCGAATTGGAAGATTTTGTGCATGAATTCTACTCTATACAAAGGTTCAAAAATGCATATAAGAGAATAATTGAACCACTACCTGATAAGTCTCAATGGCCAACAGTGGATCTACCCTATGCGGTTGCTGCACCACTTGACAAGAGAGGTAAAGGAAGGTATAAGAAACTAAGAATTAAGAGTTGTTTGGAAGGTGGGAATAGCAAAGGGAAAAAAGTAGCTACAGAGAAAGGCAAGGAAGCTGACAAGAATGCAGTACTAGAAGCTGACGTGGAGGGTTCAAACCAATCTGAGAAGGGGAAAAGGAAGATGATTAGAGGCAAAAGAAAGTGCAAAAGATGTGGAGAATTAGGTCACAGTGAAACTAGCTACAAGTGCCCATTGAACGGAATAAAGAAAAGGTAAGTGATGAAATGTCTAATTTGAACTTGTGCACTGTTATATTTGTATCTAACTGTGTTGTCCAACTTGTAGGAAGAAAAAGCCTCGCATGAATAGAACAAAGTATGGGGATAATGCCAAAATCCCCAAAACTCGACTTCAACAAAGTGTCCAAGGTCAAGGTGCTGCCCAAGGTGAAGCTAATGTCGAACTTGAAATTGTTCAAGATCATGATGTTGTCCAAAGTGAAGCTGATGTCCAACTGGAAGTTTCTCTTCCGGTTACACCAACAAGGGAGTCTATTTTACAAGACAGCCCAATCAGAGTCACTAGGAGGTAAATACAATTATGTTGTATCAAGTCGCAGCTAGTTGTGTCATTAAATTATATTGTTCTTCATTTTTTCTGCAAGCTTGCTATGTTGCTGGGAGATGTCCAGTCACCTGTCAAGAATACAACTCCTAAGAAGATGCTAGTGAAGAAGCTCACACCAAGGAAGCTGAAGAGAGTATAATAAGTAGTTGTTTTATGTGTTATCCAATATTTTAGTTCTCCTAATAAGCTATTGCTGGGAGATGGACCATTCAAGGATTTTTGTCGTTCTCTTTGTTGTTCTCTTTGTTGTGCTAGTTACTTTGGAATGAAACAAATGTGTGCTGTTATGTTCAAGATCATGAACTATTAGTGTGCTGCTATTTAAAACAAAAATTCAGAAGTTGTTAGTGTGCATATCTTATGTTATTGAGTTGTGGTCAGGATGTTTGAGCTGTGGTCATCAGCTTGGAACCTGAAGCTAGGAGACAGAGAAAAAATTCAGAGCTTATGCTCCTTAAATTGAACCAAAGAGCAGATGCATTAGCACTGCCAGTAATATAGAAAAATTCCTAATTCCTACGACCATGCCAACAATTCATTACCTTACTGGAACAGCCAGGAGGCTCTTCACACCGTTCTGCATGTAAAAGAAATGAGCGAGAGGAGGAGTAGAGGAGGAGACAGAACGAGCGAGAGGAGACAGAGAGAACGAAGCATTTTGAGACAGAACGAAGCTTGCAGACAACTGGAAGGAACTTCAGGCTGACCGAGGCACGGCTGGGCCGAGAACAAAGAGGAGACAGAGAACGAGCGACTGGAGACAGAGAATGAGCAACAATTTAGTTTAAGGGTAAAACAGTCCGATCAGTTGATACTTTGTCAAATAACCCCCTAAATGACATTTATCTGTAAGCCAGTGTTTGAGAATGGCGTAATAACGAAGCGTGTTCTCATAATGGCATTCGAGCGAATCCTTAGTTTGATAATGGCAGAATTCCAATTTTCTCATGCATAACAGGGAACGCCTCACCCGCTCACATCCGAAGGCATCTACTACACACCCATGGGCCACGTGGCAGCTCGAGACCCCTTCCTAAGCGGAGGGCAGGGACCAAGAGCGCATGCTGGCCTAGAGTCTTGCGCCCTGCTTACCGGGTGTCCGGATGTCATACGGGGAGGTAGGGCCCATATGACAGAGGCAAAGTGGTGATCAAGATGATTAAGAGCGCGTTTGGTTCCTTTAGTCTAGGGACTAATAGTTAGGAGACTAAAGTTTAGTCCTTATCTTGTTTGGTTTTAGGGACTAAAAGTATTCAAAACAGATTAAATGAATCATAAAAGGATGAAAATACCCTTTAGCATTTTCCCGCCATTAGTGCAACTGAAATAAAGGAGGTGCAAAAAGTGGAATCTATATGGTTTAGTCTCTTTTAGTCACCTCTTAAGAGACTAGAGACTAAAATAATTTAGTCCCTATTTTAGTCTAACCGTTTGCCAATTTAGAGACTAAAATGAAGGGACTAATCTTTAGTCACTCAATCGAAACGTGGCCTTATATGTAAAAAGATATCAAAAGACTCGTTGAAGATTTATAACAAGTTAATAACAAGGAATGGGATGCATGAGAAGGATCTACCGGGGATATGTGCATGAGAATGAGACGTACAGATGAGCACCAAAGCATCACATTATGGGCTAATGATGCCAATTGCAAAGGCAACAAGCCACAGCTTTTTTACTGTTTCCCATTGCAGTTGAAGCCCACAATCTCTGTCTGCACAAACACCAAGCTAAACGCTACACCTTTCACCTTTTTTTGCACGGTACCTCTACAATTTTTTATATTTAAAATTCCGATCGCTCTCAGTAGGTTGCCAGCCAGTTTGGTTGCACGAGAGATCCATCGAATCAATATAATCCCAAGCACATATATACAGCAACAAGCTAAGGTAGGGCAAGAAGATACTCCTAAGTCCTAAGTAACAATGGCAAGTGAAGCGGCGGCGGCATCCGTCATCTCCAGCAACCCCTGCCTATTCGCTCCTCCTCTCATCACCAACCAGCAGCAGCCGTCTCATCAAGAACCGCAGCAGGAGATGCCTCTCCCTCCTCCCGCCAAGAAGAAGCGCAACCTCCCCGGCACACCAGGCAAGCTTCTAGCTTCTTCTTCTTGCATTGGTCATCCATCGTTCGTCATCCAAGCTATACCATGCATTCACAGACCCTGCCGCGGAGGTGATCGCGCTTTCGCCGCGGACGCTGTTGGCGACGAACCGGTTCGTGTGCGAGATCTGCGGCAAGGGGTTCCAGCGCGACCAGAACCTGCAGCTGCACCGGCGCGGCCACAATCTCCCCTGGAAGCTCCGACAGCGCAGCGCGGGGAAGGAGCCCCGGAAGCGCGTCTACGTGTGCCCCGAGAAGACTTGCATCCACCACAACCCGTGCCGCGCGCTGGGCGACCTCACGGGCATCAAGAAGCACTTCTGCCGCAAGCACGGCGAGAAGAAGTGGAAGTGCGACAAGTGCAACAAGCGCTACGCCGTGCAGTCCGACTGGAAGGCGCACGCCAAGACCTGCGGCACCAGGGAGTACCGATGCGACTGCGGCACGCTCTTCTCCAGGAGGGACAGCTTCATCACGCACCGCGCCTTCTGCGACGCCCTGGCCGAGGAGACGGCTAGGCAGCTCAACGCCGCCGCCGCCGCCACGTCGCACCTAAACAATAATGCGCATGTCGTCGGCCTCTCGCTGCCGTCCATGGTGGGTCACATTAATGGCGCTACTGGTAGTATCCTGCTGCCCGGTGCGCCCCCGCAGCTGTACGCGGATCTCTTCGCGCCCGCACCGCCGCAGCTGAGCTGGCCGTGCGAGCTGACGAGCGCCGCTGCCGCCGCCTCATCGTCAGCCGCTGCGTCGGGGAAGCAGAAGACGGACAGCGTGCCGTCCGTGTTCAGCGGGCACGCGCACGCCAATCCTGCGGTGCCAGGCGCCGCCGACATGTCCGCGACGGCGCTGCTGCAGAAGGCCGCGCAGATGGGTGCCGTAACGTCCGGGTCCGGCAGCGTGATTATGACGACGACGGGCGGTGGTCATCATCAGCCATCCGACTGTGGTGCAGGTCTGCTGTTTAGCGCATTAACCCAGCAGAACGCTACTAATCTCATCAGCGGTTCCGGAACAAGTACGCTAACGACGAGCCAGCTCACGGCGACCGGCGGGAACATGCCGTACGACGTGCTGTCGGCCGTGCGCCATGCCGGCCTCAAGGATGCCGCGGTTGCCGTGGGGAGGGAGGAGACCAGGGATTTCTTGGGCGTTGGCGTGCAAGCGCTGTGCTCATCGTCGTTGAATGGCTGGATTTAGCTAGTTGACGAATGATGAACCTTTCTCATTTATTGGCTGGATTTCTTGCATGCCTTTTTTTTTTGTTGTTGTACGTGTTATGTTTTCTTATAATTTGCTTTGCGGCCGCGGAGTTAAATCTTAAGACTTGAGAATAAGGATGGATGTCATGACATGTTGAAGGAGTAAACAAGTAGATAGATGCAATGTGATAGAGAGCTGCCCACGTAGTGCCGACCCTCTTCCATTTCTCATCAACTAACAGGAGCATAGATCCTTATGGAGTTTGTTCATTACTAGCTAGAGTTGTAAGGATGGTAGCTGATAGTGTCTAGTAGCTAGTAAAGAGCAGCAGGCAGGAATGGATCCTTATTTGCCACGCTGCTGGTGCTTTCGGCACACTGCCGCCCAGGCCCAGCCGCACGCCCGGTGGTGTCCATGGCATGCACGTCGTCACAACCCTTATTGCCCAACGGCAGCCTGTCCAGCGCCGCCGCCACAAACGTGGCCACCATCACTACCACCGGCCCTGCGGCCACCAGCCCTCCCAGCGCGACGCCGCCGCCCAGCACGCTGCCCCGCGGCCCCGCCAGGAACACCGCCGTCCCCGTGGCTGGAGCTGGGAACGGGAAGAAGCAGCCGGCCAGGCTCAGTATCTCCATGGTGCCGCGGAGCACCAGCGCTGCTGGCTCCCGGAGCACCACGTCCGTGACGTGCCCGGCCGCGCCCAGCACCAGCGCGCCGCGCCGCCCACGCCGCGCGAACGCCGAGACGCACGACAGCACGTCGCGCCCCGCGGGCACCTCCACCACGTGGGCACGCATCGCGCTGGGGCACTCGTGCGCGATCACCACCGGCGGCTTGCTATTGCTGGTGGTCAGGTTCTGCTTGGAGCACGGCGCGGGACGGCGAGGGTGTTGGTGCCCCGTCCTCCAACTCGCAGCGGCCATTGCAATGCAAACAACGGTCCACATCTGTATCTGCAGTTATTTGGCTTGGATTTTAAAGGCGTTCGTCGTCCTGCTGCCATAAGCTAGCTACATGTCTGTTAACAAGACAAATAAGCGTGACGAATTATTTTATGTAAGAACTTGTCAGGTGGGTGCTGCATGCTCTAACAAGCTCCCAACTGTTACGGCGGAGCCAGTGCTGGTGGTTTTATAAGGCTATATCTAACAACGTTCTCTAAATTTTATCCCCTAATGACTAGTTTGGTAATTTTATTTTTCCAATAAATTCTTATTTTTCTAAGACAAAAAGAAATCTCTTAAAAAATGGAATTATCAAACTAATCCTAAAAGAATATTCCTCGCACTTTACAACACACTTTAACTTTAAAAGTTTCCATCATCTATATCTTCACCTTTTCCCGCAGCGTTCTTTAAATTCGTCCTCTATATGTCATTCCTTGTATTTTCCGACCATATTAATATAATGCACCAGGTGGTTGATGTTGACGTGGTGGGCCCTCGGTAGGGCAGCATCACGTTTATAGAGGGTACATCAAATCGGTATATTTGGAGGACACCTGAGCGCTCCGCTATTTTAGAGGACACTTTAGAGATTCCTGCTAGACATGATACAGGCTGTGGCGAACGCTAGAGTTTACAGTAGCAAACTGTTTACCGTCTCTGCTGGAGACAGCCTTCCAGCAACGTCCCCTAAATTTCATCCCCTAAAAGAATATTCTCTGTCCTTTACAGCACTCTTTAAAAGATTATGTACTCTATATCTTCTTCATCTCCAGCAATATCCCCTAAATTTCATCCTCTATATCAACAGTGCTACTAGATTTGACATTCTATATTATTTTTTACCGCTCGTCAGCACGTGCACAGAAATCAGCACAGTATATAGAGCACCACCGTACATCCTCTATATACAGCGCATGCATGCCATCCTCTAAATTTTAGAGGACCTTTTAGAGTCTCTTGTTGGAGAGATATAGGATCTGACAAACCTCTATATTTAGAGGACAGGAGCTTTTTCAGGATTCTGCTGGAGCCAGCCTAAGGTTGTGTTGGTTTAGAGACATTCTAGCTAGGGATGCATGCCATGAACCTAACCTAGGCTTCTCTTATTTATTGTTTGGTTCAAGCCAGATGATCCTTGTTCTGTACTTGGTTTGGAAACATAAAAAACTAGCTACAATGAGTGGATGATACATAATTGGCATCTTCATAATGCATCGTGCTTGATGTGTCAGTGTTAGCTACTCACTACCGGAATCGCATGCTTTGCCGAGTGCCCGAAGCACTCGGCAAAGCCCCAAAAACACTCGGCAAAGGCTTTGCCGAGTGTCGCAC
Organism: Zea luxurians; assembly: GCA_029449295.1. Classification (NCBI taxonomy): domain Eukaryota; kingdom Viridiplantae; phylum Streptophyta; class Magnoliopsida; order Poales; family Poaceae; genus Zea; species Zea luxurians. The sequence continues at coordinate 23,585,291 of JAOPSE010000020.1, read as the reverse complement.
TCGGCAAAGAAGGCTCGGTACACAGTGCATCGGCAAAGCCTTCTTTGCCGAGTGCTTTTTCTCGGGCACTCAGCTAAGAGGTTTGCCGAGTGCCAGAGAGCACTCGGCAAAGAAAAGCAGCCGTTACGGTGCCGAGTGACGGAGATGGCAGCTTTGCCGAGTGTCCCTGGTGACACTCGGCAAAGGAGTTATCTTTGCCGAGTGTCTGCCCGGCAACACTCGACAAAGGATCCATCTTTGCCGAGTGCCACCTAAGACACTCGGTAAAGAACCCGTCAGGGAGGGTCCCCATGTCAGGTTCTTTGCCGAGTGCTGGGTCCGGCACTCGGCAAAGCGTGCTTCTTTGTCGAGTGTCAGAGACATTACACTCGGCAAAGAACCTATACCGGTGCCCAGGTCTTGGTTCTTTGCCGAGTGTTATGGCCTTGACACTCGGCAAAGAACCTCTTTGCCGAGTGTTACACTCGGCAAACTGACCAGTATGCACCTTTTTATTTGTTTTTTGTATTCCATCCACACAAACAAAAGATATCACATATATACATCATAGATATCATCACAAACATAAATAGCCAACACAAACATAAATATACATCACAAACATAAGTGTTCAACATTTTAATCCCAACACAAACATGTCTCATACGTCTCAAGCTCTGACATAAGTATCCAACACAAACATAAGTGACTAACACAAGTTTTAAAGTCTTCAAACACACAGACATAAGTATTCAACACTGAAAACATAAAACTCATGGAGGTGGGCGGTTGGTCTAGTGCTGCGTTGGGCTGAACCCTTCAGGAGGGTTGTTAGATGCGGCCGCAGATTGTCCCTGCACAGAGAAGAGATTGTATGTGTTATACCGGATGCATTACCAACATCTAACTACAATTTTGATACTCACAGGAGTATGGAAGAGAGAAGGGTCAACTGGAGGGAACAATAGAGGTGGCGGAGCGATGCCCTATGCGGCGCCAAGGCTCTACATGTACTGGAACATCTCCGCCATCCTCTGATCAGTCGCCAGGCGAGCCTCCCGCTCCGCCTCCCGCTCTGCCATAATCCTCACCTCCATCTCGTGACGTTCCCTCCTCTCTTCTTCTAGTTGAGTCTGTAATATTACAAGCCAACGTTATAGTAACTCAAAGAGAAGGTATATAACTCAAGGAAGGACGAGTTACAGAAGCACTAAACTCGAGTTGTTGTATGCGAAGCTGTGAGCTGTCATGCCGAGGTCGTATGGCTGGACTCGAGCCCATGCTCCTTGCTCTCACCTAAGACAAAGTGGGAGTGGAGGACGAGTCGATTGCCGAGTCGGCAATCCAGTAGTGCCCATGTCTCTTGCCTCCTCCGACCCTCATGAGCATATCGGGGTCGATCGGCTCGGTGCTTGGATCATAGTCTGGGTCATGGACCTCCTGCGCCATGGCGGTGTAGTCATGAAGGCGGCTGTAGACGGCGGGGTTGGTGTAGGCCTTGGGCCCATCGTCCGGGTTGTAGGTGACGTCTAACGTCGCCTTGCCCTTATGGGCTATAGCATAGGCCGAGAAGGTGGAGCAAGGCCGGTCACCATGTGACGCCGGCTGCAAGAAAACCAACGAGATAGTTAGAAACAATATCTAATCCAATGCTATATACCTAAATAAAAAAGAGTGCGTACCCATGCTTCGGCATATTGCCCCAGGCTCCGGCTGCCTTGGTGGTGGGAGGGACCTTGCATCATCATACGTCGTTCCCGGCTAGCGGTGTGTGCCTCCTCCCACTCAGCCGAACACCACCTATCCACCATCTGCTCCCAGCACAAAGGATGTGCGGCGCACCAATGTGGAATCACCTACAAAGTAAACACGTAAAGTGCATATCAGAAGATAAAATAAAATTCATGCATGGAGTGCTGGAACCAAACATGCATGACTTTACCTGCAGGTACTGGTCCCTGGTCAACGACATGGTTCGGGCTTGCTGCTTGTTCACCCTCTCCCCAAGGATGGAGCCATGGTAGGTGACGATGGCCTGGATTCGGGCCTCATAGTGCATGTCCACGACGAGCTTCTTACAGCTCGTGGTGGCCACCACATCTGCCCTAGCCTCGTATCTGAAGAAATCCTGCATACAAAAATGATGTATCCATACATTATTTCAAGAATTTGCAACGAATGCGACATTATACTAAGACTTACCCACAGCTCTTTCTTCACCCGCTCCGCCTTGTTTGCGAATTCTCGGCCGTCTCGGTCTACTGCATCGGGGGCAACGACGTAGTGGTCGAAGGTGAAAGCTGGGCCCGTCACTCCGGCATACTCCACCAGTCCAGGGAAGTGTTCCCTGCACAGCAGGCTGAGGATGCCATTGGGGGGTGACGATGACCCCCAGCATAATCCAGAACCGTCCAATACCTGTCCAAGTGATAAATAAAAAGTATTAGTTTATATTATGATTTTGAGCACATAATAGAATGAAGAACATAAAGTTACATACATCTCCCCATCCGGCTGAATTAGTGATCGTCTGTCCCAAAGTATGGGATGCGGAGGGAGACTCGCGGGGCCTCGCAGGTAGATGCTCCTCGAACTTGAGCTGCCAGAACCTGAGGCATCATGCTGCTGGTCATCGTCGTCCTACTGCTGATCGTCGTCGACTTGAGGCTCCGCCTGCTACTGGATAAGGTCGTCCTGCTGTGCCGCCTGCTATGCCTCGACCTACTCTGCCTCGTCCGCCGTCCTACTCTTCCTCCCCCTCCTCCTCCTCACCAACCGCCCACCATATTTGTCCACCATATTCGCTCCTTTAGCAGCTTCGCCATATGTCTGTTCCACGAAATCATCAGTCTTTCTAATTCATTCAGTGGTAACATCGTTCCTTTCTCTATGGTCCGTGTACATCCACTCACGGTCCTCCATCCTATAACATATATAACCGATTATAGTTTAATATAACATGTAAGACATATGCAAACAAAATAACTCAAGCCTATCAACAAAAAATTCGGCAGCACCTCCCCTGTACGGGGATGTTTACAAAACCTGCAAATAAAACTAGCAGCACGATGGCTGACATCCATAAATTTATCTAATTGACACACATAGTATAAACTCCCTAAATTCAATAAACATGTAGTATAAATTTAATACAACACATATACTAAATTCAATAAACACACATAATTCATTATAAAAACATAATATAAACACGTAGTATACACTCACTAAATTCAATAAACATGTAGTATAAATTTAATACAACACATAATATGACAATAAACACAAATAAATTTAATAAATTAAATAACATATGACAATAATACCGACGGTGGAGGGCGCGGGCAACGGCGGCGGCGTTCCAGGCGCGTGGGGCAGGCGGCGGCGTGGGCGGCCGATGGCGGCTTGCCGGGCGCGTGGGGGCGGGCGTGTTACGGCGGCGGCGCTCCAGGGTGGCAGGGCACGGACGGCGGCGGCGCGCGCGGCGAGCGCGGGCGCGCGACCGGGGGCGCGAGCTAGGCCGGTGGCGAGCGCGGGCGCAGGGCCGGGGGCGAGCACGAGCGCAGGGCCGGGGGCGCGCGCGGGGCCGGCGGCGAGGGCGGGCGTGGGGTCGGCGGCGAGCGCGGTGCGGCGGCGTCGTCGTGAGAGAGAGAGAGTGAGCGTAAGTGAGAGAGAGAGAAGAAGAAGGAGAAGCCGTCGTCGGTCGGTTAAGTTCAACTTCTTTGCCGAGTGCCCGCGATGTGGCACTCGGCAAAGATTTTTTAAAAATTAAAATATTTACTTTGCCGAGTGCCCCAAACCTGGCACTCGGCAAAGACGCATTTGCCGAGTGTCTGTGTACAGGCACTCGACAAAGTCTTTATTTAGGGTTTTAAGAAAACCTATGCCGAGTGTCACACGGCTGGCACTCGGCAAAGACTTCTTTACCGAGTGTCTTATGTTGACACTCGGCAAAGCAAATTTTAATTGTTTTTTTTCAACCAAACTTTTTTGTGGTGTGTTCCTACACTATGTAGACCTACATGTATCATTTTAGGACAATTATAACAGAGTTTTCAATAGGTAGTAGATTTAGTTCGTTTATTTGAATTTCTTCGGAAAATTCAGATTTGAACTGCAGGTCACTCGAAACTTGAAAAACCGTGCATGCAAAAATGATATCCATGCTACTTAGCACAAGTTACGGTCGATTTCAGGAGCGGACCAGAAACTTCGAGCAACATGCTCACTAAACATGGCCGTGAACTTGCCATCCACATGTTTAAAAATTGTATAAAACACAAACAAAGTCAGAAAATCATGAAACGTGTCCACGTGTCATGATATCATATATAGATGCTGTGATAAAATTTGAGAAAGTTTCGAGAAAGTTGTGAGACATTATGTGTAGAAACCTAAGAGAACTACACATGAAATCATGGAGTTTCAATGTGGATCTCTTAGGTTTGTACACATAGTGCGTCACAGCTTTCTCGAAATTTTTTCAAATTTTTATCATAGCCTCTACATATGATATCATAACACGTGGACATGTTTCATGATTTTCTGACTTTGTTTGTGTTTTATACAATTTATAAACACCTGGATGGCAAGTTCACAGCCATGTTAAGTGAGCATGGTGCTCTAAGTTTCCGGTCCACTCCTGAAATCGGTCGTAACTTATGCTAAGTAGCATGAATATCATTTTTTCATGCACTTTTTTCCAAGTTTCGAGTGACCTGCAGTTCAAATCTGAATTTTCCGAAAAAATCAAATAAACGAACTAAATCTACTAGCTATTGCAAACACTGTTATAATTGTCCCAAAATGGTACATGTAGGTCTACATAGTGTAGGAACATACCACAAAAAGTTTGGTGGCCAAAATGAAAAAAACAAAAATATGGTTTGCCGAGTGTCTATAGAAGACACTCGGCAAAGAAGCCTCTTTGTCGAGTGACAGTCCTCGGCTCTCGGCAAAGACTAACGGCCGTCAGTTTTAGGACGGCCGCTGACGACCCTTTGCCGAGCGCCTTCTTTGCCGAGTGTTTGACACTCGGCAAACATGTCTTTGCCGAGTGCGGACCTATGCCGAGTGTCCTGCACTCGGTAAAGAGGCTCGTTACCGAGAGCCGAACTTTGCCGAGTGCGGCTCTCGGCAAATCCATCTTTACCGAGTGACCGAGAAAAGGCACTCGGCAAAACGTCCGACACTCGGCAAAGGCTCGGATTCCGGTAGTGACTGGTACTAGAGATTGGAAGAGGAAGGTCAGAACTAGGCAGGGAGAGAAGAAGAACACGAAACCAGGATATTGTCTTGATAATTCAGATTGTTTCTTACATAGTTCACACCCTTCTTCAAGACAAGTTCCTATTATTTATACCCTATCTTACCCAGCCGACCCCACAAGGCAGGCAACCTCAGACCCACTATGGTCCCTAGACACGAGAGTTGGCGCGGCGAATCCGAACGCTCCTTGCACCCTGTCGTGGCTCACTGGCTTGTTGCTCTATGCATATGTAGCTGGTTCGGTGGAGCCTATAGTTGGTCCGGTGACACAAGCTGTGTGGCATCCCTCGGCCCTTGAGAGTCTGCTTGACCCCAAGCAAGGGTGAATGAAAAACACTGCTGGAGGCCGTCGCGATCTTCCTAGGTAGCAAGATCACGCGGCGACCCAAACCATTCGACCAACACTTGTTGCACGAGTCGACTTCCTTTAGTGACACCACGGGTCTGAAGAATCTGAAGTGGAACACTAAACTTGGGGACACAAGGAGGTTGTGCTTCTGTTACAGGCCCCTTAAACCCAGCAACTAGATTTAGTTGTGAAACATGCAGAACTAAATGAACCTTGGAAGATAGGGAGGTCCAACCTGTAAGCGACATTGCCCACACGACCGAGTACCTGAAAGGGTCCAAAAATATTTAAAGCTTAATTTGTGATGAGCATGTGGCATGACATAAGATTGCACATAAGGTGTTGGAGCTTCATGTAAACCCACTCACCCACTTCAAATGAAAGCTCGAAACGGTGCTTGTCAGCTTGGCGTTGCATGCGCGTTTGAACTCGAAGCAAGTGCTGATAAACAAGTGCTTGCATGAGACAACGCTGCTGGAGCAAATTCGAAGAGAGATGCCAAGGGAGCAGGGTTTACGACCATACAGGACCCCGAAGGGAGAACAACCCAAGGCAGAATGTAGACTAGTATTATACTAGTATTCAGTAGTAGTCAGCCACAAGGACCATTTCTTTGGGCAGACACTGTCAAAATAGCGAAGAAATGTTTCAAGGCATTGGTTGACTCGTTCAATGTGTCCGTCTGACTATGGGTGATAGGAAGAACTCATTCTCAATTCAGTACCAGCCAGCTTGAACAAATGTTACCAAAACTTGCTAGTGAATACTGGATCCCGATCGGACACAACAACAACTTAGTGAACTTATCCACCATGACCATGATACAATCAACTGATGCAAAATGTGGCAAGCCTTCTACGAAGTCCAATGAAATCGTATCCCAAGCTGAGAGGGGAACCATTAATGGATGTAGCTTACTCGAGTACGCAACGCGATCAGGCTTAGCATGCACACAAACTTGATAGTGGTTCATGAAGGATTGCACATGCAATTTCATCTTAGGCCAAGTGAAAGTCGCCTAGAGGGGGGTGAATAGGCGAAACCTGAAATTTACAAACTTTGAACACGCACTATGTCCGGGGTTAGTGTTAGAAATGAATTCGGAGTGCGGAAGATAGTTCTCCTTGCTATGAGTTGCTCAATGCGGATGACCTTGGGAGCAAACTCAAATCAATATGAGCAAAGGAACTTTTAGAGAGAGGAAGGAAAGAATAACAAATCAAGTGGAGATCAACACAAATGAACATGATGATTTGTTCACCGAGGTTTGGTTCTAAAGAACCTAGTCTCCATTGAGGAGGCCACAAAGGCCAGGTCTATTCCAACCCTTTCCCTCTCTCAATCGGTCACACAGACCGGTTGAGTGCTTCTCCTTAATCACTTGGGTCACTAAGACCCCACAAGGATCACCACACAATTAGGTGTCTCTTGCTTGCTTTACAAAACACTTGGAAGGATTAGAAAGTGAAAAAGAAAGCACGACTATGAAAACCAAGCAACAAGAGCAACAAATGAAACACAGATCACACTCTCTCAAGTCACTAATCACTTGTCTCAATTAGGAAATTTGGAGAGATTGGAAGCTTTGAATGTGTCTTGGAATGGATTGCTAGCTCTTGTATTGAATGTGTATGAGTGGAGTGCTTGGATATAGTGAATGGAGGTGGTTGGGGTTGTATTTATAGCCTCCAACCACTTCCTAGCCGTTGTTCCTTTTCTGCCGACCGCGGACGGTCCGCGCCCCCTGTCCGGATGGTCCACCCCTGCACATTAACAACTGAAATCACAACAGTCAGCAGTAATGGCTATATCTACGACTATAGTGCATTTAATGCGTCATCAGATGTCAGATAAAGTAGTCGTGGATGGTCCGCCCGTGCACCCCGGACGGTCCGCGAGGACGCTAAAAATGCATTTTACTGAACCCGTCACATTTGGGGTTTTCTAGTTTTTCAATGACCGGACGGTCCGCGCCTGAGGTCGGACGGTCCGCGCTTGGTCTCGGACGGTGCTCACTTTTCCTTCGGACAGTCCGTAGTGTTAACTTGTGTTTTTGTAGTGTTCCTGTCTGAGGCTCACCCTGGTGTCACGGACGATCCGCCCAAGGGCTCGGACGGTCCACGCATAGGTGTTTTTCCAAAAAGCTTCTCCTGTCTGGAATAATCTACAGTATTCTAGACAGTCGACTTAGAATAGTTGTAGAGGAACTTATGCACCTGAGAAATGATCAACTAGGCAACCTAGTTAGTCCATGTGGATTGTGATGGACGTCAAACACCAAAAACGATTATAGGGAATGATTAAGCTCATTTCCTTTTCAATCTCCCCTTTTTGGTGATTGATGCCAACACAAACCAAAGCAAATATAACGTGAAGGAATGTAACTAGTTTGCAAATTTGTTAGATGTGCATAAGTTACTTTGAATTTAAACCAACTAAAAGTATTTCTAAGAATATATGATTGCTTTGTTCTAGTTTAACATTTTGGACCACATTTGCACCACTTAGCTTGTTTTTTGCAAATCCTTTGGAAAAGTCTTTTCAAATTCTTTTGCAAATAGCCAATGGTATGATTTCAAAAAGTATTTTTCAAGATTTTGAAAATTCTACCCCTATTTCAAATGCTTTTCCTTTTGCTAAATAAAAGCTCCCCCTGAAGAAGTTCTCTCCTTCGCTGTCAAGAGGGTTTTTGTAATTCAAATAATTTTCTTTTGCTTTGGTGTGGCGGAACCATCTGATTTATTCCAACTTAAGTGCCTAAGTCCCACCTTAAAGGCTAGACCACACTTAAATAGGAATAAAACATCAGTCCCTCGGATCTAGTCCGACAAGGCCACTAACAGGATCAAGTACCACATACTCACTCGAAGGTGAGGCACAATGCAAATACAATAAAGCATAAAACCATATGTTAAGGAGTACTTAATTTATTACATCATCATCGGAGTTCATCAAAAGTAGTGATCATTGTTCGGAATGCAGCAGAATATAACTAGCGGTAAGTAAACGGAGGGATGTGGAAGCGTGGCCCATCACTCCTCATGCTCCTCCTCTGCTGAGGTAGGGTCCCACTCGACTGTCCAACCCGGTGGCAAGATGGACGACCAAGTCACTCCAGCAACCATATCCTCCAGGGAACCTGTCAAAAATTATGCCACAAGCAAGGCTGAGTATACTAATACTCAGCTAGACTTACCCGGTGTGAGGAGTCTACTCCTCTACCTCTAGACATGCAGCTGTTTGGCTGAGAAGTTTGGTTTGCCAAAAAGCACTAGCTGAGTCTAAAATCAAGTTTAGCTTTTCAAGTTTTAGTGTGACTCTCTTAAGACTGAATGTGTACCTATCTAATCATACATGGTATCAAGCATTTAGCAATCAACATCTTTTGCCATAACAACACATTTCCACTTATTACTCAATGCAGTACAATGGATCAAGCAGTCTCATTAGCTGCGAGAAGCAGACAATTCGAATCGAGTTTTTATCCTTGCAAGGTAAACCTAAACACATGATGTGGCGAGGCACTCCGTCCCCACACACATCAACCGTCCCTATCGATTCCCTGGCAACAGATCAGGGCTCACCGCCTTGGCGTACAATGCATCACTGACCCCGACTGCCGTCGTGCAGTGACCGCACTTGTACCCACCATAACCGGAATGGGAGACCATGTCTCAGGTCGCTTGAGGGGCAAAGTCTGTGGGCAGGTTCACTCAGGTACTAGGCTTACCGATTTACCATATTTCTCGGTATATGCTTAGTACGTTCAAACGCTTGACACAGGTATCCACACGTTAATCCTTATTCCAATTTCGTCTCGTAGACCACGCATCCCCATGGATCTGTGTCCACAGAACATCATCATTCTGTTATCAAGGTGGATACAATCAATTCCTGACCTCGCGCGAGTGCTAGAAAAATAACTCGACTTCTACCGAGATCCCTAATTAGCAAAGCAGCTACTCGACCTAGCATACTAGTATCCATCACAAGGGAAAAACCTGAGTTCATGCAACTAAGGTTTCAGTCAACTCCTATACTTAAGTGCATAGTACAAACCTACAAACATTAAGTGCAGTAAAATAGCATATAGAATAGGTTATGCATAAAACCGGGGCTTGCCTTCCAAAGCTGGGGCAGGCATATCCTCAATGGTAGGCTCTGGTGCTGGCTCCTGGGCTACCTCCTGAGCAACTCCTTGCTCCAGAACGAGGATGTATTCTCCATCAGCGAGATTACAATCTATCGAATGCAATGAATAAGATGTATGCATATTAATGATATGGCAATTTGTAAAGGCTATGCATAGTAAAACAGTACTAAATTTAGTGGTACACTAGGGTTTCCTTTGGTTATCCTTAAGGATTTTATACATTTATTTTAGGGTCTTGAATAAATTTAAATTTTTAGTCATCCTTTAGAGGTTGGTTTTGGCTCTTGGAAGATTTAAGGTTGCACCCCACGATTCTTTCCAAATTCCTTAGTTTACTTTCAATTATGCTTCTTAGTGAGTGCCTTTACACTATCATGGCAAGTTAATATTTTCCAAAAATGTTATAAAAATTACAGTGGGTAAACATTGACCTCTGTGGGTTATTCTAAAAAATTTAGGTTAAAACTACTTCAGATGCTCCTTGTGCAAAATTAACAAAAGTAAGGGTAAAAGGGCACTTTACACTATAGCTCTAATTTCTGTGAGATTTCTAGGTCAACATTTATTTTTGCCAAGATTCTTAGGGAATAATAGGTCTTTGTGTTAAAAATCACAGAAAACGACTTAATGGATATTTAGTTGTGATTTTCTAAAGTTTAATGTCAAAAAGGTACTTATAACTAACTTGTTATTGGAAAAATGTCAAACAACAGAACTTATATTTTTCCTAGATTTATAATAACATATTATTAGTTATCCCAAGGTTTGGGGTGGGTTCTCCTCAGGATTATTTTTCTAAGGTTTTTCTAAGTTTTCATTGATTTCATGAAATAAAAGGTAGTGTATTTGTTTTGTACTAACAGAGGGTCTAACAAAATTTTCCAGTTAACTATGTGAAATAAGTGAAGTAGCAAAAATCTGGTTGCCCCCTGGTTCTTAATTTAAACTCCCTTTTCTATTTTCTTTAACTTTGAGTCAAAATGAGTTTAAATGGTAAACCCTTCCTTAATTTGGTGTACTGAGAGGTTTATTATTTTTAAACAGGCTTGGTAGTGGTTAAGTACTTCTCTAATTTTTCTTAACACAAGTCTAAAAGTGTAGCCATTTTCCCTTCTTTATTTATCCTTTGGTCACTTTACTAATTAATTCTAAACTTTAAAATCTTCTACAATGCTGAGGGTGTTTTGTATTTTTCCTAAGTAGTTCATATTATTTAGAACCTAGCAAAATTGGTTTGACCAAATTTGGTTGAATAAAACTGAAGTTATGCATTTTACGAGCTCTGTTTACATTTAAAAGAATAATGTTTAAAAGGTTTTATGAAAAACCAGTTTACACCGAGACCCCTGGCCTTTTCCTAAACCAAGTCTTCAACTTATTGAGAGCACCTAGAGGGGGGGGTGAATAGGTGATCCTGTGAAAACTTAAACTTATAGCCACAAAAACTTGTTAAGTGTTAGCACAATAATCGCCAAGTGGCTAGATAGGAGTCTCAACAAAACACAATACCACAAGAGATCAAACACAGAGATGACACAGTGGTTTATCCCGTGGTTCGGCCAAGACCAACGCTTGCCTACTCCACGTTGTGGCGTCCCAACGGACGAGGGTTGCAATCAACCCCTCTCAAGCGGTCCAAAGACCAACTTGAATACCACGGTGTTTTGCTTTGCCTTTCAATATCCCGATCGCGAGGATTCTCCACAACTTGGAGCCTCTCGCCCTTACACTTGAGATTCACAAGAAATACGGAGTAAGGGAGGACAGCAACACACACAAATCCACAGCAAAATGCGCACACACACGGCCAAGAATCGAGCTCAAAAGACTATCTCAAAGTTCTCACTAGAACGGAGCTCGAATCACTGAGAATGACAAACGAATGCGCAAAGACTGAGTGTGGATGATCAAGAATGCTCTAAGGTTGCTTGGTGTTCTCCTCCATGCGCCTAGGGGTCCCTTTTATAGCTCCAAGGCAGCTAGGAGCCGTTGAGAGCAAATCTGGAAGGCCAATCTTGCCTTCTGTCGTCGGGTGCACCGGACAGTCCGGTGCACACCGGACACTGTCCGGTGCCTAATTTCCTTCCTAAAATGGCGCTGCCGACCGTTGCCGACCGTTGCAGATCTGGGAGCCGTTGGCGCACCGGACATGTCTGGTGCACACCGGACAGTCCGGTGCCCCCTTCTGACCGTTGGCCCGGCCACGTATCGCGCGCAGATTCCGCGGCCGACCGTTGGCTCATCGGACAGTCCGGTGCACACCGGACAGTCCGGTGAATTTTAGCCGTACGTCGCCGGTGAATTCCCGAGAGCAGCCACTTCGCGCCGAGGCAGCCTGGCGCACCGGACATGTCCGGTGCACACCGGACAGTCCGGTGTACCCAGACTGGGCAGATTTTGGCTGCTCGAGCCATTTCTTCTCCAACTCGATTTTTTCTGTTTCCAGCACTTAGACACAATACATTAGTCCATAAAACAATGTACTAAGTCTGAGAAACATACCTTTATCCTTGATTTGTACTTTGTCCACCATTTTACAATTAGGCACCTGTGTTGGGCACTAAATCACCAAAATACTTAGAAATGGCCCAAGGGCACATTTCCCTTTCAATCTCCCCCTTTTTGGTGATTTATGCCAACACAACATAAAGCAAGTAGAACAAGTACGAAAAACACTTCAAATAAGAACTCAAATTATTTTGATTCAATTTTGACATATATGGATCACTCTATGCCACCACTTGGTTTGTTTTTGCAAATCAAACTCAAATCTCTATCTCTAAGTCAAACACACATGTTGAAACATAAAGAGAGTCATTCCAAAAGAGATTGATCAAAGATTTCAAAAACTCCCCCTTTTTCCCATAATCAATACTTCTCCCCACAAGAAGCCAACTTTTGACAAAAGAGACAATAAAAGAGTTTTGACAAACCAAAAGCTCTACTCTACTATTTTCAAATTTCTCAAGTGGTAGCTGATCCATTTATTGCTTTGGCCTTTATTTTCTCCCCCTTTGGCATCAAGCACCAAAACGGGATCAATCTTGGCCCTATAACCCCATTGCCTCACCAAAATCTTCAGTTAAGAGCAAATGGCAATAAGAGTTCATGAGATGGACTTGGAATAAGTTACCCTTTCATCGGAGTGCAGTGGAAGTCTTTCATGGTCCAAGTCCACCTTTTCCCTTTCAATTCTCCTTCGAGACTAAATCAAGCAAACTCAAGCATATGGTTAGTCTCAAAGGGTCAAGTTGTAACACATCTTCCCCTAAACATGTGCATCCCTTTGCAACGGACTTGTGAGGTACAGGGAGTGTTTGTACAACTTGAGCACCATAATAAGCAACAAAATGCAGAATGAACATGATCAAAGGCATAAACACATGTATGCTACAATTCAATCCAAGTTCCGCGAATCTAAGATATTTAGCTCACTACGCAGCCTGCAAAAGGTCTTCTCATCTAGAGGCTTGGTAAAGATATCGGCTAGCTGGTTCTCGATTCTAACATGAAACACTTCGATATCTCCCTTTTGCTGGTGGTCTCTCAAAAAGTGATGCCGGATGTCAATGTGCTTTGTGCGGCTGTGCTCAACAGGATTTTCCGCTATTCGGATAGCACTCTCATTGTCACATAGGAGTGGGACTTTGCTCAGACTGTAGCCAAAGTCCCTGAGGGTTTGCCTCATCCAAAGTAGTTGCGCACAACACTGTCCTGCGACAACGTACTCGGCCTCAGCGGTGGATAGGGCAACGGAGGTTTGTTTCTTAGAGTTCCATGACACCAGGGACCTTCCTAAGAATTGGCACATCCCCGATGTACTCTTCCTATCGACCTTACATCCAGCATAGTCGGAATCTGAGTACCCAATCAAGTCAAAGTTAGACCCCTTTGGATACCAGATCCCGAAGCAAGGCGTAGCGACTAAATATCGAAGAATTCGCTTCACAGCCACTAAGTGACACTCCTTCGGATCAGATTGAAATCTAGCACACATGCATACGCTAAGCATAATATCCGGTCTACTAGCACATAAATAAAGCAGAGAACCTATCATGGACCAGTATGCTTTTTGACCAACGGACTTACCTCCTTTGTTGAGGTCGGTGTGTCCGTCGGTCCCCATCGGAGTCTTTGCGGGCTTGGCGTCCTTCATCCCAAACCGCTTCAGCAAGTCTTGCGTGTACTTTGTTTGGGAGATGAAGGTGCCGTCCTTGAGTTGCTTCACTTGGAACCCAAGGAAGTAGTTCAACTCGCCCATCATCGACATCTCGAATTTCTGCGTCATCACCCTGCTAAACTCTTCACAAGACTTTTGATTAGTAGAACCAAATATTATGTCATCGATATAAATTTGGCATACAAAAAGATCACCATCGCAAGTCTTAGTAAAAAGAGTTGGATCGGCTTTCCCAACCTTGAAAGCATTAGCAATTAAAAAGTCTCTAAGGCATTCATACCATGCTCTTGGGGCTTGCTTAAGTCCATAGAGCGCCTTAGAGAGCTTACACACGTGGTCGGGGTACCGTTCATCCTCAAAGCCAGGGGGTTGCTCCACGTACACCTCCTCCTTGATCGGCCCGTTGAGGAAAGCGCTCTTCACATCCATTTGGTACAACCTGAAAGAATGGTGAGCGGCATATGCTAGCAAGATACGAATTGATTCTAGCCTAGCCACAGGAGCAAACGTCTCCTCAAAGTCCAAACCTGCGACTTGGGCATAACCTTTTGCCACAAGTCGAGCCTTGTTCCTCGTCACCACCCCGTGCTCGTCCTGTTTGTTGCGGAACACCCACTTGGTTCCCACAACATTTTGCTTGGGACGAGGCACCAGTGTCCAAACTTCATTGCGCTTGAAGTTGTTGAGTTCCTCCTGCATGGCCAATACCCAATCCGGATCTAGCAAGGCCTCCTCTACCCTGAAAGGCTCAATAGAAGAGACAAAGGAGTAATGCTCACAAAAATTAACTAATCGAGATCGAGTAGTTACTCCCTTGCTAATGTCACCCAAAATTTGGTCGACGGGATGATCCCTTTGAATCACCGCTCGAACTTGGGTTGGAGGTGCCGGTTGCGCTTCTTCCTCCATCACGTGATCATCTTGTGCTCCCCCTTGATCACACGCCTCCTTTTGATGAACCTGTTCATCGTCTTGCGTTGGGGGATGCACCGTTGTTGAGGAAGAAGGTTGATCTCGTTCATCTTGTTCCTGTGGCCGCACTTCTCCAATCGCCATGGTTCGTATAGCGGCTGTCGGAACATCTTCTTCATCTACATCATCACAATCAACAACTTGCTCTCTTGGAGAGCCATTAGTCTCATCAAATACAACGTCGCTAGAGACTTCAACCAAACCCGATGATTTGTTGAAGACCCTATACGCCTTTGTATTTGAATCATAACCTAATAAAAACCCTTCTACAGCTTTGGGAGCAAATTTAGAATTTCTACCCTTCTTCACTAGAATGTAGCACCTACTCCCAAATACACGAAAGTAAGATACATTGGGTTTGTTACCGGTTAGTAGCTCATACGACGTCTTCTTGAGGAGGCGGTGAAGGTAGACCCTGTTGATGGCGTGGCAAGCCGTGTTCACGGCTTCCGACCAAAAGCACTCGGGGGTCTTGAATTCTCCAAGCATAGTCCTCGCCATATCTATGAGCGTCCTGTTCTTCCTCTCTACCACACCATTTTGCTGAGGTGTGTAGGGAGCGGAAAACTCGTGCTTGATCCCTTCCTCCTCAAGAAACTCCTCCACTTGAAGGTTCTTGAATTCGGACCCGTTGTCGCTCCTTATCTTCTTCACCTTGAGCTCAAACTCATTTTGAGCTCTCCTGAGGAAGCGCTTGAGGGTCCCTTGGGTTTCAGACTTATCCTGCAAAAAGAACACCCAAGTGAAGCGGGAAAAGTCATCAACAATAACTAGACCATACTTACTTCCTCCTATGCTTAGATAAGCGACGGGTCCGAAGAGGTCCATATGCAGCAGCTCTAGAGGTCTTGACGTGGTCATCACATTCTTGCTGTGATGTGTTCCTCCCACTTGTTTACCTGCTTGAC
This sequence comes from Zea luxurians, assembly GCA_029449295.1. Lineage (NCBI taxonomy): Eukaryota > Viridiplantae > Streptophyta > Magnoliopsida > Poales > Poaceae > Zea > Zea luxurians. The sequence goes on along the minus strand of JAOPSE010000020.1, from coordinate 23,569,482 downwards.
AAGCTGCACAAGGTCTATCTTTTTCGAAATAAACATTGGTTAGACCTATCACGTGTTCTCCCTTTAGAAGCTTGTGGAGGTTCTTCATCCCCACATGTGCTAAGCGGCGATGCCACAGCCAGCCCATGCAAGTCTTAGCCATTAAGCATGCATCTAGACCGGCCTCTTTTTTTGCAAAATCAACTAAGTAAAGCTTGCCGTCTAGTACACCCTTAAAGGCTAGTGAACCATCACTTCTTCTAATGACAGACACATCTACATTTGTAAAAAGACAATTATATCCCATATTGCATAGTTGACTAACAGATAGCAAATTGTAACCAAGAGACTCAACTAAAAACACATTGGAGATTGAGTGTTCATTAGAAATTGCAATTTTACCTAACCCTTTTACCTTGCCTTGATTCCCATCACCGAATATAATTGAATCTTGGGAATCCTTATTTTTGACGTAGGAGGTGAACATCTTCTTCTCCCCCGTCATATGGTTTGTGCATCCGCTGTCGATAATCCAGCTTGAACCCCTGGATGCATAAACCTGCAAGACAAATTTAGGCTTGGGTCTTAGGTACCCAACTCATGTTGGGTCCTATAAGGTTAGTGCAAATATCCTTAGGGACCCAAATGCAAGTTTTGTCTCCCTTGCATTTTGCCCCTAACTTCCTAGCAACTATTTTCCTATCCTTTCTACAAATAGCAAAGGAAGCATTTAAAGCACAATAAATTGTAGAAGGTTCATTCACTACTTTCCTAGGAACATTAATGACATTTCTCCTAGGCATATTATGAATAACATTTCTCCTAGACATATTTCTACCATGCATATAGGAAGAACTAGAAGCAAACATGGCACGAGAGTCAAAATCATTATACGCATTATAACTCCTATAAGCATTTCTAGTTTGTCTCTTATCATGATACATAAAAGCATGGTTCCTTTTAGTACTATTAACCATAGGAGCCTTCCCTTTCTCCTTGGCGGAGATAGGAGCCTTATGGCTTGTCAAGTCCTTGGCTTCCCTCTTGTAGCCAAGTCCATCCTTGATTGAGGGGTGTCTACCAATTGTGTAGGCATCCCTTGCAAATTTTAGCTTATCAAAATTACTCTTGCTAGTCTTAAGTTGAGCATTAAGACTAGCCAATTCATCATTAAGTTTGGAAATTGAAACTTGGTGTTCACTACAAGCATCAATGTCAAAATCTTTACACCTATTGCAAGTTTCAACAATTTCTACACAGGAGTTGGATTTATTTGCTTCTACTAGTTTAGCACTTAAATCATTGTTAACACTTCTTAAAGTAGCAATGGTTTCATGACAAGAAGATAATTCACTAGAGAGCATTTCATTTCTTTTAATTTCAAGAGCAAGAGATTTTTGTGCACTAACAAATTTATCATGCTCCTCATATAGAAGATCCTCTTGTTTTTCTAGTAATCTATTCTTGTCATTTAAAGCATCAATCAACTCATTAATCTTATCAATTTTGGATCTATCTAATCCCTTGAATAAGCATGAGTAATCTATCTCATCATCATCACTAGACTCATCCTCACTTGAAGAAGCGTAAGTGCTAGTATCATGAGTGCTTACTTTCTTCTCCCTTGCCATGAGGCAAGTGTGACGCTCGTTGGGGAAGAGGGATGACTTGTTGAAGGCGGTGGCGGCGAGTCCTTCATTGTCGGAGTCAGAGGAGGAGCAATCCGAATCCCACTCCTTTCCGATATGCGCCTCGCCCTTGGCCTTCTTGTAATGCTTCTTCTTCTCCCTTTTGTTCCCCTTTTCCTGGTCACTTTCATTATCGGGACAGTTAGCAATGAAATGACCAATCTTACCACATTTGAAGCACGAGCGCTTCTCCTTTGTCTTGGTCTTGCTTGGCTGTCCCTTGCGACCCTTAAGCGCCGTCTTGAAGCGCTTAATGATGAGGGCCATCTCCTCATTATTTAGCCCGGCCGCCTAAACTTGCGCCACCTTGCTCGGTAGCGCCTCCTTGCTCCTCGTTGCCTTGAGAGCAACGGGTTGAGGCTCGTGGATTGGACCGTTCAACGCGTCGTCGACGTATCTCGCCTCCTTGATCATCATCCGCCCGCTTACGAATTTTCCGAGTACCTCCTCGGGCGTCATCATCGTGTACCTGGGATTCTCACGAATATTGTTCACGAGATGAGGATCAAGAACGGTAAAGGACCTTAGCATTAGGCGGACGACGTCGTGGTCCGTCCATCGCGTGCTTCCGTAGCTCCTTATTTTGTTGATGAGGGTCTTGAGCCGGTTGTACGTTTGGGTTGGCTCCTCTCCCCTTATCATGGCGAATCGTCCAAGCTCGCCCTCCACCAACTCCATTTTGGTGAGCATGGTGATGTCATTCCCCTCGTGAGAGATCTTGAGGGTGTCCCATATTTTCTTGGCATTGTCCAAGCCGCTCACCTTGTTGTACTCTTCCCTGCACAAGGACGCTAAGAGAACAGTAGTAGCTTGTGCATTTCTATGGATTTGTTCATTTATGAGCATAGAGTTATCCGAGCTATCAAACTTCATTCCATTCTCTACAATCTCCCAAATGCTTGGATGGAGAGAGAATAAGTGACTACGCATTTTGTGACTCCAAAATCCGTAGTCCTCCCCATCGAAGTGTGGAGGTTTGCCAAGAGGAATGGAAAGCAAATGCGAATTCGAACTATGTTGAATACGAGAATAATCAAATGAAAAGTTCGAATTGACCGTCTTTTTGTAGTCGTTGTCGTCGTCCTTTTGGGAAGAAGTAGACTCATCACTATCGTCGTAGTATATGATCTCCTTGATGCACTTTGTCTTCTTCTTCTTCCCTTCCTTCCGCTTGTAGCCCGAGCCGGAGTCAGTGGGCTTGTCATCCTTTGGCTCGTTGACGAAAGACTCCTTTTCGTTGTTGACCACCATCCCCTTTCCCTTAGGATCCATCTCTTCGGGCGATTAGTCCCCTCTTGAAGAGAACGGCTCCGATACCAATTGAGAGCACCTAGAGGGGGGGTGAATAGGTGATCCTGTGAAAACTTAAACTTATAGCCACAAAAACTTGTTAAGTGTTAGCACAATAATCGCCAAGTGGCTAGATAGGAGTCTCAACAAAACACAATACCACAAGAGATCAAACACAGAGATGACACAGTGGTTTATCCCGTGGTTCGGCCAAGACCAACGCTTGCCTACTCCACGTTGTGGCGTCCCAACGGACGAGGGTTGCAATCAACCCCTCTCAAGCGGTCCAAAGACCAACTTGAATACCACGGTGTTTTGCTTTGCCTTTCAATATCCCGATCGCGAGGATTCTCCACAACTTGGAGCCTCTCGCCCTTACACTTGAGATTCACAAGAAATACAGAGTAAGGGAGGACAGCAACACACACAAATCCACAGCAAAATGCGCACACACACGGCCAAGAATCGAGCTCAAAAGACTATCTCAAAGTTCTCACTAGAACGGAGCTCGAATCACTGAGAATGACAAACGAATGCGCAAAGACTGAGTGTGGATGATCAAGAATGCTCTAAGGTTGCTTGGTGTTCTCCTCCATGCGCCTAGGGGTCCCTTTTATAGCCCCAAGGCAGCTAGGAGCCGTTGAGAGCAAATCTGGAAGGCCAATCTTGCCTTCTGTCGTCGGGTGCACCGGACAGTCCGGTGCACACCGGACACTGTCCGGTGCCCGATTTCCTTCCTAAAATGGCGCTGCCGACCGTTGCCGACCGTTGCAGATCTGGGAGCCGTTGGCGCACCGGACATGTCCGGTGCACACCGGACAGTCCGGTGCCCCCTTCTGACCGTTGGCCCGGCCACGTGTCACGCGCAGATTCCGCGGCCGACCGTTGGCCCGGCCGACCGTTGGCTCATCAGACAGTCCGGTGCACACCGGACAGTCCGGTGAATTTTAGCCGTACGTCGCCGGTGAATTCCCGAGAGCAGCCACTTCGCGCCGAGGCAGCCTGGCGCACCGGACATGTCCGGTGCACACCGGACAGTCCGGTGTACCCAGACTGGGCAGATTTTGGCTGCTCGAGCCATTTCTTCTCCAACTCGATTTTTTCTGTTTCCAGCACTTAGACACAATACATTAGTCCATAAAACAATGTACTAAGTCTGAGAAACATACCTTTATCCTTGATTTGTACTTTGTCCACCATTTTACAATTAGGCACCTGTGTTGGGCACTAAATCACCAAAATACTTAGAAATGGCCCAAGGGCACATTTCCCTTTCACTTATGCCCCTGCGGAACTATTCACCTGAGTCTCTGACTATTCAACCCCCCCCCCCCCCAACTTCTTCTCCTTTCTTCCCGAGGTCCCTCCCCCCTTTGAAACAGTAACCGCGGAAGTAAACAGGGCGGCGCGGCTTACCAGTGGCGAGGGAGGTCCAGTGAAGGGCGGCGTTAGCGTCGAGAGGTCCTGGCGGTCACGTCGAGGTACGATTCGTTGACGGTGATGGCCGGAATCGGGAGGGCCACGTGCGCAGGCGGGCGGGCTCATCAGCGGCGTGTGCTCCGGCCTGCTCGCGATAGAGTTCAATCCAAGGGCACAGGGAGCTTCATGGGGTGCTAAGGAAACTACCCGTGCAAGGAATCAAAGAAAAACTCACCGTGGAGCTCGGTCCACGTACGCCAGCGGTCGGGTGAAGTTCGGCGAGGTCGATTCGGTGTCTCCGGTGAGGTAGAGTTCGATTCCTGGCTCTGGAAGCTTCACCGAGGTATGTAGAGGCTATTCTGAGGGTCAGATGGGGCGGGGAATAGCTGGGGTGGCTGGTCTACGGTGGTCAGGTCTCGGCGACCGTTGGCACACCGTGCGCAGAGCGATCACCGGTGATCTTGCGCTCCAGCGAGGTTGAGAGCGAGTGGGGGTGTACGGTCGAGGCCTCGATCGGCTTTATAGGCGCGGGCATGGGTTTGGCTGGGCGCAGCACGTTGCACGCGGAGCCGAGCGCCGGGGCATGCTTTGGCGTTGCCAGGGCGTGTCGAACACGTGGCTGTGTTATCCTGCCCAAGTTCTTGTGCCTGCTGAGCACCCAAACGTGCGAATCTTGCCATATGGCTTGTGTAAAATTTCTTCCCTACACCTAGAGCTACCTAGTTCATGTGAGTTCCAAGGGGAGATCTGGTCTAGCTTGGAAGATATGGTGGCGCCAAGTCTTGTCTGTCTGCACTGTTCAATCCGAGACAAAACTCATGCCAACTCATGTCAAATGGTCTTGGCTTTGGTTCAAACTTTTCCAGTGTGTTCCCTAGGTATTTTGGCCCCTTTTTGTTATTTAGACCATGTGGTTTTGGCACCATCAAATAGGTGAACACTTCTGATCTTTAGATTAGGGTTGAATTTTGACTTAGAGAAATTATGGGTTACTCTATAGTGTCCTCCACTTGGGGGCTGATTTGGGGTCTTTGAGGGGTCTTTTGTAACATTTCCCTTACTGCATTTGGTATATATAATAATGTACTTAAACTTTGGTAAAGGGTTTAAGTCATGAAATGTTTATTTGCTTATCCTTTCCATTAATCTAGTGTTTGGGGGCTAATGGCTCAAGAAGGGGGGGGGTCTAGGGTTTTAGCCTCTTTTGTCCAAGGTGATAATTGCATATCAATTCTTGGGTATTGTTTTTGTCATGAACATCCCTTCATTGATCCATGGTTTCTAAAGTTTTGGGTGCTCCTTCTCCTTTACTTAAACACATGTGATAATAGGCCATGAGTGCTTGTATTGAGCCAGGGCCTTGGGTAACACCTGGGGTGTTACAGCCCTCCCCCCTTAAAGGAATCTCGTCCCGAGATTTGGGTAGGGATCCTTTAGAGGGGTACCAAGAAGGTGTGATGGTGTGTTGCAATTTCCAAGTTTCTTTATTTAACTGCTCTTCGAATGTCATTCTCTTTGCAACTTCAGAAGGAAGTCCTTTTAGATCTATTTCCACAACATACTCTACTCTTAACAACTAGGTTTTTCTTACATTTAGATTCAAAGGGCAGGTGGGGGTGGTGTTTTGGGTTATGTACCGACTCCTTTAGGCAGAAAGTCGGGGAAGCGAGAACGTAGAAAATCCTCTGTCTCCCACGTAGCCTCTTCTTCTGTGTGGTTGCTCCACTAAATCTTATACATTCGAATTGACCTTGCTCGAGTTGATCTTTCCTTTTGGTCCAATACCTTGACGGGGTGCTCTTGATAAGACAAGTCTGGTTTGATCTCAAATTCTGGTTCAGGTAGCACTTCCGTGGGTAGGCGGACACACTTCCGTAGCTGAGATACGTGGAATACATCATGGATTGCTGACATATGAGGTGGCAACTTCAATTGATATGCCACAGGTCCACAAGCCTCTTTGATCTCGTAGGGCCCAATGTAGCGAGGAGCTAACTTGCCCTTGATTCCAAATCTCTGAACACCTTTGGTGGGTGACACTTTAAGATAAACATGATCTCCCACTTCAAATTGTAGAGGCTTCCTTCTCTTATCATGATAGCTCTTTTGTCTGGCCTGAGCAGCTTCCAAGTTCTTCTTAATGATTCTGACTTTATCCTCGGCTTCAAGTACTAGGTTAGGTCCAAAAATTTCCCTCTCTCCAGCTTGTGACCAATTTAGCGGTGTTCTACACCTTCTTCCATACAAGGCCTCGAAAGGTGCCATCTTTAGACTGGACTGGTAGCTGTTGTTATACGAGAACTCTGCCAACGAAAGGCACTTATCCCAATTCTTACCATAGTGTAGCACATAGGCTCGCAACATGTCTTCGAGAATCTGATTTACTCTTTCCATCTAACCATCTATCTGAGGATGGTACGCTGAGCTTCTGATCACAGTGGTTCCAAGTGACTTTTGGAGCTGCTCCCAAAAATGTGCCACAAACATTGCTCCTCGATCAGACACAATATTCCTTGGTATTCCATGCAAACGCACTATCTGGTCAATATAGATCTCTGCATATTTCTCGGTTTTGTGGGTGGTATGCACTGGCAAGAAATGAGCCGTCTTGGTTAACCTATCCATAATGACCCAAATAGAATTGTGGTGTCGGGAGGTGTTGGGCAATCCCACAATAAAATCCATGCAAACATCCTCCCATTTCCAGGATGGTATGGGAAGGGGCTATAAGGTACCTGCTACCTTTAGATGACTAGCCTTGACTCTCTGGCAAGTGTCGCATTCAGATATATACTTAGCAATTTCCCTCTTCATCCTGGTCCACCAATACAAGGATCTGAGATCATGATACATCTTATTACTGCCAGGGTGCATGGAAAATTTGGAAAGATGAGCTTCATCCAATATTTTCTTCCTGAGTTCTAGATTTTTAGGAACCACCAATCGGTCTTCAAACCATAGAACTCCTTTGCTGTCCTGACGGAAGCATTTGCACTTATCCACCTTCTGTTCGAGCATTCCCTTAATGACTTGAACACCCTTGTCACCAAGCTGTGCCATGATTATCTGCTCATGCAGAGTGGGCTCCACTGAGATATAATTCAAGGTACCTGAGGAAATAACTTCCATGTTCAACTTGCACAATTCGTCGCACAGAGTGGCAATCTTGGAGTCCATCGTTACACAGTTGCAATGGGCCTTTCGACTTAAGGCATCTGCCACAACATTGGCTTTTCCCGGATGGTAATGCACCTCCAAATCATAGTCCTTCATCAATTCCAACCATCTCCTCTGCCTCATATTAAGATCAGCCTGAGTGAAAATGTACTTGAGACTCTTGTGATCGGTATAGATATTACAATGGGCTCCCATCAAGTAATGTCTCCAAATCTTCAGAGCATGAACTACGGTAGCTGTCGGCGTTTCGGACCTGGGGGACCCTCAACCGGACCGACTAGTGAATTTTGTGTCGCGTGCCTCTGTCCAGATGGGTTGATGCAAGATGGAACACAAGGGGAGGGATGAGGCTTATATTATCTTGCACTGGGGGTGCTTGCAGTAGGGGTTACAAGCTTCACGAGAGCGAGAGAGAGAGAGAGAGAGTCCGACCTTGAGTTGTCTGAGTTAGCCTCCTCCGCGTCTCTCCCACTCCGCCTGCCTCTGCCCGCCTCCCCTTAGGAAGGCCCTGGACATCCCCTTTTATAGATACAAGGAGATGGTCCAGCTGTACATATGGGGGTATAGCAATGTGCTAACGTGTCCGGCGGAGAGGTGCTTGAGCCCTGTATGAAGCGTAGCTGGCGGTGCGGCATGGATCCTGCTGACGTTTCCTTGCTTCCGTAGAGAGCTTGTGGACTTTTGACGTCATGGACGCATGTGGGGAGCCATCATTACCTGTTGCCGGAGTAATCTAGATGTGACTCCGGTCTTGTTCCTTCGTAGCCTGAGGCGACTAGCTAGAGGTAGGGTAATGATGTATCCCCTGTAGCGTAGTCGGTCCGAGGCCGAGGTCGGGTGAGGCGGTGACTCCTCCTGAGGCCGAGGCTGAGGTCGGGTGTGGATGTGACTCCTCCCGAGGCCGAGGTCGGGCGAGGCGGAGAACTTCCCCCAAGGTCGAGGCTGAGACCAAGGCCTGGGGTCGAGCGAGGCGGAGCTCCCTGTCGTGCCGGAGGCTGAACTCGAGAGAGGCTGTGGCTTACTGTTGTTAGTCTTACCCTGGTGGTTGGCACAGTAGCCAGAGCGGGGCGAACAGTGCTGTTTTCCTGTCAGAACGGTCAGTGAAAGGGCGAAGTGACTACGGTCACTTCGACCTTGCCGACTGAGGCACGCGTGTCAGGATAAGGTGTCAGGCGATCCCCGCATTAAATGCGCATGCGATATGGTCGGTTGGTAAGGCGATTTGGCCAAGGTCGCTGCATGACAAAGTTTGCCCGAGCTTGGCTTCGGGCGAGCCGAGGGTGCGCCCACTGCCTGTGGAGGCCCTCGAGCGAGGCGTGATCCCGCTCGGGACTACTGTTCCCGCCCGAGGCCGGGCTCGGGTGAGGCGAGATCGCGTCCCTTGGCAGACGAGGCCTTGACTTGAACCGTGCTTATCAGTCTTTACGGTTTGTTCTGAAGACGTTTTCCAGCCGTGTTTAGGAGTGTTGGGGGTACCCCTAATTACGGTACCCGACAGTAGCCCCCGAGCCTCGAAGGGAGTGTAGGTACTCGCTTGGAGGTTCTGCCAGATTTTTTGCAAGGGGACCAGCCTTTCTCGGTTATATTTTGTTCCGATGGGTGCGCATGAGCGCACCCGTCGGGTGTAGCCCCCGAGGCCTCGGAGGAGTGGTTTGACTCCTCTGAGGTCTTAATTCTTTTTGTTATGCCTCGGTCGGCCTTATTGTTTCCTCATGCGGCCTGGCCGCAGCCCGGGTGCATGGTCAGGCTCCGAGATTTTAAGTTGTTTTGTCGACGTGGTCGACAATTTGGCCTTAGCTTGGTGCGAGAGCAGCCCCCGAGCCTCTGCATGGAGCGAGAGGACGATCAAGGACCGTCTCAACTTTTATTGTACGCCCCTTCGTCGCCTTTCCGCAAGGAGGAAGGAGGGGAAAGCGCCATGTTAGCCTCAGAGGGCATCGAACATGGTGTTTCCAGCGAGTTGCTATCCGGTGATCCGAGTGGACACCCGAGCCCCGTTCGATAAGGCTCAGCTAGTGGCCAAGAGGCGTGCTCCAAAAGTACCTGCAGGTGATTTGCTGGACCTGGACCCATTTGATAGGGTCCGAGGGCTCGGTGCCTCCCTCCGGTGGGATTCCATTACAAATCGTTCCCGCTGGTCTCGGAAATGTCCTAGGGTACCTCGGGAGCGTAGCCTGAGCCTTGGCCATGTAACGGACGTACCCAGGGTCATCCCTGACTCTGCGTGCTCTGGGGCGGCTGTCGAACCCTTCCGAGGGGCCAGGCTTCGAACCCTTGATCAGTAAAGGGCTTAGAGCCCGAGTGCTCTAGGGCGGTTGCTGAACCCCACAGGGCGCAACCTTCGAACCCCTGATCAGTAGGAGGGCTCGGGGCCCGTTTCCTTCGCTGAGAAGGATCCTTTTCCGGAATATCCCCTTTCCCGTTCCCTGTGGCAAGAGAGAGAGAGAGAGAGAGGAAAAGGATATGAATTTAAATAATGTGGCGCACCTTTTTTGACGCGGTCATCATGACGGAGGTGAAACGGCGCCCGCTTCGCCTGCCAGAGGTGTCGCTTGCCCTGCCAAGGAGTTAATGCGACGGGACGTCCGATTCATGGGGCATCTATTGCGCGTGCGCGAGTCGTTTGAGGAACAGAAAAACCGTTTCACCTTCGAGTTTGAATTTCGCGACAGGTTCGGGCGATGTTTTGGGTGGATCTCGCCCGGGCCTTTATATACCCGAAAGAGGGGCCGTCGGCGGTTCTTTACCCTGCCACTTGCGCTTGCCTTCTGCTTTGGTTTTCGCAACCTGAGAGAGGCCAGAAAAAAGAAAACCGCGCACCTCATCCCCTCCGCCTCCACCGCTTCCGCTACTGTGGAGGATCTAGAGGCCCTTGTTTCCATCGTTCCGTCGCACGACCCGTGGCCTTTCTCCACCGTTACTGTGGAGGATCTAGAGGCCCTTGTTTCCGACAGTTTGCTCCATCCTCTCTCCAGCGGGCCGCAGCCTGAGTGGATGGCCCCCGAGAGCGAGGCTGACCCGACTCCACCGCCGGGGTACGTGGTCAGTTTCATCCCCTTCCATGAGCGGGGGTTTGGGATGCCGGCAAGCCGCTTCATGCGGGCGCTCCTGCACCACTACGGGGTGGAGCTGCATAACTTCAACCCCAACTCCATTGCGCAAGCGGCCATTTTCGCGGCGGTTTGCGAGGGTTTTTTTGGGGATTGACCCTCACTAGGACCTGTGGACCCATCTCTTTTCCGCGGAGTTCTTCGCCGCGTCGACGGATGTGAAGAAGGTCCGCATGGCGGTGCGGGCCGGTGGCTGCACCCTCCAGCTGAGGTTGGGGCGGGCGCAGCAGTACATCCTTGCCTCCCTTGTATCTTCGAACAAGGGGTGGCAGAACCGGTGGTTTTATCTCCGGAACGACGATGGGATGCTTCCGCCGTTTTCTCAACGAGTGGTGACCGCCGCCGGCAATAACTGGCGCTGGGGGGCCACACGCGAGAACCAGGAGAAGCTCCAGCCTATTCTGCGTGCCTTGCAGAAGTTACGAGATGAGGGCCTTACCGCTGCGGGGGTCGTTGCTGCTATACATCGCGGAGGGTGCTCCCTTTGGCAGAGCGGCGGTTGTGGCTCTCGGAGATGAAGCCGAGGGTCGATTTGGAGGGCTCGCAGATGTCCTCGACCTCCCTCTCCGTCGACGACCTCTTCAGGCGGGTAGCGGGTACGGTAGGGAGGCTGGATGCTAGCATCCTTAGCCAGCCCTCGATGCGCCCCGACCATGGGTACGTGTCCCTGGTAAGTGTCCGATCCTCCTTCTGTTTTCCGCCGAGTTTTTTACGTCTTTGATTCTTACTGTTGGGATTTTTGTTTGTCCCCAGGGGTTGAGGGGTTTTAAACTCTCCCGGCCACCGGTCCCGGAGGACGTGGCGGATCGAGCCGCGCGTAGGCTCACCGCAGAGAAGGAAAAGGAGAAGAAGGACACGTAAAAGGCCCAAGCTCGCGAGAGGATGCGAGCTCGGGAAGCCTTGTAGAAGCGTCGTCGGAGGCAGGCAAGGGATGGGCTCCCGTTGGAGCCGTCGCCAGAGACGCCTGACGACGACGATGATGATGATGATGATGATGACGAAGATGATGACATGGCGGCCCGACTTGGCCTCAGCCTTGACCCGAGGCTGGGCTAGGGGTCACCGAGCCACCCTCCAAGTGGCTGGCACCATCAGTGCTTGGGCCGGGACACCAAGGTCCTGGTCCGAGGAGCGGAGGTAGGCCGAGGGGGTACTTGACCCCTTGGCCGAGATGATTGGGGTGACTCCGGGGGGTCAGGCCGAACCGCATGCCCCTCAAGAGCAGGTGCCCGCGCTGGCCGTACAGGAGGTCGGTCCCTCGTCCGTCATGACGATGCCTGGGCAGGCTGCTCCCTCGGCGCCTCAGGTGTCCGAGGCGGAAACGGCGCCGAAGCCAGCAGCGAGGCAACCCTCGGTGGCGCCTGCGGAGACCAGGGCCCGAGGGGTCTCCCCGCAGGCATGATTAGCCTTGCCCTGGAGCGGGTAAGTTTCTGAAGATACCTCTGTTTTAGTTTTTTCGCTGTGTGTCTTGAACTTGCTCTCTCTCTTTCAGCAAGCGGAGGCAGGGCTAGGTCGGTCTGGCCCCCACGAAGGCCCTTAAGACGGGGCCGGCCTCCACAGCTGGTGCTGCGGCGCGTCATGCCGGTTGGTTGGCCTCCGCACAAGGAGCCCTCCGGCGGGGGGCCCAGGCGGCACGAGTTGCCATGGGGCAAGCCTCCCAGGCTGACCCCCCTGTTGGAGCGGCCATCATGCGGGGGAGGCCGATGACGCGGCCACAGCCCCGAGCCCACCTGAATTGTTGCCGGCGCCGGCATCGACTCCTGCCGGGGTTGTCGCTGATTCGCCCGTGGAGCCGCCCGTCACCGCCGACGTTGGGATGGTTGAGGCACCGCCGCCCGTTGTCATCCCCGACCTCCCTGTTCTCGGCCATGAGGAGAGGGCGGCCATCGTTGCCGAGGTCGGTGATCGGAGGCCTGCCACCTTAGCCAAGGGGAGGCCCAGTATGTCGACTGCGGCGGTGCCCGATGCATCGGCTGTAGGGGGACCCAACGCCTTGGTCGAGGGGCGAGTAGAACCGTGGCCCGTCTTGGGGAGCAGCGGCCTTATCCCCGCGTAGCTCAACCCCAATGAGTGGTGTGGGCAGCTGCTCCTGTTCTAGAGCCACGACACCTCGGACCCGGAGCCCCTCCTCTCCCTCAACGATGAGCTAGAGGAGAGGTCTCGGGATAATTTCTGTGAGTATATCGAGGCGGCGATGAGGTCGCTTCGTTCGACCATGGAGATCCTTTCCAGGGATGTTCCTAGGGTCTTCCAGGTAAGGATTTAGACGTACACCTTGCGTGACCAGGGCATTCTTTGTAATATCCTGTTTTCCTTCCTCAGGAACTTGCGGACGTGAGCACCGCCAAGTCGCTGTTCATCCGCTGCGAGAGCGACGTCTGGGATTCGCTGCGGTCCCAGTGGGCCGCACTTACTAAGGCCAATGAGCGCCTCGCCCAACGGAGCGCCGAGGTGGCGGACCTTTGGCTGCTCTACGATGAGCTGAAGTCGGAGGCAGCGGCGACGCGGGCAGAGGTGGCGTCGGCACGGACGAAGGCTTTGTCGACCCAGGAGCAGGTGGCTTCCTAGGCCGAGGAGATGCAGCAGCGGCAGCTGGAGCTTGGCCAGGTCATCGGCGAGCGGGACCAATCTTGGAGCTAAGCTGCCGAGGCCGTGAGCCGGGCTAAGGCCCTTAGGGGTCAGCTGGCTGAGGCTACGGAGCGGCTAGCCGAGGCATCTGCTCGGGCCGGGACCCTTGCGGAGGGCCTGGCCGTGGCCGTCGAGTCTACCCAGTCCGCCCAAGCCGTGGCCTCGCAGCAGCGTGCCCGGGCCGAAGGTATGTTTTGCCCGCTTTGTGACTTTGTTTTTGTCTCCATTCTTCATCTCGTGTCTGAAGAACATTGTCCAGCTGTCTGCAGGGTTCGAGACGGCTCTTGACGAGTTCGTCAAGAACTGCAAGGCGCTTGCCCAAGCGGCTGAGCAGAAGGAGGCCAACCGCATGGCCATGTCCGAGGCTATCTCGGCCTTTTGCCGGGCCTTTGGCCTCGACGACATCCCCTCGGGTAGCTCCCCCCCAGAGTCACCTGCGGGCCTTGGGCGGCCATGTGTGCAGTAGACTCCGCGGGGCGCTGCACCACAGTGTTAGGCGGGCCTTCGCCGTCCTCGCCTCCCACTACGACGTGGATCTAGAGCGGGTCAGTGAGGGGTACTGCTTACCCGATGAAGAGGAGGCCGCCTTAGCCGAGGTCCAGAGGCTTGACATGGCTGTTGAGGGCCCAAGCGTGGTGCTAGCTTCCTCCTTCTAGGTGGAGGTCCTTCCGCCCGTGTCACCGTCTGAGGCCGGGCCAGATTCTGCCGAGGGCGGAAACGACGCCGAGGGTGCTGCTCCTCCCCCTGCCGATACCTGAGCCTGTAGGAACAGTTTGTTTTAAGTATGCATATGTTTCTTGCGGCCGCTGAGGCCTAAACATTTTCAATGTTGGAGTTTAAAGCTACGTTTCCTTTCCTCTTGTTTCGAGCATTAGGACTGGTTCGGTAGCAGAGTCACTTATCCGAGCGTTAGCTACCCTTCGTGGAAGGTGATGAGTGAGGTATCCGTATCCCGGAGGCGTAGGAGTCCCTCGGCTCGATCGGCCTTGCCATTCAAGGTCTCTCTCGCTCGTTTTTGAGATTCCGCTATTGACATAGTTGAAATGGTACGAAAGTCGTTTTCTACCCGAGCGTTAGGACTTGTTCCGTAGCAGAATCACTTATCCGAGCGTGAGCTGCCTTTCACGGAAGGTGATGAGTGAGGTATCCATATCCCGGAGGCATAGGAGTCCCTCGGCTCGGTCGGCCTTGCCGTTCAAGGTCTCTCTTGCTCATTTTTAGGATTCTGTTATCGACATAGTCGGAAGCCGTTTTGGTAGAAAACTTTTCCGAGGAAAATTTTGACGCGGAGGGGGTTCCCCCCTTCTAGCCCCCGAGGGAGGGTCGGTTTTTGCTGAGGCAAGGCCGATCCTCCCTTGACAGCTAGACTTTTTATTTGTACATATAAAGGGACCGAGGTACATAAATGACTTGAAACATTTTAAGGGTAAAAGCGACGTAGTTGTTCGATGTTCCAAGCGTTGTTGTAGACCTCGCCTTGATCGTTGGCCAGCTTGTATGTCCCGGGCTTCAAAATTTTGGCGATGATGAACGGCCCTTCCCAGGGAGGAGTAAGCTTGTGGCGCCCTTGGGCGTCTTGTCGTAGCCGAAGCACCAGATCTCCCACCTGGAAACCTCGGGGCCGAATCCTTCGGGTGTGGTAGCGTCGTAGGGACTCCTGGTACCGCGCTGAGTGTAGCAAGGCTACGTCCCGAGCCTCTTCTAGCTGGTCCAATGAATCTTCTCGGCTGGTTTGGTTGTTTCAGTCGTCGTAAGCCTTTGTCCTCGGGGAATCGTATTCCAAGTCCGTGGGTAAGATGGCCTCGGCCCCATAGACTAGGAAAAACGGCGAGAAGCCCGTGGCCCGGCTCGGCGTCGTCCTCAGACTCCAAACCACTGAGGGCAGTTCTTTTATCCACCGCTTGCCAAACTTGGTTAGGTCGTTGTAGATCCTTGGTTTTAGCCCCTGCAAAATCATGCCATTGGCATGCTCCACATGCCCATTTGTCATTGGGCGAGCTACGGCGGCCTAGTCCACACGGATGTGGTGGTCTTCGCAGAAGTCTAGGAACTTTTTCCCAGTGAACTGCGTGCCGTTGTTGGTGATGATAGAGTTTGGGATCCCAAAGCGGTGGATGATATTTGTAAAGAACGCCACCGCCTGCTCGGACCTGATGCCAGTCAAGGGTCGGACTTTGATCCACTTGGAGAATTTTTCGATGGCGACCAGCATGTGCGTGAAGCCCCTGGGTGCCTTCTGCAAGGGACCGACGAAATCCAGACCCCATACAGCAAATGGCCAAGTGACAAGTATTGTCTGGAGGGCCTGAGCGGGCAGGTGCGTTTGTCTTGCGTAGAATTGACACCCTCGGCAGGAGCATACAATCCTAGTGGCGTCGGCCACTGCGGTCGGCCAGTAGAAATCTTGTTAGAAAGCGTTTCCCACGAGGGCCCGAGGCGCTGCATGGTGACAGCAAACCCCCGAGTGTATTTCTTGCAACAGCTCCTGTCCTTGGGCGACGGATATGCATCGTTGGAGAATGCCTGAGGGGCTGCAGTGGTACAACTCCTTTTCATCACCCAGCAAAACAAACGACTTGGCACGCCGAGCCAGTCGCCGAGCTTCGGCCTTGTCGAGGGGCAGCTCTCCCCGGAGGAGATATTCCAGGTATGGGGTCTGCCAGTTCGGGACTGGTGTGGCCCCATTCCGCTCCACCTCGGCACGCAGAGCCTCATCTTCGGTGGCCGAGGGTACCTCGGGCTGGGCCGAGGTCTCCTCGGGTTCGGGCGCATCGTTGAGTTTGACGGATGGCTGATATATGTCCCTGGAGAAGACATTTGGGGGAACCGTCGTTCACCCCGAGGCTATTTTTGCCAGCTCATCTGCGGTCTCGTTGTACCGTCAAGCAACGTGGTTGAGCTCCAGCCTATAGAACTTATCTTCCAAGCGCCGAACTTCGTCCCAGTAGGCCTCCATTTTTTGGTCGCGACAGTGAGAGTTCTTCATGACTTGGTCAATAACGAGCTGTGAGTCACCACAAGCGTCGAGGCGCTGAACCCCTAGCTCAATGGCGATGCGCAACCCATTAACCAAGGCCTCGTATTCGGCCACGTTGTTTGACGCCGGAAAATGGAGGCGTATTACGTAACGCACATGTTCTCCGAGGGGGTGAGATGAAGAGCAAGCCCGCACCTGCTCCGGTTTTCATCAATGACCCGTTGAAGTACATGGTCCAAAGTTCGACCAGGATTGGGGCCGTTGGCAACTGGGTGTGTGTCCATTCAGCCAGGAAGTCGGCCAAGACTTGGGATTTTATGGCCTTTCGAAGTGCAAATGAAAGTGTTTCCCCCATGAGTTCCACTGCCCATTTTGCTATCCTACCCGAGGCCTCTCGGCACTGGATGATCTCCCCCAGGGGGAAGGATGACACCAAAGTCATCGGATGAGACTCGAAGTAGTGTCGCAGCTTCCGCCGTGTCAGAATCACTGTGTACAGCAACTTCTGGATTTGTGGGTAGCGGATCTTGGTCTCGGATAGTACTTCGCTGATGAAGTAGACTGTCCTCTGGATGAGCAGTGCATGCCCTTCTTCTCGTCTCTCGACTATGACCGCAACGCTGACCACTTGAGTGGTTGCGGTGATGTAAATCAAGAGGGCTTCTTCCGCAGCGGGGGGCACTAATATGGGCGCATTAGTAAGAAGTGCCTTTAAGTTTTCGAGGGCTTCTTCGGCCTTGGGAGTCCAAGTGAAGCGCACGGCCTTCCTTAAGAGGCGGTACAAGGGCAATCTTTCTCGCCGAGGCGCGAGATGAAGCGGCTCAGAGCCGCAAGGCATCCCATGACCCTTTGTACTCCTTTCAAATCTTTGATTGGCCCCATGTTGATGATGGCCGCGATTTTCTCTGGGTTGGCCTCGATGCCTCGTTCGGAGACGATGAACCTTAGGAGCATGCCTCGGGGGACTCCGAAGACACACTTCTCAGGATTGAGTTTTACGCTCTTCGCTTTTAGGCACCTGAATGTTACCTCAAGGTCAGAGATGAGGTCGGTGGCTTTCCTTGTTTTGACGACGATGTCATCGACGTAAGCCTCGACCGTTCTGCCGATGTGCTCTCCGACCACGTGGTTCATGCACCTTCGGTATGTTGCACCTCTTTGATGAACCCTGTAGCCATTAGCTTGTGGGCCTCCTCGCCTATGGCCCTGCGCTTTTCTTCATCAAAGCGGCGTAGGTGCTGTTTCACGGGTCGGGCTTCGGCTCGGATGTCCAGTGAGTGCTCGGCGACATCCCTCGGTATGCCCGGCATGTCTGAGAGACTCCATGCAAAAACTTCGGCGTTTGCACAGAGAAAGTCGACGAGCACTGCTTCCTATTTGGGGTCGAGCTCGGAGCCGATCCTGACTTTCTTGCTGGCGTCGTTGCTGGGGTCGAGAGAGACAGATTTGACTGCTTCGGCTGGCTCGAAGTTGCCAGCGTGCCGCTTCGTGTTGGGCGCCTCTTTGGAAAGGCAATCCAGGTCGGCAATGAGGGCTTCGGACTCGGCGAGGGCTTCGGTGTACTCTATGCTTTCCACGTCGCACTCGTAAGCATGGAGGTATGTGGGTCCGACGGTGATGACTCCCTTGGGGCTAGGCATCTTGAGCTTGAGGTAAGTGTAGTTGGGGATGGTCATGAACTTGGCGTAGCACGGTCTTCCCAGCACCGCGTGATAGGTCCCTCGAAACCCGACTACCTCAAAGGTGAGGGTTTCCTTTCAGAAGTTGGAGGGAGTTCCGAAGCAGACGGGCAAGTCAATTTGTCCGAGGGGCAGGATACGCTTTCCGGGTGCAATCCTGTGGAAGGGTGCTGCACCAGCCAGGATCTCGGACCGATCAACCCCCAAGAGCTCTAGGGTCTCGGCGTAGATGATGTTTAGGCTACTGCCTCCGTCCATGTGGACCTTGGAGAGCCTAACGTTGCCGATGATTGGGTCGACGGCGAGCGGGTATCTTCCTGGGCTCGGCACGTAGTCGGGGTGGTTGCCTTGGTCAAAGGTGATGGGCTTGTCGGACCAGTCTAGGTAGACTGGTGTTGCTACCTTCACCGAGCAGACCTCCCAGCGTTCCTGCTTGCGGTGCCGAGCCGAGGCGTTCGCCACCTGTCCGCCGTAGATCATGAAGCACTTGCGGACCTCCGGGAACTCTTCTTCCCCGTCGCCTCCTTTCTTGTTGATGTCGTGGTCCTTGCCGTCCTCCGCCGAGGGTCCAGCTTTATTGAAGTAACGCCGGAGCATGTCGCACTCTTCCAGGTTGTGCTTGACGGGACCCCTGTGATAGGGGCATGACTCCTTGAGCATTTTGACGAACACGTTGGCCCCTCTGGGAGGCTTCCGAGGATTCCTATGCTCGACAGCGGTGACAAGGTCCGCGTCGACGGCGTTGCGCTTCCCTTGCGCCTTCTTCCTGTTCTTCTTCTTCGTGCCATGCTAGATGGACGCCTCGGGGTCGTCTTCCTTCTGCCTTCCCTGAGGCTGCTTGTCCTTCCGGAAGATGGCTTCGACCGCCTCCTGGCCAGAGGCGAACTTGGTGGCTATGTCCATCAATTCGCTTGCCTTGGTGGGTGTCTTGCGCCCTAGTTTGCTTACCAGGTCCCGGCAAGTGGTGCCGGCGAGGAAAGCCCCGATGACATCCGAGTCGGTGATGTTGGGCAACTCGGTGCGCTGCTTTGAAAACCACCGGATGTACTCTCGCAGGGATTCCCCTGGCTCCTGGCGGTAGCTTCAGAGATCCCATGAGTTCCTAGGGCACACGTACGTACCTTGAAAATTTCCAGTGAAGGCCTTGACTAGGTTGTCCTAGCCGAAGATCTGCGCAGGGGGCAGATGCTCCAGCCAGGCCCGAGCAGCGTCCGAGAGGAAAAGGGGGAGGTTGCGGATGATGAGGTTGTCGTCATCCGTCCCTCCCAACTGGCACGCCAGCCGGTAATCCGCGAGCCACAACTCTGGCCTCGTCTCCCCCGAGTACTTGGTGATGGTAGTCGGGGCCCGGAACCGGGCCGGGAACGACGCTCGTCGTATGGCTCGACTAAAGACCCGCGGGCCTGGTGGTTTAGGTGAGGGGCTCCGATCCTCCTCACTGTCGTAGCGTCCCCAGCGCATGGGGTGGTAGCCTCGGCACACCTTTTCCTCGAGGCGGGCTCGACGGTCGCGGCGGCGCTGATCGTCACCGAGGCGATCCCTGGCTGTAGGTGTCTCATCTCTTATAGGCTCGGTGTGGATCGAGGCCTCGCGCGTGTGTTGGGAGGACGCTACGTGATGCACCGAGGGGCACCCTCGCCTTCGGGAGGCGGAGCTCTTGGCTCGTTGGGCTGCGGCGTTTTCCAGGAGGTTCTTGAGTTCGCCCTGGATACGTCGCCCTTCGGTGGTGGATGGCTCCGGCATCGTTCGAAGCAATACCGCCGCTGCAGTCAAGTCCTGGCTAGCCCCGTTGATGGCCAGGGTAGCATTGCCCTGGCATCGTCAATAATACGGCGCTAGACGTCCCGGGCCCGATGACGCGCTCCTCCAGCGAGCGCTCAGCCTGCCCACTCTTGCTCGAGGTTTTGCCGGAGCTGCACAAGTCGCCCCGTTTCCTCATCGAGCTTGGCCTGCATCTCGCGGAGTTGCTCGAGCTGTGAGCCCTGACCCCCCGTGGGGACCTGGGCCACAGCTAGCTCCCGCGGGATCTCAACGCGAGACGCAGGCGCAAGGGCGCCGTCGCCCCCTGGCATGCTGGGGTGATTGTCTCCGTCGTGATCTTCCTGATCGATGTGCAAGCACTCGCGAGTTGGGTCGCAACCCTCGTCGTCGAGGCTGTGGCCATCATCAGGGCAGCCGGAGAGGCAGTGGTCACATGCGGACATGAAGTCACACATGGCACCAGGATCACGGAGTCCGGAGAAATCCCAACTGTCGTTGGGGTCGTCCTCTTCCTCGGAACCCGCAGGTCCGGAGGTCGAGACGGCCGTCGGTCGGTCCCAAGTTGACCACATGTGGTACCCCGGAAGGTCAGGATATGCCCTTACGAAAGCGCTTACCGAAGCGGGGTCGCTTGGCGGATCGAAGCTGAATCTAAAGGGAACAGGGTGGAAAACGGATGGTACCTCTTGGTTGATGGACGGTGGTGAAGTCGCATCAGGGATGGAATGCACCGTTATCTCAGGTACGAGGCTAACGCCCAACAAGTCCTTCGCGAGGGTGCTGGCGTCATCAGTCCGCTTGGGGCTAGCGTTTTGCTGGAAAGCGACACCCGTCGTTGTCCCAGGTGTGAGGATAATGCCCGACATGTCCCCCGCAGAGGTGCCGGCGTCGTCGACTCGCTCTAGTCCGACAGCCGTCGAGGTGCTGCCCCCTGCCTAGCCATGGTTGCCCCATCTCCGTCTCCTCCGGCGAGGAGGGTAGCAGGGTTGACTCGGGTGTTCCTCTTCTGCCACATGGAGATGTCGTCGTCGAGTTCGTCTCCGCCGGGCGAGCCGACGACCGTCGTTGTTGTCGTGCTGTGGGGGAAGGAGTACCATGTCGTAGCTGCCGTCGCGGGACTTGAACTCGAGACTCCCGAAGCGGAGCACCATCCCGGGCTGAAGAGGCTGCGAAAGATTGTCCATCTGGAACTCAATGGGAAAGTATTGTCAACATGCAGCGTGCCTCTACCTGGCGCGCAAACTATCGGTGTTTCAGACCCGGGGGACCCTCAATCGGACTGACTATTGAATTTTGTGCCGCGTGCCCCTGTCTAGATGGGTTGATGCAAGATGGAACACAAGGGGAGGGATGAGGCTTATATTATCTTGCACCGGGGGTGCTTGCAGTAGGGGTTACAAGCTTCGCGAGAGCGAGAGAGAGAGAGAGAGTCCGGCCTTGAGTTGTCTGAGTTAGCCTCCTCCGCGTCTCTCCCACTCTGCCTGCCTCTGCCCGCCTCCCCTTAGGAAGGCCCTGGACATCCCCTTTTATAGATACAAGGAGATGGTCCAGCTGTACATATGGGGGTGTGGCAATGTGCTAACGTGTCCGGCGGAGAGGTGCTTGAGCCCTGTATGAAGCGTAGCTAGCGGTGCGGCATGGATCCTGCTGACGTTTCCTTGCTTCCGTAGAGAGCTTGTGGACTATTGACGTCATGGACGCATGCGGGGAGCCATCATTACCTATTGTTGGAGTAATCTAGATGTGACTCCGGTCTTGTTCCTTCGTAGCCTGAGGCGGCTAGCTAGAGGTAGGGTAATGATGTATCCCCTGTAGAGTAGTTGATCCGAGGCCAAGGTCGAGCGAGGCGGCGACTCCTCCCGAGGCCGAGGCTGAGGTCGAGCACGGATGTGACTCCTCCCGAGGCCGAGGTCGGGCGAGGCGGAGAACTTCCGTCGAGGCCGAGGCTGAGACCGAGGCCTGGGGTCGAGCGAGGCGGAGCTCCCTATCGTGCTTGAGGCTGAACTCGGGAGAGGCCATGACTTACTGTTGTTAGTCTTACCCTGGTGGTTGGCACAGTAGCCGGAGCGGGGCGAACAGTGTTGTTTTCCTGTCAGAATGGTCAGTGAAAGGGCAAAGTGACTGTGGTCACTTCGACCTTGCCGACTGAGGCACGCGTGTCAGGATAAGGTGTCAGGCGATCCCCGCATTAAATGCGCATGCAATACGGTCGGTTGGTAAGGCGATTTGGCCGAGGTTGCTGCACGACAAAGTTTGCCTGAGCTTGGCTTCGGGCGAGCCGAGGGTGCGCCCACTGCCTGTGGAGGCCCTCGGGCGAGGCGTGAACCCACCTGGGACTACTGTTCCCGCCCGAGGCTGGGCTTGGGCGAGGCGAGATTGCGTCCCTTGGTAGACGAGGCCTTGACTTGAACCGTGCTTATCAGTCTTTACGGTTTGTTCTGAAGACGTTTTCCAGCCGTGTTTAGGAGTGTTGGGGGTACCCTAATTACGGTACCCGACAGTAGCCAACTCCAGATCATGGGTGGGGTAGTTCTGCTCATGAGGCCTAAGTGCTCGGGACGCATAAGCAATAACTCTGTTGTCTTGCATCAAGACACATCCCAATCCAGTGCTTGAAGCATCGCAATAAACCTCAAAGGGTTTTGTATTGTCAGGCTATGCTAGCACGGGTGCTGTGGTCAGATGCTGCCTCAATGTATGAAAGGCATCCTCGCATTTCTGACTCCATTCATACTTTACTCCTTTCTTCAACAATTCATTCATTGGTTTTGCAATCCTAGAGAAATCCGGAATGAATCGCCGATAATACCCTGCTAATCCCAAAAAACTCCGAATCTGCCGTACAGTGGTAGGTGGCTTCCAATCCATCACTTCTTGCACTTTCTCAGGATCTACTGATACCCCATCCTGAGAGATGGTGTGACCCAAAAATTTTATTTCCTTCAGCTAGAAATCACATTTGGACAACTTAGCATATAAGCGATGATCGCTCAGTCTCTGAAGCACTATATGCAAATGCTTGGTATGTTTGTCTTCATTCTTTTAGTATACCAAGATATTGTCAATGAAGACCACTACAAACTTGTCTAGTTCTGGCATAAATACTGAGTTCATCAAATACATGAAATATGCCGGGGCATTGGTCAGTCCGAATGACATCACCAAGTACCCATAAAGTCCATATCTGGTAGAGAAAGCCGTCTTCGGGATATCACTAGCCCTGATTTTGATCTGATGATAGCCAGAGCGAAGGTCTATCTTAGAAAATACCTTGGCCCCCACCAACTAATCAAACAATACATCAATGCGGGGCAATGGATACTTGTTTTTGATTGTCACCGCATTGAGAGGGTGGTAATCAACACACAATCTCAGACTCTCATCTTTCTTCTTTATGAACAAGGCTGGACATCCCCATGGTGAAGTACTTGGGCGAATGAATCCCTTGTCCAACAATTCTTGTAACTGCTTTTTCAATTCTGCTAGCTCTGCTGGAGGCATCCTATAGGGTCTCTTGGATATAGGAGCAGTTCTGGGTTGTAGCTCAATTGCAAACTCTATGTCTCTGTCGGGTGGCATCCCTGGCAGTTCGTCTGGAAAAACATCGGGGTATTCACATACCACTGGGATTCTCACAACAGGTGACTCTATCATAGAGAAGGCACAGGAACGGGTACAACCCTGGTCAGGTAGGTACAAGGTGATTTCTCCATCCAGTGGGGAGTGAATTTCTATGGCTCTGGCCGCGATATCGATTATAGCATGGTGTCATGATAACCAATCAGTCCCCAGGATGATATCCATGCTATCCAATCCCATGATCAGGAGAGTGGTTTTAAAGATGAAGCTACCCAACCTTATTGGTACGTGTCTGTTGATCTGATAGGTGGCAACCCTGCCTCCTAGTGTAGAAATTGTAATACCCCCATTTGTGTGGTGAAAAGGTAACTGACACTTGGCGCTAAATTTTGCGCTGATGAAGCTGTGTGATGCACCAGAATCAAAAAGAATGACTGCAGGAAAATTTAAAACGGAAAAATACCAGTCAGGACGGGTGCTCCCTCCAGAATGTCAGCCAACGTGGTGAAGTTCAGCCTGCCTTGACTCACTTGTACCTTCTGCCTCCTGCCTTGGTTTTGATTGGAATTTTGCCCCTGCCTCTGCTGGTTCTTGGGGCAATTCTTGGCATAATGTCCAGTGCTGCCACATGTGAAACATCTGTTGTCATTGGTCTGACGGTACTGCTGCTGTGGCTGGTTGTTGTTCCTCTGAACTGGGGGCTAAGAGCGGCTGGTGTCTGCTACTGCTGTTGTGGTCGGATCACCCACCGTCCTTGCTGCTGCTGAGGTCCCCTGTTCTGAGTGTCTGACACAATCCTAAAGCATTGAGGCTAAGCTAAAGGTCCTACCATAGGGGTCTTTCTCTTCTTTTCTGCCTAGCGAGCGGTGATGCAGTCTTCCTGAGAAATGGCCATTTTGACTAACTCATTGTAACTGTTGGCCTGACTGTGTTGAGACGGTCACGAAGCTTAGTACTGAGGCCCCTCCTGAACCTGTCCCTCTTCTTCTCATCGATGTCCGCATGATAGCCTGCATACTGACATAGGTCGTTGAAGGCTTGGGCATACTGTAACAATGTACGACTCCCCTGAGTAAGTGCTAGAAACTCATTTAGCTTGCGGTCCATGATGCCTGCCGGTATGTGATGTCCTCTAAATGCTTCCTTGAACTCTCCCCATTCCACCACGTGGTTAGTTGGCTGCATAGCGAGGAAGTGGTCCCACCATGCCCGCGCATGTCCGCGAAGCTGCTGGGTGGCAAAACGAACCTTGGCCACATCTGAACAAACTCCATTAAGTAGTGGGAATTTGGATTCCACCACTCTGAGCCATACATCAGCATCGAGTGGATCCTCTACCTGAGTGAACAATGGCGACTGAGTGCTGAGGAACTCCTGATAGGTGGCCGCTACGGGGGGACGCTGATGGTGATCACCACCACCATAGTGCTGAGGTGGTGGCTGACGCTGAGCCAACTGTCGTAGAATCTCATTCTGCTGAGCCATCAGTTCTTGCATGGTAGGAGGCGGCGGCGGTGGTGGAGGAATGCGCTCATTCTGTCCACGGTGCGCCATCTGAAAATTTAGGATGCTCTTAATATCATACTTTTGTCATCAGGTTTCGCATATGGTAAAAGATTTGAAAGGACAAAGTTTGTAAAAATGCCCAACATTTCCTTGCATTTTTCATAAAAGATACCACATGACCTAAATCTTCTTCATAACTTAAAATTGACATCATCCATCGTTCCTAAATCCAAAAGAGTTTTCTAATGGTTACAACAGTGCTCAAAAGACTCAACTCTTCCTAGCCTAGTACCCCAAAGGTGCAAAAGCTAAGCTAGTTTTGAGGAGTTCTACTGCCGCACACTTCTATCAAATTTCTGAAACCTAATGGGCAAACGAGGCAACACTAGACTCGGGGGAAGGTGGTCTTCCCGAGCCAGCAGTGTCCAAACTGGATGCAGGCTCCGGCTCCTCTCCTCCCTCGATGTCGACATCCTCATCGGCCCCTTCGGCCTCCATGTCCTGAATCTCCTGATGGTGCATATCCAAGTGCTAGTTAGCTTCCTCAAGTTGCTGCTGAGTGTTCAGGAGCTGATCCTCGAGAACCTCGATGGTGTTCTCCCTGGCTCCTACTAGCTCCTCAAGCTCTTGGATCTGGGTGGCCATCTACTCCACCTGGAGGTCCTTCTCTACCAGCTCAGTGGACAGGTGTACCACAAGGTCTTCCCTATTATCCAGGGTGATCTTGGTAGCCTCCACTAGGCCCATCAGCTAGGACATTGCCTCACCTCGCACTGCTTGCAGATGGTACAGGGCATTCATGCATCGCACTGTCAGGTGAGCAGTCTGCCCCAGGTAAAGAGCCCACACATCCTTGGCATGCTCCACTCGGTCCTTCCACATTGGGTCGTCCTCCTTTTCAGCGGGGAACAAGCCAATGGGATGAGTGGATAGCTCCAAGGTGTGAAAGCCACAAAAGGTCGTCAGCCCGTGGAGAGCAATGGCCTCAATAGTGTCTTCCGCCCAGTATCCGAAAGACTCGGAGTCCAACGAACGCCAGCCTGGCTACAAGGGATGAGGCTCCAAGGTCATCCTCACCCTACAGCGGGGTACCCGGTGCTCCTCGAACAACTGCACCACATACTGGGGAGGCATCGTATAACCGGCTCCCTGCAGTACCTCTGACAAAATGCGGGGAAAACCCTCTCGTGCAAGTCCGTCCATGTGGGAATGTGTGTTCCCTCCTTCCGAGGATTCGTGAGAAGTCATATGTGTAAGGGTAAGTGTAAGAGAAAAAAGAAAAAAGAATTACAAAAATAAAGGGAATCAGTACTAGGCTTTTCTAAGGTTACGTTGTGGTCTTGGAGTCTACTTAATCTTTTATTATCATGCCTCATTGCTCTTAAAGTTCTTGACCACTTACCAAGTAGTTTGAATGAAATGATGCATGCATGCTCGTCCTAAACGACCTCACATCAACCGATAGGGAATAGAGAAATCCCCATCCCTTATAGTAGCCTGTAGGGCTCACTCAAATAGCCACCTAGCTACCCCTCTAGTATCCTAAGGCTTCACGCTCTATGTTCATCCCTATCGCCTTACCTATCTGTCCAACATGGGTTGCTACCAAGTTTTACTTTTTGAAAAGGTTGGAAATTACAGTTTATTGATTCCTCTGTGGTGGTACAAGCTCCGATACCAGCTGTGGCGGAACCATCCGATTTATTCCAACTTAAGTGCCTAAGTCCCACCTTAAAGGCTAGACCACACTTAAATAGGAATAAAACGTCAGTCCCTCGGATCTAGTCCGACGAGGCCACTAACAGGATCAAGTACCACATACTCACTCGAAGGTGAGGTATAGAGCAAATACAATAAAGCATAAAACCATATGTTAAGGAGTACTTAATTTATTACATCATCATCGGAGTTCATCAAAAATAGTGATCATTGTTCGGAATGCAGCGGAATATAACTAGCGATAAGTAAACGGAGGGATGGGGAAGCCTGGCCCATCACGCCTCATGCTCCTCCTCTGCTGAGGTAGGGTCCCACTCGACTGTCCAACCTGGTGGCAAGATGGACGGCCAAGTCACTCCAGCAACCATATCCTCTAGGGAACCTGTCAAAAATTATGCCACAAGCAAGGCTGAGTATACTAATACTCAACTAGACTTATCCGGTGTGAGGAGTCTATTCCTCTACCTCTAGACATGCAGCTGTTTGGCTGAGGGGTTTGGTTTGCCAAAAAGCACTAGCTGAGTCTAAAATCAAGTTTAACTTTTCAAGTTTTAGTGTGACTCTCTTAAGACTGAATGTGTACCTGAAAGGGAAATAGGGTCAAACCTTTTCCAATATGAATTTTGGTGGTTGAATTGCCCAACACAAATTATTGGACTAACTAGTTTGCTCTAGAAAATGTGTTCTACAGGTGCCAAAGGTTCACAACAAACCAATACAAAGTCCAAGAAAGGGTTCAAATAAAAGGAGCAAAATTGTACCGAAGGCAGCCCTGGTCTGGCGCACCGGACTGACCAGTGTGCCACCGGACAGTGTCCGGTGCACCACCGGACAGTGTCCGATGCACCAGGGAATCCAACTCCAAACTTGCCACCTTCAGGAATTCTGGGAGCCACTCCGCTATAATTCACCGGACTGTCCGGTGTAGCACCGGACTGTCCGGTGTGCCAGCGGAGCAATGGCTACTTCGCGCCAACGGTCGTCTGCAGAAGGCATTAAATGCGCTACAGTGCGCGCCTGCGCGCGCAGAGGTCAGAGCAGCACTAGAAGGCGCACTGGACAGTCTACAAGACCTGTCCGGTGCACCACCGGACTGTCTAGTGGCCCCACAAGTCAGAGCTCCAACGGTCGAACCCTAACGGTTGGGTGACGTGGCTGGCACACCGGACAGTGTCCGGTGGCGCATCGGACTGTCCGGTG
Organism: Zea luxurians; assembly: GCA_029449295.1. NCBI lineage: Eukaryota > Viridiplantae > Streptophyta > Magnoliopsida > Poales > Poaceae > Zea > Zea luxurians. The sequence continues at coordinate 23,541,770 of JAOPSE010000020.1, read as the reverse complement.
CGCCCGTCGACAGAAGCCATCCCCAACGGCCATTTTGGTGGTTGGGGCTATAAATAACCCCAGCCACCCCACATTCATTGCATCCAAGTTTTCAGCCTTCACACCTCATACAAGAGCTATAGCATTCAATACAAGACACAAACAAAGAGATCAAATCCTCTCCAAAGTCCGGAATCACTCCAAACAAATTAGTGACTAGAGAGAGACATTTGTGTTCTTTTGAGCTCTTGCGCTTGGATTGCTTTTCTTCTTCCTCATTCTTGCTTCCATAACACTTGTAATCAAAACAAGGGACACCAATTGTGTGGTGGTCCTTGTAGTGGACTTAGTGTCCCATTTGATTGAGAAGAGAAGCTCACTCGGTCTAGGTGACCGTTTGAGAGAGGGAAAGGGTTGAAAGAGACCCATTCTCTGTGACCACCTCAACGGGGAGTAGGTTTGTAAGAACCGAACCTCGGTAAAACAAATCACCGTGTCATCCGCTCTATTTCCTTGGTTGATTTGTTTTGCGCCCTCTCTTTCGGACTCGTCTATATTTCTAACGCTAACCCCGGCTTGTAGTTGTGCTTAAGTTTATAATTTTCAGATTCCGCTTATTCACCCCCCTCTAGGCGACTTTCAATTGGTATCAAAGCCCGGTGCTTCATTAGAGCCTAACCGCTCGAAGTGATGTCTGGAGAACAGGCCAAGAAGGAGATGGTGACCGGCGACAAGCCCGTTACAAGCCACGGGAAGGCTCCATCGGGAGGGTCCCGCAACAAGGGGAAGGAAAAGGAATCCCCTTCACACAAGTCGCATCGGAGTGGCGAAAAGAAAAAGAAGATGAGGAAGGTGGTCTACTACGAGACCGACTCTTCATCGCCATCCACCTCCGGCTCCGACGCGCCGTCTGTAACTTCTAAGCGCCATGAGAGAAGAAGTTTAGTAAGATTCCCCTACACTACCCTCGCATTTCTAAACGTACTCCATTACTTTCCGTTCCATTAGGCAAACCACCGGTTTTTGACGGTGAAGATTATAACATGTGGAGTGATAAAATGAGGCATCACCTAACCTCACTCCACACTAGTATTTGGAACGTTGTTGAGTTTGGTGTACAAGTACCATCCGTAGGGGATGAGGACTATGATTCAGACGAAGTTGCCCAAATCCGGCACTTCAACTCACAAGCCATCACAATACTCCTCACCTCTCTAAGTCGAGAGGAGTATAACAAGGTGCAAGGATTAAAAAGCGCCAAGGAGATTTGGGATGTGCTTAAAACGGCACACGAAGGAGACGAGGTGACCAACATCACCAAGAGGGAGACGATCGAGGGGGAGCTCAGTCGATTCATGCTTCACCAAGGGGAGGAGCCACAAGCGATGTACAACCGGCTCAAGACCTTGGTGAACCAAGTGTGCAACCTCGGGAGCACCAAATGGGATGACCATGAGATGGTCAAGGTTATTCTAAGATCACTAGTTTTTCTTAATCCTACTCAAGTACAATTAATTCGTGGTGACCCTAGATACAAACTAATGTCTCCCGAGGAAGTAATAGGAAAATTTGTGAGCTTTGAGTTAATGATCAAAGGCTCCAAAAAGATCATCGAGCAAGGCACATCCTCCTCCGTACCCGAAGCACAACCTGTTGCATTCAAGGCAACGGAGGAGAAGAAAGAAGACTCTACACCGAGTAGAGTCCCCATCGACGCCTCCAAGCTCGATAATGAGGAGATGGCACTCATCATCAAGAGCTTCCGCCAAATCCTCAAACAAAGGAAGGGAAAAGATTACAAGCCTCATTCCAAGAAAGTGTGCTACAAATGTGGTAAGCCCGGTCATTTCATTGCTAAATGTCCATTATCTAGTGATAGTGACAAGGGCGACGACAAGAAGGGAAAGAGGAGAGAAAAGAAGAGGTACTACAAGAAGAAGGGCGGCGATGCCCATGTTTGCCGAGAGTGGGACTCCGACGAGAGCTCCACCGACTCCTCCTCCGACGAGGACGCTGCCAACATCACCGTCAACAAAGGGCTCCTCTTCCCCAACGTCGGCCACAAATGCCTCATGGCAAAGGACGGCAAGAAGAAGGTAAAATCAAGATCCTCAACTAAATATGCAACATCTAGCGATGAGGCTAATTCTAGTGATGATGAGGATGACTTGTTTACTCTCTTTGCCAACTTAAACATGCAACAAAAGGAAAAATTAAATGAATTGATTAGCACTATTCATGATAAGGATGAACTCTTGGATAGCCAAGAGGACTTTCTAATTAAAGAAAACAAAAAACATGTTAAAGTTAAAAATGCTTATGCTCAGGAAGTAGAGAAAAACGAAAAATTAACTAGTGAGCTAAGCACTTGCCATGACATTGTTTCCAACCTTAGAAATGAAAATGCAAAACTAACTGCTAAGGTTGAAAAGTTTGATGTGGTGTGATGATTCAATTGTTAGTCTTAGAAATGATAATGCCAATTTAATTGCTAAGATTGATCAATTGAATAGCTCTCTTGCTAGCCTTAGAAATGAGAATGAAAAATTGATTGCTAGGGCTAAGGAACTAGATGTTTACAATGCTTCTATTTCCAATCTTAGAGATGAGAATGATATTTTGCATGCTAAGATTGTTGAATTAAATACTTGCAAACCCTCTACATCTTCCGTTGAGCATGTTACTATTTGCACTAGATGCAGAGATGTTAATGTTGATGCTATTCATGATCACTTAGCCTTAATTAAACAACAAAATGATCACATAGCTCAACTTAGTGCCAAAATTAATGAGCATGACTTAGAAAATGAAAATTTTAAATTTGCTAGAAGCATGCTCTATAGTGGGAGACGCCCTGGTATTAAGGATGGCATTGGCTTCCAACAGGGAGACAATGTCAAGCTTAATGCCCCGCCTAAAAAATTGTCTAATTTTGTTAAGGGCAAGGCTCCCATGGTTCAGGATAACGAGGGTTACATTTTGTACCCTGCCGGCTATCCCGAACATAATATTAGGAGAATTCACTCTAGGAAGTCTCACTCTGGCCCTAATCATGCTTTTATGTATAAGAGTGAGGCATCTAGCTCTATGCAATCAACCCATGCAAAATTGCCTAAGAAGAAAACTCCTACTGCATCAAATAATCATAATGTTTCATTCAAAACTTTTGATGCTTCTTATGTGCTAACTAACAAATCCGGCAAGGTAGTTGCCAAGTATGTTGGGGGCAAACACAAGGGATCAAAGACTTGTGTTTGGGTACCCAAAGTTCTTGTATCTAATGTCAAAGGACCCAAAACTGTTTGGGTACCTAAAATCAAGAACTAAATTTGTTTGTAGGTTTATGCATCCGGGGGCTCAAGTTGGATCATCGACAGCGGGTGCACAAACTACATGACAGGGGAGAAAAAGATGTTCTCCTCCTACGAGAAAAACCAAGATCCCCAACGAGCTATCACATTCGGGGATGGAAATCAAGGTTTGGTCAAAGGATTGGGTAAAATTGCTATAACATCTGACCATTCTATTTCCAATGTTTTTCTTGTAGATTCTTTAGATTACAACTTGCTTTCTGTTTCTCAATTATGTAAAATGGGCTACAACTGTCTTTTTACGGATACAGGTGTTACTGTCTTTAGAAGAAGTGATGATTCATTAGCTTTTAAGGGAGTATTAGAGGGTCAGCTATACTTAGTTGATTTCAATAGAGCTGAACTCGATACTTGCTTAATTGCTAAGACTAACATGGGTTGGCTCTGGCACCACCGACTAGCCCATGTTGGGATGAAGAATCTTCACAAGCTTCTAAAGGGAGAGCACATTTTGGGACTAACAAATGTTCATTTTGAGAAAGACTGGATTTGTAGTGCATGCCAAGCAGGGAAGCAAGTTGGTGTTCATCATCCACACAAGAACATCATGACGACTGACAGGCCACTTGAGCTCCTCCACATGGACCTATTCGGCCCGATAGCTTACATAAGCATCGGCAGGAGTAAGTACTGTCTAGTTATTGTGGATGATTATTCTCGCTTCACTTGGGTATTCTTTTTACAGGATAAATCTCAAACCCAAGAAACTTTGAAAGGATTCTTGAGACGGGCTCAAAATGAGTTTGGCTTAAGGATCAAGAAAATAAGAAGCGACAACGGGACGGAGTTCAAGAATTCACAGATTGAAGGCTTCCTTGAGGAGGAGGGAATCAAACATGAGTTCTCTTCTCCCTACACGCCACAACAAAATGGTGTAGTGGAGAGGAAGAATAGAACTCTATTGGACATGTCAAGGACCATGCTTGATGAGTACAAGACTTCGGATCGATTTTGGGCCGAGGCGGTCAACACCGCTTGCTACGCCATCAGCCGGTTGTATCTACACCGAATCCTCAAGAAGACATCTTACGAACTCCTCACCGGTAAAAAGCCAAATGTTTCATATTTTAGAGTCTTTGGTAGCAAATGTTTTATTCTTGTTAAAAGAGGTAGAAAATCAAAATTTGCTCCTAAGGGTGTAGAATGTTTTTTACTAGGATATGATTCAAACACAAGGGCATATAGAGTCTTTAACAAGTCCACTGGACTAGTTGAAGTTTCTTGTGACATTGTGTTTGATGAGACTAACGGCTCTCAAGTAGAGCAAGTTGATCTTGATGAACTAGATGATGAAGAGGCTCCGTGCGTTGCGCTAAGGAACATGTCCATTGGGGATGTGTGTCCTAAGGAATTTGAAGAGCCTCCACAAGCACAAGATCAACCATCTTCCTCCAGGCAAGCATCTCCACCAACTCAAGATGAGGATGAGGCTCAAGCTGATGAAGAAGAAGATCAAGAAGATGAGCCACCTCAAGAGAAGGACAAGGATCAAGGGGGAGATGCCGATGTTCAAGATAAGGAAGATGAGCAAAATCAAAGGCCGCCACACCCAAGAGTCCACCAAGTAATCCAACGAGATCACCCCGTGAACACCATCCTAGGAGACATTCATAAGGGGGTAACCACTCGATCTCGTGTTGCACATTTTTGTGAACATTACTCTTTTGTTTCCTCTATTGAGCCACATAGGGTAGAGGAAGCACTTCAAGATTCGGATTGGGTGTTGGCGATGCAAGAGGAGCTCAACAATTTCACAAGGAATGAGGTATGGCATTTGGTTCCACGTCCTAACCAAAATGTTGTAGGAACCAAGTGGGTCTTCCGCAATAAACAAGATGAGCATGGTGTGGTGACAAGGAACAAAGCCCGACTTGTGGCCAAGGGATATTCACAAGTCGAAGGTTTGGATTTTGGTGAAACCTATGCACCCGTAGCTAGGCTTGAGTCCATTCGTATATTATTAGCTTATGCTACTTACCATGGCTTTAAGCTTTACCAAATGGACATGAAGAGTGCCTTCCTCAACGGACCAATCAAGGAAGAGGTCTATGTTGAGCAACCTCTTGGCTTTGAAGACAGTGAGTACCCTAACTATATTTATAAACTCTCTAAGGCGCTTTATGGGCTCAAGCAAGCCCCAAGAGCATGGTATGAATGCCTAAGAGATTTTCCTATTGATAATGGATTCAAAGTCGGAAAGGCCGATCCTATTTTATTCACTAAAACCATTGAGAATGATTTGTTTGTATGCCAAATTTATGTTGATGATATTATATTTGGGTCTACTAACAAATCTATTTGTGAAAAATTTAGTAGGATCATGATTCAAAAATTCGAGATGTCTATGATGGGGGAGTTGAAGTATTTCTTAGGATTTCAAGTCAAGCAACTCCAAGAGGGCATCTTCATCAGCCAAACAAAGTATATTCAAGATATTCTCACCAAGTTTGGAATGAAGGATGCCAAGCCCATCAAGACACCCATGGGAACCAATGGGCATCTCGACCTCGACACGGGAGGTAAATCCGTAGATCAAAAGGTATACCGGTCGATGATAGGTTCTTTACTCTATTTATGTGCATCTTGACCGGACATTATGCTTTCTGTATGCATGTGTGCAAGGTTCCAAGCCGACCCTAAGGAAGTTCACCTTATGGCCATAAAGCGAATCATGAGATATTTAGTTTATACACCTAAGTTTGGCCTTTGGTACCCCAAGGGATCCTCATTTGATTTAATTGGTTATTCCGATGTTGATTGGGCAGGGTGTAAACTTGATAGGAAGAGCACATCAGGGACTTGTCAGTTCTTGGGAAGATCTCTGGTGTCTTGGGCTTCAAAGAAGCAAAATTCTGTAGCTCTTTCTACCGCCAAAGCCGAGTACATTGCCGCAGGCCATTGTTGCGCGCAATTGCTTTGGATGAGGCAAACCCTTAGGGACTATGGCTACAAATTTAGCATAGTCCCTCTCCTATGTGATAATGAGAGTGCTATCCGCATGGCGGAAAATCCCATTGAACACAGTCGCACTAAGCACATAGCCATTCGGTATCACTTTTTGAGGGATCACCAATAAAAGGGGGATATCGAGATTTCTTATGTGAGCACCAAAGAACAATTAGCTGATATCTTTACCAAACCACTAGATGAGCAAACTTTTACCAAACTTAGGCATGAGCTAAACATTCTTGATTCTAGGAATTTTGATTGATTCTTTGCACACATTGCTCATTTATATACCTTTGATCATCTCTATTTTATGTCTATGACTAATGTGCTTTCAAGTGTGTTATTATGCTTAGTCATAGATATTGAAAGGGAAATGGAGAATTCGGCAAAGAAGGCGCTTCCACTCAACTACAATTATATTTGCCAGTATTCCACATCATCCTCCACTATGGTATAATCTTCACTCATATGTTTGTTTACCAAAGGGGAGAAAGTTTGATGAAAGGGCTTGTATTTCACTCAGAAGTATCCGTTTTTGGCGATTCATGCCAAAGGGGGAGAAAGTATGAGCCCAAAGCAAAAGGACCGCACCACCACCAAATTTTAAAAATGAAGCTTTTTCAAATTGATATCTTATTGTGTTCAAAAGGGGGAGAAAGTAGTATCTTCAAACCTTGCAAAACCCTCTTGAACACTAAGAGGAGAATTTTATTTAGGGGGAGTTTTGTTCTAATCAAAGGAAAAGCATTTGAGACAGGGGAGAGAATTTCAAATCTTGAAAATGCTTCTTTCAATCTTATTCATGTACCTTTGACTATTTGCAAAATGTTTTGAAAAGAATTTTACAAAGGATTTGCAAAAACAAAACCCATGGTGCAAATGTGGTCCAAAATTTTAAATAAGAAGAAAACCATCCATGCACATCTATTGAAATAAGTTTATTGGTTTCAATTCCAATCAACCTTTGCACTTACATTATGCAAACTAGTTCAATTCTGCACTTTTATTTTTGCTTTGGTTTGTGTTGGCATCAATCACCAAAAAGGGGGAGATTGAAAGGGAAATAGGGTCAAACCTTTTCCAATATGAATTTTGGTGGTTGAATTGCCCAACACAAATTATTGGACTAACTAGTTTGGTCTAGAAAATGTGTTCTACAGGTGCCAAAGGTTCACAACAAACCAATACAAAGTCCAAGAAAGGGTACAAATAAAAGGAGCAAAATTGTACCGAAGGCAGCCCTGGTCTAGCGCACCGGACTGACGGGTGTGCCACCGGACAGTGTCCGGTGCACCAGGGAATCCAACTCCAAACTTGCCACCTTCGGGAATTCTAGGAGCCGCTCCGCTATAATTCACCGGATTGTCCGGTGTAGCACCGGACTGTCCAGTGTGCCAGCGGAGCAACGGCTACTTCGCGCCAACGGTCGTCTGCAGAAGGCATTAAATGCGCTACAGTGCGCGCCTGTGCGCGCAGAGGTCAGAGCAGCGCCAGAAGGTGCACCGGACAGTCTACAGGACCTGTCCGGTGCACCATCGGACTGTCTGGTGGCCCCACAAGTCAAAGCTCCAACAGTCGAACCCTAACGGTTGAGTGATGTGGCTGGCGCACCGGACTGTCCGGTGCGCCCGTCGACAAAAGCCATCCCCAACGGCCATTTTGGTGGTTGGGGCTATAAGTAACCCCAACCACCCCACATTCATTGCATCCAAGTTTTCAGCCTTCACACCTCATACAAGAGCTATAGCATTCAATGCAAGACACAAACAAAGAGATCAAATCCTCTCCAAAGTCCGGAATCACTCCAAACAAATTAGTGACTAGAGAGAGAGACATTTGTGTTCTTTTGAGCTCTTGCGCTTGGATTGCTTTTCTTCTTCCTCATTCTTGCTTCCATAACACTTGTAATCAAGACAAGAGACACCAATTGTGTGGTGGTCCTTGTAGTGGACTTAGTGTCCCATTTGATTGAGAAGAGAAGCTCACTCGGTCTAGGTGACCGTTTGAGAGAGGGAAAGGGTTGAAAGAGACCCATTCTCTGTGACCACCTCAACGGGGAGTAGGTTTGCAAGAACCAAACCTCGGTAAAACAAATCACCGTATCATCTGCTCTATTTCCTTGGTTGATTTGTTTTGCGCCCTCTCTTTCGGACTCGTCTATATTTCTAACGCTAACCCCGGCTTGTAGTTGTGCTTAAGTTTGTAATTTTCAGATTCCGCCTATTCACCCCCCCTCTAGGCGACTTTGAGTACCTATCTAATCATACATGGTATCAAGCGTTTAGTGTTGGGGCCATGCTTCGTCGCCAAAGGTCCCGCAGGAAGAAACACCTTCGGCAAACCCGTTTAAACGTAGTACCGAAGCTACCACTCATGATGCTTTGGTACTATAACGTATCTGAAGACGAAGGTTTGAACCGACTTAAAGATGAAATGACTTCATAGTCCATAAGGGTCTGAGTCATAATTGTAATCTTTTGTAAGGGGCATGACTGTAATTTCTCACAGGCTGCGCCCTGTGCCTATAAATAGATGAACAGTACTCCTTCACTGTTCACGCGATCTTGTAATCTCTGGCACGTTACGCTTGAGTTATTGCTTTCCGCCAAGGTGAAGGTATAAATGTGCGCAAATATTATATTTTAATACCTATATATTCAAATGATGAAATATTGAAATACACTTTATATTTTATATTTCGTTTCTTATTGTTCGTTGTTTTACAAGTATGATTACGAAGGTCACATCTTCGTAATGACCTACTCCTGACCTTCGTCCGAAGCTCATTAAATCCTTGGGGAGATAATGCCTCAGCGGACGAAGGACATTTATACTTAACATTTTTGTGTTGCCTTGTTCTTGATTCATAGCACTTGAGAACAAGTCTCCAACATTGGCGCCCACCTCTGGTGAACTCACATCCACTTGCTGAGCTGATGACTTCGTTCAAAGCTAGAGTTGCTTCGGCTCCAAAGCTTGTGCTCCCGATAACAGGCGGTTCATGCTCAGGGCCGGCTAACAAGAAGCAGAAGAAGGAGGCACAAAGAAGTGTACAACATGTAGGGGTGCAAGGACCCTTCATCAAGTCAAGATGGTCTCACATTCCGATTACCTTCTCTCAAGAGGATCTTCAGCTTAAGGATTACCCTCACAATGATGCTTTGGTTATCTCTTGTGTTATCAAAGGATTTCTCGTCCACAATGTTTTGGTTGACACAGGCAGTGCAGCGAATATTATATTTGCCAAAGCCTTCAGACAGATGCAAGAGCCCAAAGACAAGATCCATGATGCCACACATCCTCTTTGTGGCTTCGGAGGAAGGCATATTGTAGCACTTGGCAAGATCACGATGCCGGTAACCTTCGGATTTATCAACAACACAAGGACTGAGCAAGTCGTGTTTGATATTGTTGACATGGAGTATCCTTACAATGCAATCATTGGTCGTGGTACTCTCAATGCTTTTGAAGCAATTCTTCATCCAGCATATCTTTGCATGAAGATACCTTCGGACCAAGGGCCCATTGCTATTCATGGAAGTCAGGAAGCTGCCAGGAAGGCCGAAGGAAATTGGACAGATTCAAAAGCAATCCATAACATAGATGGAGCTGAAGCTTGTGAGCAATACAAGTACAGAAGGGAGAAAGCTGCTTCAGCCGATCAGCCGAAGACCATGCTCTTATGTGATGACATAGAAGAGCAGAAGGTGCTTTTGGGATCTCAATTGTCCGAGGAACAGGAGAAAACCTTGATAAGGTTTCTGTTCAACAACAAAGATGTTTTTGCATGGTCAGCTAATGATCTCTGTGGAGTCAACAGGGATGTTATTGAACACTCGCTCAATGTTGATCCATCCTTCAGTCCCAAAAAGCAAAGGCTTCAGAAGATGTCTGATGACAAGGCCGAAGGTGCTCGGAATGAAGTGAAAAGACTCCTCAGTGTCGGAGTCATCAGAGAAGTGAAATACCCAGAATGGCTAGCCAACACTGTTATGGTAAAAAGGCCAATGGTAAATGGAGAATGTGTATTGATTTTACTGATCTTAACAAGGCTTGTCCGAAAGATGAGTTTCCACTACCAAGGATAGATTCCCTAGTTGATGCAGTAGCTTCATCAGAGCTTATGAGTCTGTTAGATTGATATTCAGGTTATCATCAAATTTGGATGAAGAAGGAGGATGAACCAAAAACCAGCTTCATAACCCCTAGTGGAACATATTGTTATCTTCGGATGCCTGAGGGGCTTAAGAATGCTGGAGGAAGCTTCAGCAGAATGACAACGAAGGTTCTTCATTCTCAGATAGGCAGAAATGTGCTAACTTATGTTGATGATATCATAGTAAAAAGCACGAAGCAAGAAAATCACATTGTTGATCTGTAGGAGACCTTCGCCAATTTTAGACAAGCTAGTCTAAAGTTGAATCCAGAAAAGTGCGTTTTTGGAGTAAAGAAGGGGAAATTCCTTGGTTGCCTAGTCTCAACAAAAGGGTTAAGGCTAATCCAAATAAAATCGAAGCTATTCTTCGAATGGAACCACCAAGCACAAAAAAGGGGGCTCAGCGACTGACAGGGAGACTTGCATCTCTGAATCGATTAATATCCAAATCAGCAGAGAGAAATTTACCATTTTTTGAGGTGCTCAAGTCAGCCGAAGTTTTTCAATGGGGACCAGTTCAGCAGAAAGCCTTCGATGAGCTGAAGCAGTATTTGATAGATCTAACAACATTAACTCCACCAACGCCAGGGGCTCCTCTGTTGTTATATGTGGCGGCTTCGCACTCAGCGGTAAGTGCGGCACTCGTCCAAGAGAAGCTTGAAGGGCAAGCCAAAAAGCAAGCCCCAATATACTTTGTCTCTGAAGTCCTTAGTTTACTAAAGAAAAATTATACAGAATTGGAGAAGGTGCTATATGCTGTTTTGATGGCTTCCAGGAAGCTTTGGCACTATTTTCAAGCATACCATATAATTGTTTCTTCTTCACAGCCATTGAAGGATATTATGAGAAATAGAGAAGCTACTGGAAGGGTTGGAAAGTGGGCTGCGGAACTCAATGAGTTCTACATTGATTATGTGCACAGATCTTCGATTCAGTCCTAGGCGTTAGCAGATTTCATTGCTGACTGGACGCCAGGGGCTCAGGAAGAAGAAGCAAGTAAAGATGCCGAAGTTTGGATAATATTCTGCGATGGTTCTTGGGGAACCTTCGGGGCAGGTGCAGTTGCCGTTTTAATTGCATCTTCTAAAGTTAGAACATGCTACGCAGTGAAACTCGATTTTAGTTGTACAAATAATATTGCCGAATATGAAGCTTTGCTTTTGGGTCTTCGAAAGTTGAAAGCAATGGGGATAAGAAGGGCAGTCCTAAAAACTGATTCCCAAGTTATTTCTGGTCATGTTGACAAAAGTTGCAAAGCAAGAGATCCGAAGCTTGAAAAATATCTGGATACAGTTCGAAGACTTGAAGCCTCCTTCGAAGGGTTCTCTGTTAAGAATATTCCACGAGGAGAAAATGAACATGCTGATCTATTAGCCAAGTCAGTGGCACAGGGGCTGCCACTACCTTCGGAAGTTTTCTTTGAAACAATAAAAGCACCTTCGGTTGACCTTCTTGAAAGAGTAGTGCTCAATATATCTCCTGTTTACAGCGAAGATTGGAGAACTGAGATCATGTCTTTTCTCCAGGGCAATTTCCTGTCAGATGACGAAGCTTATCAAAAAAGAATAGCGGCAAGAGCTCGTCCATATGTAATAATAGAAGGGGAGTTATACAAGCATGGAGTCTGTTCTCCATTGCTCAAATGTTTATCCAGAACTGAAGGAATAGAGCTGATGAAAGAAATACATGCAGGTCTGTGTGGATCTCACATCGGATCTAGGCCTTTATTGGGTAAAGTTTTTCGTCAAGGATTCTATTGGCCGAAGGCAGCTTCGGATGCAGCAGAATTAGTCCAAAAATGCGAAGGTTGTCAAAAATGTGCAAGAGATAAAAAACAACCTTCATCTCTAACTCAATTAATACAACCCACTTGTCCATTACAAAGATGGGGCCTTGATTTGCTAGGCCCACTTCCACCAGCACAAGGGAATTTAAGATATGTTGTAGTGGCAGTTGAATATTTCTCTAAATGGATTGAGGCAAAGCCTTTAGCCACAATAACTTCGGTTACAGTTCAAAAGTTTTTCTAGCAAAATATTGTTTGTCGCTTCGGAGTGCCAAAGGCCATCACCGTGGACAACGGAACGCAGTTTGATTCCGAAGCTTTTAGAGAGTTTTGTGAACAAATTGGCACGAAGATCCATTTTGCATCAGTTCGGCATCCGGAGTCAAATGGACTTGTCGAAAGAGCTAATGGCATCATAATGACAGGAATAATGAAGTTAATCTTCAATCAGCCCATGGGGAAGTGGCCAGACGAATTAATCAAAGTGGTGTGGAGCCACAACCCAACAATATCAAGGTCAACAGGTTTTACACCATTCAAATTGCTGTTTGGTGACGAAGCAATAACCCCAGAAGAGGCTAAGGCAGGATCAATAAGAACAGTGGCTTCGGCAAAAGACAAAGCTGATTGCTCTGTGGACAAAGATGCTATAGAAGGGATCAGGCTTCAGGCTATGGAAAACATCAATAAATACCAAGCCGAAACAATAAAATGGCGTGATAGAAAGGTTCGGTTGAAGAACATTAAGCCAGGACATTTGGTGCTTCGAAGAGTGGCCAACCCAGACACATTGGGCAAGCTACAGCTGAAGTGGGAAGGCCCTTTTCTGGTAGTATCTTCGTCAAGACCCGGTTCCTACACGTTAAAGGATATGGACGGCAACGACATTCCTAGGTCTTGGAATGCAGATGAGCTTCGGCGGTATTATGTGTAACCTGATGTAATCTTTTTTATTTTTTATTTTTATTTTTTCCTATGGCACCCTTTTCCTTTCCAAAGGGGGAGAAAGGTTTTTAATGGGGCCATAGCATGTAATTTCTCTTTTTCTCATATCAGCTCTACAAGAGCAGTATCCCCCAAAGATGTAAATGTAAAAACTGGGGCATGCACCATCGAGTGCAGCGAGAAAAAGAAAAAACACGGAGAAGCTCGAAAGACGTCCCTAAGGGGATGCAGAGCACGACAAAGCTACAAAAAAGTCGTTCCTAAGGGAGCGCAGCGTAAGTTTTCTGCTCAAAAGTCGTTCCTAAGGGAATGCAGAGCTTACAGCGAAAAATAAACGCTGATTCCGCTGAAGTAAAAGGCAAAGAAGCTCCTAAGGGAGGCTTACAGCGAAAAATAAACGCTGATTCCGCTGAAGTAAAAGGCGAAGAAGCTCCTAAGGGAGGCTTACAGCAAAAAATAAACGTTGATTCCGCTGAAGTAAAAGGCGAAGAAGCTTCTAAGGGAGGCTTACAGCAAAAAGTCAGCGCTAATACACCGAAAGATAAACGGTGAGGTCGAAAAATAAGCGGCAAAGAGATTTGAGTCATTCCCAAGGGAATGAAGGTTTTGGTTATGGCTTCGAATATGTATTTGGACATTCATTTGCACGATACATCACATCATGACATTTGCATTCATAAACATTCATTTAGACATATATAGGATCATTATCATCATATCATACAGAGAAGGCAGATGCTAAGGCCATAAGGATAAAGCTTCGGGGAAAAACAGAAAGAAGAAATTTTCATGCTTCGTTGTGAACGAAAAGAAGGGAAGGTGTTTTTCGCCTTTGGCTCAAAATTTTTTCGTCCACAGCAAAGCAGATCATACACGGACGAAAGGGTAAAGATATATTACGAGGTACGCACAAATTTACATAAAAATCTTTACAATCATATTACAAAATTTTCTCTAGAATCTTCTGCAGCAAAGCCTTTCGGAGCATCTGTTAAGGCTTCAGCTCATCATTCTTTAGCTTCATCATCCTGTACATGTTAAAACAAAATGAGAAAAGTGCAGAGTTCAAGGAGAAGGTAAAAGTAACGAGTATAAGTTTCTCACTAGCTTAAGGTGGCTTCGAGCTTCGTCACCAGCCATTTGTCGCCAGCCGTTTATCCAAATTTGAGTCATAAACCTGTTTCCTATGCTTCGAGCTAGGCTAGGGATGTCAATCAAATCTGTTGGTGACAAACTGAAGTTTGGCCTATTAACAATTTTCCCGTGCGTACAGCCAGTCTTCAGGAAAGCAGTAGCTGTGCCTCGAGAAGCTAACAGGACGCAGAAATCGGCATGCCCAGCGATAACTTCGTCAAGTGCATCAACTTCGCCCTCAATATATTCAAAGGTGCTTGGTAGGTTTTCAACTTAAGGTGTAAACTTCTCAGAGCTGGCTCCAATTGAGTGAAAGACAACCTTCAGCCGCTGCACGCATCGGTTGCCGAAGTCTAAACATTTATCCTGGAGCTCCTTCAATGATTTCTGCAAATTTGAATTCTTCTCAATTTCGGTTTTGAGATTTGTTTCAAGATTCGTCTTTTCTTGCTCAGATTTTTCTGATCTTATGAGTAATTCGTTGTTTAATCTGTCAATTTCGGCTTGAGCTTCTGCCAGCGAACCCTCCATAGAATGGATGACGAAGTCCTTTTTCCCTAAAGTAGCTTCGCGATCTTTGACTTTATTTTCTAAATCTTGAATGACGGAGTCCTTTTTCTCCAAAACAGCTTCGTGATCTTTAACTTTATTTTTTAGATCTTTAATTGTAGCTTTGTTTTTCTCGTATTCGAGATCTTGTTGCATCCTCAGCACTTTACTTAGTAATATACTCTGCCAAAACAACCTTCGTTAGAAAACATCTTAATTCAAAAAATAATAAAAGTTGATTTTTACCTTAAAATTAGCATAGAACAGGCTACCGGTGATATGCTGTCGCTGGTACCTGCAGAGGTCCGCCTCAATCTTCGGCAGGCCAACATTGTTAGAGAAAGTCCTAACGACCTTTGCCTCGGTTCGATTCTGAAGGCATCTCAATTTCCATTCATTGACTCCGCCAAACAGCAAAGCCCTTGGTTTGTACCCACAGGATACAACATTTTTCTTCAGGTCTTCTTTTTCAGTTTTTGATAACTCTTGCCCTAGTATATCTTGAAAATTGAAGTTTTCCTCTTCCAAAGTATCTTCAATTTGCTCTTTTCCTTTCTCAATTGTTGTATCCATCGCGGCCGCAGCAGCTTCTTCCTCAGCCATTTTTAGAAGCAGGTTATCAATATCACCAAGTGTGGTTTCTAGATTAGAATCTTCGGCGGTTTCGGCTGTGGCACCTTTGGCTCCGGTGGCTACGACTTCGGCAGTGCCAGCGCCTTCGGTAATTGGTATTTTTGACGCCGATGCCGGCGGTGGTGTCTGATGAATAACATCGGCCACTTGGATAATTCTCCGTTTTTTCAGTTTAGCAGGACTCTTCATTGCCGAAGGCTCCTTTTCCTTCTGAAAAAGCTTTGTCAGTTGTGGTGCTAGCGGACTTAGCTTGATAGGCAAAGGTTCAGTCATTACCTTTAGAATTTCTTCCACATCCACATCGGCAGCAGAAGGCGTCGCAGGAGCTTCTCCCTCTTGGCCCGACGTTTTTGGTTTCGGGGTCGTAGTTTTCCTTTTCTTTGAAGTAGATATCTTCGGCTCAGGGCTCAGTTTTCTTTTCTCAATTATTTCTTTGTCCTTTTTAGCCAATTTGGTAACTTCTTTGTCGAGGACGTTGGCAACTCTTTTTCTTTTCTGGCCTTCAGCCCCTCTGCCCAACTGCTCATAGTCAGGATAATCAAAATTCAAGGCATCAAGCACCCGATTCATTCTTTGCTTCGGACGAGTACCGAAAGCCGTAGTCATTAACTGATCTTCTTTCTTAGAATAGTTACCAAGGATCTCGTTACATATAACCTCAATTGTGTCCAACCACTCTTGGTAGGGTGCTTTAAAATATTTTTTAAACTTGTAATAATAAGGTAGCCGGACAAGCTCCTTCTTCTTCTTCTCCCCTTTCAGCTTCGGCATGTCCCATTCCTTCAAAGTTGGGAATACTCTGAAGGCTAAGAATTCTTGGACCAGATCCCTGGTACCAATGTGCTCTGCAACAACCCGAAATTCGCCCAGCGCAATTTGGCATGGACTATTTGGATCCATGACGCATTGAGGCCTAGTTTCTCCAAAGGTTAAACTCAAAGGGCTCTGAACTAGCTTCTCCGTCTTCTCATCTACTTTGACATAAAACCATTCACTCTTCCAGCCAGCTGGCCATTTTGTACGATAACTGATAACTGGATACTTGGCATCTTTCCGATATGCAAAATTGTAGCAGCCGAAATTATCATGCAGCCCGTCTTCTCTAGCTTTTGTCTGGTAATGAAGCTCGTGTGCCCGGCAAAAACCTTCGGCAAGTGGCTCTGCCTCCTGGCTTTGGAGTGCCCAGATGTAAACACTAAGCCTAACAATGGCGTTAGGAGTTAACTGATGAAGGTGAATCCCAAATCTCTCTAAAACATCTGCAATCATCCCATGAAGGGGAAATCTTAACCCCGCTTTGAAGAAGCTCTTAAAAACCACTATCTCATCTTTTTCAGGCTTCGGGGTAATCTCTTCTCCCCCGAAGCAAATTAGCTCCTTTTTGTCTTCACTGAAATAGCCTAACTTCAGTAACTTAGCCATGTCACCCTCAGTAATAGTAGACTTCCCAAACTCTAGGTGGCTGGGTTTAGATGGCATCGCACTGTACTCATCCTCAGATTCATTTTCTTCAACGTTAGCTTGTTTTGCTTCGGCAGCAGATATATCCTCTGATGTTGCCAGCCCAGACCACCACATTGCTTCGGAAATAGGAACAGTTTCAGTGGCTTCGGCCTCGTCTCCCTCACGCTCAATCCTAGCAGTGGAACGCAATCTAGCCATTTGATTATGAATTCCTAAAGTTTTTTGAAATTAATAACCTTTTTTCTGAAGCTCTTCTTGTAACGATGCAGAATCCAAGGTGGTGCTTGGTTTGAGTGCAAGGGTCAAGCTTCGGCTATGGTTAAATTCCTGGCAGCAAAAACAATGCAATAGCAATGAATGTTGTGGTAACTTCACACCTACTCGTCTGTTTATATAGTGCTGCAGGTAAGAAGGTGAATCGTCAAGTCTCCTACACCAGACGAACAGTCGCCCGCACCCACTGAACGGTGGGCCACGAAACCCGAGAAGGTAAATATGCATGGTGGGACTACTCCGCGCTCGGAAGTTTTATCGTTTCCCAGCAATGAGCTCAGGGTAGGTGTTTTTCGGACCTTCGGCTACCCGAAGCCTAAGAGACTTTTCACGGATCAAGCTCGTTACGAAAAATGATCTAGCACCGCGAAGGGGCTACTGTTGGGGCCATGCTTCGTCGCCGAAGGTCCCGCGGGAAGAAACACCTTCGGCAAACCCGTTTAAACGTAGTACCGAAGCTACCACTCATGAAGCTTCGGTACTATAACGTATCTGAAGATGAAGGTTTGAACCGACTTAAAGATGAAATGACTTCATAGTCCATAAGGGTCTGAGTCATAATTGTAATCTTTTGTAAGGGGCATGACTGTAATTTCTCAGAGGCTGCGCCCTGTGCCTATAAATAGATGAACAGTACTCCTTCACTGTTCACGCGATCTTGTAATCTCTGGCACGTTACGCTTGAGTTATTGCTTTCCGCCAAGGTGAAGGTATAAATGTGCGCAAATATTATATTTTAATACCTATATATTCAAATGATGAAATATTCAAATACACTTTATATTTTATATTTCGTTTCTTATTGTTCGTTGTTTTACAAGTATGATTACGAAGGTCACATCTTCGTAATGATCTACTCCTGACCTTCGTCTGAAGCTCATTAAATCCTTGGGGAGATAATGCTTCAGCGGACGAAGGACATTTATACTTAACATTTTTGTGTTGCCTTGTTCTTGATTCATAGCACTTGAGAACAAGTCTCCAACATTTAGCAATCAACATCTATTGCCATAACAACACATTTCCACTTATTACTCAATGCAGTACAATGGATCAAGTAGTCTCATTAGCTGTGAGAAGCAGATGATTCGAATCCAGTTTTTATCCTTGCAAGGTAAACCTAAACACACGACGTGGCAAGGCACTCCGTCCCCACACACATCAAACGTCCCCATCGATTCCCTGGCAACAGATCAGGGCTCACCGCCTTGGCGTATAATGCCTCACTGACCCCGACTGCCGTCGTGCAGTGACCACACTTGTACCCACCATAACCGGAATGGGAGACCACGTCTCAGGTCGTGTGAGGGGCAAAGTTTGCGGGCAGGTTCACTTAGGTACTAGGCTTACCGATTTACCATATTTCTCGGTATGTGCTTAGTACGTTCAAACTCTTGATACAGGTATCCGCACGTTAATCCTTATTCCAATTTCGTCTCGTAGACCACGCGTCCCCATGGATCCGTGTCCACAAACCGTCATCATTTTGTTATCAAGGAGGATACAATCAATTTCTGACCTCGCGCGAGTGCTAGAAAAATCACTCGACTTCTACCGAGATCCATAATTATCAAAGCAGCTACTCGACCTAGCATACTAGTATCCATCACAAGGGAAAAACCTGAGTTCATGCAACTAAGGTTTCAGTCAACTCCTATACTTAAGTGCACAGTACAAACCTACAAACATTAAGTGCAGTAAAATAGAATATAGAATAGGTTATGCATAAAACCGGGGCTTGCCTTCCAAAGCTGGGGCAGGCAGATCCTCGATGGCAGGCTCTGGTGCTGGCTCCTGGGCTACCTCCTGAGCAACTCCTTGCTCCGGAACAAGGATGTATTCCCCATTAGCGAGATTACAATCTATCGAATGCAATGAATAAGATTATGCATATTAATGATACGACAATTTGTAAAGGCTATGCATAGTAAAACAGTACTAAATTTAGTGGTACACTAGGGTTTCCTTTGGTTATCCTTAAGGGTTTTATACATTTATTTTAGGGTCTTGAATAAATTTAAATTTTTAGTCATCCTTTAGAGGTTGGTTTTGGCTCTTGGAAGATTTAAGGTTGCACCCCACGATTCTTTCCAAATTCCTTAGTTTACTTTCAATTATGCTTCTTAGTGAGTGCCTTTACACTATCATGGCAAGTTAATATTTTCCAAAAATGTTATAAAAATTACAGTGGGTAAACATTGATCTCTGTGGGTTATTCTAAAAATTTGAGGTTGAAATTACTTCAGATGCTCCTTGTGCAAAATTAACAAAAGTAAGGGTAAAAGGGCACTTTACACTATAGCTCTAATTTCTGTGAGGTTTCTGGGTCAACATTTATTTTTGCCAAGATTCTTAGGGAATAATAGGTCTTTGTGTTAAAAATCATAGAAAAAGACCTAATGGATATTTAGTTGTGATTTTCTAAAGTTTAATATCAAAAAGGTACTTATAACTAACTTGTTATTGGAAAAATGTCAAACAACAGAACTTATATTTTTTCTAGATTCATAATAACATATTATTAGTTATCTCGAGGTTTGGGGTGGGTTCTCCTCAGGATTATTTTTCTAAGGTTTTTCTATGTTTTCATTGATTTCATGAAATAAAAGGTAGTGCATTTCTTTTGTACTAATAGAGGGTCTAACAAAATTTTCCAGTTAACTATGTGAAATAAGTGAACTAGCAAAAATGTGGTTGCCCCCTGGTTCTTATTTTAAACTCCCTTTTCTATTTTCTTTAACTTTGAGTCAAAATGAGTTTAAATGATAAACCCTTCCTTAATTTGGTGTACTGAGAGGTTTATTATTTTTAAACAGGCTAGGTAGTGGTTAAGTACTTCTCTAATTTTTCTTAACCCCAGACTAAAAGTATAGCCATTTTTCCCTTCTTTATTTATCCTTTGGTTAGTTTGCTAATTAATTCTAAACTTTAAAATCTTCTACAATGCTAAGGGTGTTTTGTATTTTTACTAAGTAGTTCATATTATTTAGAACCTAGCAAAATTGGTTTGACCAAATTTGGTTGAATAAAACTGAAGTTATGCATTTTACAAGCTCTGTTTATATTTAAAAGAATAATGTTTAAAAGGTTTTATGAAAAACCAGTTTACACCGAGACCCCTGGGCTTTTCCTGAACCAAGTCTTCAACTTATGCCCCTCCGAAACTATTCACCTAAGTCTCTGACTATTCAAACCCCCCCCCCCAACTTCTTCTCCTTTCTTCCCGAGGTCCCTCCCCCCTTTGAAACAGTAACCGCAGAAGTAAACAGGGCGGCGCAGCTTACCGGCGGTGAGGGAGGTCCGGCGAAGGGCGGGGTTAGCTTCAGGAGGTCCTGGCGGTCACATCGAGGTACGACTCGTTGACGGTGATGGCCGGAATCGATCGGGCCACGTGCGCAGGCGGGCGGGCTCGTCGGCGGCGTGTGCTCCGGCCTGCTCACAGCGATAGAGTTCAATCCAAGGGCACAGGGAGCTTCACGGGGTGCTAAGGAAACTACCCTTGCAAGGAATCGAAGAAAAACTCACTGTGGAGCTCGGTCCACGTACGCCGACGGTCGGGTGAAGTCCGGCGAGGTCGATCCGGTGTCTCCGGTGAGGTAGAGTTTGATTCCTGGCTCTGGAAGCTTCACCGAGGTACGTAGAGGATATTCTGAGGGTCTCGGCGACCGCTAGCACACTGTGCACAGAGCGATCACCAGCGATCTTGCGCTCCGGCGAGGTTGAGAGTGAGCGAGGGTGTACGGTCGAGGCCTCGGTCAGCTTTATAGGCGCGAGCGCGGGGCGGGTTTGGCTGGGCGCGGCGCGGTGCGCGCGGGGCCGAGCGCCGGGGCGTGCTCTGGCGTTGCCAGGGTGCGTCGAACACGTGGCTGTGTTATCCTGCCCATGTTCTTGCGCCTACTGAGCACCCAAACTTGCGAATCTTGCCATATGGCTTCTGTAAGATTTCTTCCCTGCACCTAGATCTACCTAGTTCATGTGAGTTCCAAGGGGCGATCTGGTCTGGCATGGAAGATATGATGGCGCCAAGTCTTGTCTGTCTGCACTGTTCAATCCGAGACAAAACTCATGCCAACTCGTGTCAAACGGTCTTGGCTTTGGTTCAAACTTTTCCAGTGTGTTCCTTCGGTATTTTGGCCCCTTTTTGTTATTTAGACCATGTGGTTTTGGCGCCATCAAATAGGTGAACACTTCTGATCTTTAGATTAGGGTTGAATTTTGACTTAGAGAAATTGTGGGTTACTCTATAGTGTCCTCCACTTGGGGGCTGATTTGGGGTCTTGGAGGGGTATTTTTGTAACATTTCCCTTATTGCATTTGGTAGATATAATAATGTACTTAAACTTTGGTAAAGGGTTTATGTCATGAAATGTTCATTTGTTTATCCTTTCCATTAATCCAGTGTTTGGGGGCTAATGGCTCACGAAGGGGGGTCTAGGGTTTTAGCCTCTTTTGTCCAAGGTGATAATTGCATATCAATTCTTGGGTATTGTTTTTGTCATGAACATCCCTTCATTGATCCATGGTTTCTAAAGTTTTGGGTGCTCCTTCTCCTTTACTTAAACACATGTGATAATAGGCCATGAGTGCTTGTATTGAGCCAGGGCCTTGGGTAACACCTGGGGTGTTACATTTGGGCCTATTAATTTCTCCTCCTTTTTGCATTAATTGCCAAAAACAAAGAAACTTGAGAGGCCTTTTAATTCTCCCCCTTTGGGCCTATTTTCTCCCCCTTTGGTAAAAGGATATGAGTGAAAGTTTATGAGGAGGGCAAGGATAAGTGATACCAACAGAGTTGTAGTGGAAGCCTTGCCTTTGCCGAATACTCCATTTCCCTTTTAATCTAAGAATAATCATAGAAATACTCATGGAAGCATATTAGACTTATCTTTGGCACAAGAAGAATAAGAAATATGCATTTGTACCAAAGGAAAGAGACATGATCAAAGGTATATAAATGAACAATGTGTACAAGATTTCACTCAAAGTTCCGAGAATCGAGGATATTGAGTTCATTCCTAAGCTTGCTAAAAGTCTTTTCATCTAAGGGTTTGGTAAAGATATTGGCTGTGGGTGCTAACATAAGCTATCTCGATATCCCCCTTTTGTTGGTGATCTCTCAAAAAGTGATACCGAATGTCTATGTGCTTAGTGTGGCTATGTTCAATGGGATTATCCGTCATGCAGATTGCACTCTCATTATCACATAGGAGAGGGACTTTGCTCAATTTGTAGCCATAGTCCCTAAGAGTTTGCCTCATCCAGAGTAATTGTGCACAACAGTGGCCTGCAGCAATATACTCGACCTCCACGGTGGATAGAGCTATTGAGTTCTGTTTCTTTGAGGCCCAAGACACCAGGGATCTCCCCAGAAACTGACAAGTCCCTGATGTGCTCTTCCTATCAATTTTACATCTGACATAATCGGCATCGGAATACCCAATTAGATCAAAGGTAGATCCCTTGGGGTACCATAGCCCAAACTTAGGAGTGTAAACTAAATATCTCATGATTCTTTTCATGACCCTAAGGTGAACTTCCTTAGGATTTGCTTGGAACCTTGCACACATGCATACGAAAAGCATAATATCTGGTCGTGAAGCACATAAATAGAGTAAAGATCCTATCATCGACCGGTATACCTTTTGATCTATGGATTTACCTCCCATGTCGAGGTCGAGATGCCCATTAGTTCCCATGGGTGTCTTTATGGGTTTGGCATTCTTCATTCCAAACTTCTTGATTATGTCTTGAATGTACTTAGTTTGGCAGATGAAGGTGCCTTCTTGGAGTTGCTTGATTTGAAATCCAAGGAAATACTTCAACTCCCCCATCATAGACATCTTGAATTTTTGTATCATAATCTGTCACACCCGGTTTTGGAAGGCTAACTGAATACGAACCATATACGTGCCAGGATCAGAAACTCAAGTACACAGTGATTACATAATTGGACATCATCACACATTGCTCAAAGTAAATAGCGGAAAGGTACTTTATTACATCAAGATGTCCAAGACATCCATAGAGTCTATAACATAGTCATTAACATAATCAAAGTGCGGAATACGAAACATAGAAGACAAGGCCTTCACAGGCAGCTGACTGGGGGTTTGCCAGTAAGATAACTAGAACTCGTTGTAGTCCTGAAACTCCTCAAAGTCCTCCATGTTGCCAGCATCTCCTCCTGAGCACTGAATATGGTGGGGACAACCTAGGGTGGGGTGGTTTTTAAAGCAAGGGTGAGTACACATCAACATACTCAGCAAATGTCCCATTTCGCTAAAGTGGACTAGCTATATGTAGAGTTAAGGTTAAGCAGTTGCTTTTAGTTGGTCAAGTATTTATTACTAATAGTGGAGCCAAGTTTTACTAATAAACCCAGTTATTACCCAAATGTACTTCCTCCAAGAGGAAATACCAGAGATCATAATCATAACCATCATCATAAAAGTATCCAAAGTTCTTCTAATCAAAGAGGATCCCAAGGCTGCTCATAATCATGAGCACGACTGATATACCAGTTTCTAACACTCTGCAGAGGTCGCACACTTTACCCACAAGTCGTGATTCCCGTTCTGCCCAGAGATCATGACTCTCCATTAGTCACTACCAAGGTGACCTAGTAGGGTCTCACTACGTAGCATTTACAAAGATTCCCTAGAGGTCATAGCCGCCCGTTAGGTTTTCAAAGTTTGATAAACACAGTACCTCAACGTAAAGGAAGGGTGACTAACAAAACCAAATCAAAGAACCTCTGCAACCAGCCTCGGTAGAGCAAGTACTATGCCCGGACCCCATTGATGGCCCTACGGCGAAGCCAACTACACCTTAGGTTCCTCTAATTAATCAGCTAAGGGCGTCCCATTCCACCCTCATGGTTGCACTGTTATCCCGGGTGGTCACTCCATGAACAGGTCCTTACAAAGAGGTACTCAGAAAACAGCCTTAGTCCCCTAAAGTATCACAAGATCATCATCCGGATAACATCATCGTATCATAAATATTCACATCATGTTTATTGATTAAAGTAAAGCAATAGCACGAAGCTAGCCATAATAACCCAAAAGGTAAACAAGGATAAGGTAAATATAGATTAGTCAATCCTTAGGTTTCAATAATGTAATGTGGGACGGTGAATTATAAAGTATGTAGAACATAATAGGTCAGAGGACACTTGCCTTCACCAGGTTGTTGCTCAGGAAGATCTTCGGCAACACGCTCAGAAATCATGGGCTGCTCGTTGTCTAAATAAAACGATCATACATTCAATACATTTGAACAAAGATAAAGAACAATACACCAAACAAATTCAATCAAGTGAACCCAAGTTTTAACAGGATGTTATAAACACAAAAGATAAACCTAAGTGCTAAGGTGAATTAATGCACTTGGAGATTAGTAATTCCCTAATTAATATGAACTACATAATTTAGTTCCACTGATTTTACTGAGACACAAAATTTTACCAAAGATGAATTTATACATGACATATTATTAATCTCACAAAATTAAATATCCATTTACCAATAGGGTTTTCCTTTTATTTATCTTATTAAACAAATAAATTATCACATAAACTAACCTATAGCCTAGGCATAAAATTAGAATGCACAGACAGAGGATGAACATAATTTATTTGAACAGAGAATAATTCTATGAACATTTTGCAATTTGAATCACTAAATTTGGAGTTCATATGAAAAATATATGAAATAAACAAGTTTTGAAGTTTGAAATACAAAATTAGGTCCAAATCTGTGATTATTTAAAAGGCCGAGGTCTGTTTATAAGAATCCAGGGGCCTGCGCGCAAAACCCAAGGACGACGGGTTCATTCTCGGAAAACCGAGGGTTTCTTTAGCAACTTTACCACGTGAAGGGGTACAGGGCTATACTGACTGTCCGATCTCCGATCAATGACCCAGATTAGAAACATCGAGCGAGGAATCGGGCGTGTGGAGCATGGGCACCTGACAGGTGGACCCAGGGTGAGGCGAGTCACCCACGCATCGGGCGCACGAGCCAGCGGGTCAGGTGGGTGGCTTGGGCATAGCGTGGATTGACAGAAAGGCCCCAGCGGCAGGGGCGCGGGTGAGGGGGAGATCTAAGCGGCTAGATCTGCAATGGGCGGCTGAGATTAGATCGATCCTAATTAAATCTAGATCACTAGATCTCGGATGGACATCGGAGATCCAACGGCCAGCAAGGTCAGGGCGATCGGTCTTAAGTGCGGCGGTGCCGCTCGTCTCCACGGCGAGGTCTCGCCGGAGGCGAGGGCACGGCCACGGCAAGGCTCTACGGGGGTTGGGGAAGGACTCGGGCTTACTCAGGGCGACACGGCGGACTCAACCGTGGGCACAACATCGGCACGGGGGCACCAAAGGGCGGAGAACGCGGCAGAGCGGCCCAATGGTGGCATGGACTTGCTCCGACGAGAAATTGCGTGAAAACCAGGGCGACAAACGGAGAAATAGAGGCATGGGGAGGTTGCTCACCTCAAGAGGAAACTCTAGAGCATCGTGGCAACGGCAGGGACGCAGGGATGGCTCGGGTCGATGGCAGCGGGCTTCGGCTGCATGGAGAGAACGCTGATGAGCGTGGACCAGGCAAATTAGAGAGGTTGGGGGCCAACCGAGAGGTGTCCCGTGTTGCCGGCGAAGAGGCAAAGCTCACCGAGGAAATGGACGCGACAGACGCGCGATGATGGCCATGGAACGACAGCAATCCTTCGATGGAGTTCCACAGGCGCGTGCGCAGAGCGAGAGAGAGGGCGTGGGTGCTCGGCTGAGGGCACAACTGAGCGAGGGGAGTGAGTGAGTGGGCGTGGGCTGGAGAAAAGAGCTCGAGCGTGGAGGTTGTGGCCAGAAAACTCATGGTCGTGGGTGCGTCCATGACGGAGAGCGTGGGCGGGAGGTTAGGGAAGAGGGGAGTGGCTGACAGGCAGGGTCCGCGGACCAGCGAGGGTGAACGGCAAATGGGTTGTCAAATGCTGATAGGGAGGTCCCACTGCGCAACGAGCGAGAGCGGCCACGAGCGTGGATGGTTTGGTGGCGACAGGTCGGCCCCACTAGGTAGTGAGAGGGAGAGGGGGAAGAGTGAGCAGGCACGAGAGGACGCCGACAGGCAGGGACCACCTGTCAAGGAGTGCTGGTGCGCGGGCGCGAGCACGCGCGGCGGTTGGGCTGGATGGGCTAATTTGGGCCGAAATGGCCTTTTCTTTTTCCAGGGATTTTCCAATTGCTTTTCTGTTTATTTTCTCTAGGGTTTTCAATTCAAATTCAAACCAATATTCAAATTCAAACTAATTCAAACATGTGCAACAATTTAAAGAATATTTTAAGCTTGGCATGATGCAACATTTCATGACTCACATTGTTTTGACAAAATAAATAATTAACCCATCTCCTAATTAACTTAATACTAGCCAAAAGAAAAAGAGAGAGAGAGAGAGACTAGAGAGAGAGACAAGAGTAACACCTGAATTTGGTAGATATTTAGAAAGAAATTTGATACCCCCAAATTCAGGGTGTTACAAACCTGTCCCCCTTAAAAAGAATCTCGCCCTCGAGATTTAGGGTTGGCTAGCAAAGAGTTTAGGGTACTTGGCTTTTAGATCATCTTCTCTTTCACAGGTTGCTTCTTCTTTTGAGTGATGGCCCCATTTGACTTTGCACATCCTGATGGTGCTTCTCCGAGTGACCCGGTCTGCTGTCTCCAGAATCTAAGTTGGCTTCTCAATGTAAGTCAGATCTTCTTGAACTTCAAGGTCCTCTGTTGGCAACTGCTCTTCTGGTACTCGCAAGCATTTCTTCAGCTGAGACACATGGAACACATCATGCACAGTTGACAGACTCTCTGGTAAGCTGAGTTGATATGCTACTTCCCCACGTCTTGCTTGAATCTGGTATGGTCCGATGTATCGAGGTGCTAGCTTGCCTTTGACTTCGAACCTTTTGATTCCTCTGATGGGTGACACCTTTAGGTAGACATAATCTCCCACTTCAAAACTCAATTCTCTTCTTTGGGTGTCAGCATAACTTCGCTGTCTAGACTTTGCTATCTTCAGATTCTCTCGAACTATTATGATGTTCTCTTCAACCTCAAGCAGAATATCTAGACCGAACACCTGCCTTTCGTCGGGTTGGTCCCAATGCAACAGAGTTCTGCAATTCCTCCTGTTGTTCACTTGTTCTCAAATGTTGTGGATCAAGAACAAGGCAACACAATTGTTAATCATTAAGGACCTTCGTCCTTCGAAACATTATTTCCTCAAGGGTATAATGCTCATCAGACGAAGGTCGAGAAGGACATACCTTCATCATATTAATATATGATAGGAAATGCAAAGGAGTGAATATGATAATCATATTCTAATGATTCATTTATTCTTGCATTCCATAAAACATATATGAATATCAATAATGTTAATATTACATTGATACCTTCAGCTTGCTCGAAGGTGAGGATGCGAGAAAGTAAATACAATCCAACGTGAACAGTACGGGTGTATTGTTCATCTATTTATAGGCACAGGACGTAGCCCGGGTAAAATTACATCCATGCCCTTGAACATTTGTTTACAAGCAACTCAAACTAATAAGGTATATTTAGTCCTTTTTCCTTCTCTGCTTGGTCTAGGCCAAAGCTATTGAGCTTCGACATTCTGTATTGTTGCTTCTACGCAGAGTCTTCGTCTTGAGGGGCTAAGCCGAGGCTGAAGATAGCTTCGGCGAGCCTCTGTATTATTTTGCTGAAGGTGTTTTTGCCTTGAGGACCTTCGGTGGAGAAGAAGACCCCCAACAGTAGCCCCTTCGCGGTGCTAGATCGTTTTTTCGTAACGAGCTTGATCCACGAAAAACACAAAGGCTTCGGAATGCCAAAGGTCTGAAAAACACCTTTCCTGAGCTTGTTATCGAAAAACGATTAAAATATTCCGAGCATCAAACGGTCCACTGCTCAGCCAGTGTAGATGGTCTGGCGGTTCGCCTTCTTCCCCTGTAGCACTATATAAGCAGACAGGTTGGTGAGGAGTTACCACAGCATTCATTGCCATCGCACTGTTGTGCTATTAAAAATTTTAACCAAAGCCGAAGCTTTCTGGATTGCGCTTTCCAAATACGCTCTTCGTCATTCGAAGTCAGCTTCGTCTTAAGGAACCGCAACCCTTGAAATGGCTCGAGTAAGATCCACTGCTAGAGTGTCCCATGAAAGAGATGATGTTGAAATGACAGAAACAGCACCAATATTAGAAATGATGAGGCAATCGGGTCTAGTCGTGCCTGAAGAAGCTGTTGCCGAAGTTGAAACTGCCAAAGCTGAGCAAACCATAGCTGAAGACAGGAGTGATGATGAAATCGAGGAAGACAACATCATTCTGAGCCCATCAAAACCGAGCCATATTGAATTTGGTAAATCTACCATGTCAGCAGAGGACCTGGTTATGATGAAGAAGCTAGGATATTTTGGGGAAAATGAGAGTAAGCTTATTCGCTTTGCTGGCGAGGAAGTGGTGCTGGAGTCGAAGGAGGATGAAGTTGTTGTTTTTAAAAGCTTCTTCAGGACAGGGCTTCGGTTTCCTCTATATGATATAATAGGAGAGGTTTTGAAGAGGTTTGAAATATATCTTCATCAGCTGACACCAAATGTCATTGTCAGGCTGAGTATTTACATATGGGCTCTCCGAAGCCAGGGCATAAGTGCTAATGCCGAAGGTTTCTACCGAGTGCATGAGTTGCACTACCAGACGAAGGCCAGGGCGGATGGCCTTCACAAAAACTTTGGATGCTATAACTTTGCGTACCGAAAAGACACCAAGGCCCCGGTAATCGGCTATGGCACAAAGTGACCAATCGGGTGGACAAATGAATGGTTCTATGTAAAAGCTAATGAGAAGAAAAGGGAAAAACTCGTGACTATTGTTATGAGTCCTCTGAGGTTGAGCTTCGGAATGACAAGGCCATTATGCAATATGCAGCTCGGCTCTCCATGCCAAGTGGCCGAAGTCCAATTTAGAGTGGTAGCTGCTGAAATTAGCACTAGAGACTTAGTGCAGGAATACCTGGCAAATAGAACCTTTCCAACCTCTAGCGGCTGGGGGATGCCGAAGAAGAAGGAAGGGGGAGAGAAATATGAGCTAGTTCGACTCCCCTACCGCTTCAAATTTGAGAAGCAATTCAAGAAACCATGTACTTAATGGCTAGAAATGATTGAAACCATGTGTAATGAGATTCTAGGAAATTACACGAAGAAAGAGGATCAATTAATGACTGCTGCCTTCGGCACGTGGCTGAAACGAAGGCTAAATCGGGTAATGGACGCCCTAAACTTTGAGTATCCGGATTATGAGAGACTTGACGAATGGGTCGGGGGAGCGAAAAGAAAAAGAGTTGTCAGCGTTCTGAGCAGGCAAGCTGCCCGGTCCGTGAAGGCGGACAAAGAGGCTCTAAAGAAAGTGAAAGCAGCGCCGGAGCCGAAGGCACCAGCTCCTAAGAAAAGGAAACTCGATGAGATACCTTCTGCCAAACCGAAGGTAGATGAAGCGCCGAAAAAAACCTTGAGCCCTCTGTCGCCTTCTGATGTCGAGGTTTCAGAAATTTTGAAGGTAATGACTGAATTCCCACCATTCAAGCTGATAAGTCCTCTAAGATTGAAACTGACCAACCTTTTATAGAAGAGGGAAAACGCTTCGGCTGTCGACGGAAAAGACGGGGTCATAAGAAGCGATGCATGATGAACATACTACAGGCGATTGAACAAACCCCACCTCCAGCTTGGGCAGACAAGAATGCCAAATCTACCGATGTCGAAGCTGTCGTCTCAACTAAAGGGGAAGACCTCTCAGCCACCATGTCCAAAATTAACAAGATTATATCATATGTGGCTGTGGAAAAGGAGGTGGCCACAGAAGTGTCAGACAAAGAGAAGAAGTCTAAGGAAGTCTCTTCTGAAGAAGCAGACTTCAACCTATGGCACCTGGGTGGCTAACAGCTTTCTGAAGAAGATATGGTGGAGCTAAAGGATTTTGCTATCAACTGCGGCTACTAGCCAGTGTCCATGCTCTTTGGCAGGGTGGACGAAGAAGTTATAGGATGCATCCGTGATCGTGCCGGTGCAAAGATTATAGGCACCCTGTCAAAGAGCATCGGATTCCCAAAGCTTGAAAGGGATATCAGTTGTTACATGCGCCAACATATTATAGGGAGCCTATTTTATTCCAATTTTAAAGTAAGTGCTTCTTCTTTTAAGTTACCCCTGATGCGTCTGTATTAGCTTAAATAATTTAAGTTTGGACCTGCTTTTACAGAGTTTACTACTGAGCAAAGATTTAAAGATGCAACAAGACGACGAAGACAGGAAACACGAAGTCATTGTCAAGGGCTTAGAGGATAAGGTCAAAGAGCTCGAAGACTCTATGAAGGAGAAAGACAAAATGCTATGTTCAGCCAAAGGGTCCCTTGCCGAAGCGCGAACTCAGAACAAGAAATTAAGCAAAGACCTATCAAGCGCTTAAGCACTTTTGGAGGAAAACTTTAATCAGTTCAAATAGGAAAACAAAGCTCTGAAAGCAAGACTTCAGGTTGAGTTTGCAAGCCGATGCACCACCCGATTGAGGAGTATATTTAATTCAGTCGGAGCTGCATCCGAAGAAACTAGCCTCTCAACCAAAGATATACTCGGGGCGCTCGAATGTATTGAAAAGGAGGTTGATGTCCTTGACAGTCATAACCGGCCACAGAGACTTATGTGCATTGGTAGCTTCTCGTGGTATAGCTGCCACCTTCATAAAAGCCGGATGTAATCATGCGAAAGCTGTCAATAGGCCAAATTTCAATCTTTCATCATCAGATCGGGTTGACATTCCAACTAAAGCCCGAAGCATAGGAAATAAATTTATTACTCAAATTTGGGCTATGAGCGACCGTGAATTGGCTGGAGACGAAGCCCAAAAGCTACTTGACACATTATGGAATTTTACCTTTGTTTTTTACCATGATTTTCCTTCGTCAAATTTCTGATAACCTTATATTTTTGTTACTCTACAGGATGATGGCACTAAGGGTCAATAAACCGAAGCTGATTTTGAATTGCCGAAGAAGACCCTAAAATCTCCTTTTGTACTTCTCTGTAGAAACACTTAGAAATCCTTTGTACCATATGACAAGAAGCTATAACTAACAATGAACAAATTATTGTAAACATTTGTAAATATCCTGTAATGCCATTTTACCTTTTTCTTCACGTATGGACTGCTTTGCTGTGGACGAAACAAATGCTGGTAGCCTTTTGAGCCGAAGGCAAACAACACCTTCCCTTCTTTTCGTTCACATCGAAGCATTTTCTTATGCCACCAGGTTCCCTTTGAAAACGAAGCATCTTTATGAAGTTTCATTTGATACGAAGCACCTTCGAAACATTTTCTCCTCAAAAACAGGATCCTTGTTTTTCCTATCAATGTCTATGCTTTTATGTCATGATGATGATCCTACGGATGTCTAATGTATGACTTTATGAATGCAAAAGATGATGTGATGAAATATGCAAACGTATGCCAAAAACACACCCAGACTCTGCATCCCCTTAGGAACGACTTTTGAGTCTCTTCACCTTTTACTTAGGTGGTATTTAAGCTCTGCATTCCCTTGGGAACGACTTTGAAGCTTCTTCACCTGTAATTTAGGTGGTATTTTAGCTCTGCATTCCCTTATGAACGACTTCAGAGCCTCGTAACTTACTCTGCATCCCTTTAGGAACGACTTTGTAGCTTCTTCACCTTTCAGGTGACATTTTAGCTCTGCATCCCCTTAGGGACGACTTTTGAGCTTCTTCATGGCTTTTGCACTCGATAGTGTGGTCCCTGATGTTACATTTTACATGTGGGGGAATTTGGCCCTTGTATTGCACAGGGCTAAACAAAAATTAAAATTACAACCTATAGCCCCATTAAAAACCTTTCTCCCCTCTTGAAAGGAAAAGGGTGCCGTCGGGAAAAAATAAGGAAATTACATAATTTACACATAATATCTTCGAAGCTCATCAGCATTCCAAGGCCTTGGTATATCATTACCGTCCATGTCTTTCAGCCTGTAAGATCCAGGTCTCAACGGAGATACACCAAAAAGGGACCTTCCCATTTGAGTTGAAGCTTCCCCACTGTATCTGGGTTGGCCACTCTACGAAGCACCAAATGTCCTGGCTTGATATTCTTCAATTTTACCTTTCGATCATGCCATTTGATTGTTTTGGCCTGGTACTTATTGATGTGTTCTATTGCTTGCAGTCTAGTCCCTTCTATGGTGTCTTTTGTTATTTGGCAATCATCTTCATCATCTGTCGAAGCTAAGGTTCTTATTGAACCCATTCTTGCTTCTTCCGATGTTATTGCTTTGTAACCAAATAGAGCTTGAATGGGGTAAATCCTATTGACCTTGATACAACAGTGTTATGATTCCACACCACCTTTATTAATTCATCTGGCCACTTTCCTTTGGGTTGGTTGAAGATTGACTTCATTATTCTTGTCGTTATAATTTCGTTTGCTCTTTCTACCAGTCCATTTGACTCTGGATGCCTCACTGATGCGAAGTGTATTGTTGTATCAATCTGGCTACAAAAGGTTTTGAATGTTTTAGCATCGAACTGAGTTCCGTTATCAATGTTTATAGCCTTTGCCACACCAAGGCGACAAACAATATTTTGCTAAAAGAATTTTTGTACTATGGCCGAAGTTATTGTAGCTAAGGGCTTTGCTTCGATCCACATAGAAAAGTACTCCACTGCCACCACAACATATTTCAAGTTGCCTTGTGCTGGTGGAAGTGGTCCTAACAAATCCAGACCCCACCTTTGCAGTGGCCAAGTTGGCTGTATTAGCTGGGTTAAAGACGAAGGTTGTTTCTGGTCTCTAGCGCATCTTTGGCAATTTTCACATTTTTGAACCAAATCTGCTGCATCCGAAGCTACCTTCGGCCAGTAAAATCCTTGTTTGAAGACCTTGCCCAACATAGGCCTAGACCAATATGAGCTCCACACAATCCTGCATGTATTTCCTTCATCAATTTTTGACCTTCGGCTTTGGACAAGCACTTAAGCAACGGAGAGCAGACTCCTTATTTGTATAACCCCCTTCTATGATTACAAATGGTCTTGCTCTTGCTTCCATTCTTTTATTGTAAACTTCGTCATCCGAAAGACAATTTCCTCGGAGGAAAGTTACAATTTCAGTCCTCCAATCTTCACTGTGCTGTGCACCGGTGAGATTGTGAGCACCGCTCTTTCCATGAGCTCGACCGAAGGTGCTTTTATTCTTTTGAAGAATACCACCGAAGGTAACAGGAGCCCCTATGCTGCTGATTTAGCTAGCAAATCTGCAAGCTCGTTTTCTCCTCTCGGGATATTTTTTACAGAAAAGCCTTCGAAAGAGGCTTCCATCCTTCGTACTGCATCCATATATTTTTCTAGCTTCGGGTCCCTTGCTTTGCTACTTCTGTCGATGTGACCTGAGATGACCTGTGAGTCAGATTTGAGTATTGCCCTTCTTATTCCCATTGCCTTTAGCTTTCGGAGCCCCAAGAGAAGGGCTTCATACTCTGCATTATTATTTGTGCAATTGAAGTCCAATCTTGCTGCATAGCTAGGTTTTGATTTTTTATGGTGAAATCAAGACAACCACTGCTCCTACCCTGAAGGTTCCCCAAGACCCATCACAAAATACTGTCCAGGCTTCGGCATCGATTGTTTTCTCTTCGTCCTGAGCCCCTGGCGTCCAATCAGCAATGAAGTCTGCTAACGCTTAGGATTGAATCGAAGATCTATGAACAAAATCAATAGTGAATTCATTCAGTTCTACAGCCCATTTTCCAACTCTTCATGTGGCCTCTTTTTATCAATATGTCCTTGAGGGGTTGTGAAGAAGGTACTATGATGTGGTATTCTTGGAAATAATGCCGAAGCTTCCTGGAAGCCATTAATACATCATATAGTACCTTCTCTATCTCTGTATAATTTTTCTTTGATGCACTAAGCACTTCGGAAATGAAGTAGGCTGGCACTTGTTTTCTTGCCTGGCCCTCCTGCTTCTCTTGCACCAGTGCTGCACTAACCACAACGTGGGAAGCAGCTACATACAGTAGCAATAGAGTTCTTGACGAAGGTGAAGTTAAGGTTGTCAACTCTATCAAATATTATTTCAGTTCTTCGAAGGCTTTTTGCTGATTTGGTCCCCATTGAAAGACTTTGGCTGACTTCAGCACTTCAAAGAATGGCAAGTTCCTCTCTGCTGACCTTGAAATGAATCTGTTCAATGATGCCAGCCTTCCTGTCAACCTTTGGGCACCCTTTCTTGACTTCGGTGGCTCCATTCGGAGTATGGCTTCTATCTTACATGGATTAGCTTCGATACCCTTTGTTGATACTAAGCAACCAAGAAATTTGCCCTTCTTCACTCCAAAGACACATTTCTCTGGATTTAGTTTAAGACTAGCCCGTCTGAAGTTAGCAAATGTTTCTTGCAAATCAGCAACGTGATTTTCTTGCTTTGTGCTCTTTACTATGATATCATCAACATATGCCAGTACATTTCTGCCAATTTGGGAGTGAAGAACTTGGCAGTCATCTTGTTGAAGCTTCCTCTAGCATTCTTGAGCCCCTCAGGCATCTGAAGGTAACAATAGGTCCCACTAGGAGTTATGAAGCTTGTCTTCGGCTCATCCTCCTTCTTCATCTAGATTTGATGATAGCCTGAGTAGCAGTCCAATAAGCTCATGAGCTCCGAGGTAGCTTCTGCATCCACGAGGGAATCTATTTTGGCAATGGGAATTCATCCTTCGAGCATGCCTTATTGAGATCTGTAAAGTCGATGCACATTCTCCATTTTCCATTAGCTTTCTTTACCATCACAGTATTAGCCAGCACTCTGGGTATGTCACTTCTCTGATAATACCGACACTCAGAAGTCTTTTCACTTTGTTTTGTGCAACTTTGGCTTTATCATCGAACATTTTCCGAAGCCTCTGCTTTCTTGGTCTGAAGGCCGGGTCTACATTGAGTGAGTGATCAATGATATCTCTATTGACACCACAGAGATCATTGGCTGACCAAGCAAAAACATCCTTGTTGTTGAACAGAAATCTCAGCAAAGTCTTCTCTTGTTCGTCAGATAATTGAGAACCCAATAACACTTTCTACTCGGCTATGTCTTCACACAACAGCATGGGCTTTGGTTGATCTGCTGAAGCAGCCTTTTCTATTTTATGCTTATATTGCTGATGAGCTTCGGCTTGATCTATGTTATGGATGGCCTTCGAATCCGTCCAACTTCCTTTGGCTCTCCTGGCAGCCTCTTGGCTTCCATGCACAGCAATGTGCCTTATTCTGAAGGTATCTTCATGCAAGATATGCTGGGTAAAATATTGTTTCTAAGGCGTTCAGTGTCCCTCGACTAATGATTGCATTGTAGGGATACTCCATATCGACAATGTCAAAGACAACATGTTTTGTCCTTGTGTTGTGAACATAGTCGAAGGTGATTGGCATACTTATCTTGCCGAGCGCCACGATCTGTCTTCCTCCGAAGCCATAAAGGGGGTGTGCTGCGTCATGTTATCTTGTCATCCGGCTCTTGCATTTGCCTAAAAGCCTTCGCGAAGATGATATCTGCCGCACTGCCCGTGTCCACTAGGAAATTGTGGACCAGAAATCCCTTGATGACACAAGATATGACCATTGCATCATTGTGGGGATAATCCTTGAGCTGAAGGTCTCCCTTGGAGAAGGTGATTGGTATGTGAGACCATTTGGACTTGATGAATGGTCCTTGCACTCCAACATGATGTACCCTTCTTTGTGCTTCTTTCTTTTGTTTTTTATTGGCTGGTTCAAAACTTGAGCCACCTGTGATTGGGAGCACTAGCCTCGTAGCCGAAGGTGCCACATCTTGGTTGACTTGCGAAGTCATTGTCACAATTGTGGAAGTGAGTTCACCGGAGGTGGGCGCCAATGTTGTTCAATTGTTCTCAAATGCTGTGGATCAAGAACAAGACAACACAATTGTTAATCATTAAGGACCTTCGTCCTTCGAAGCATTATTTCCTCAAGGGTATAATGCTCATCAGATGAAGGTCGAGTAGGACATACCTTCATCATATTAATATATGATAGGAAATGCGAAGGGGTGAATATGATAATCATATTCTAATGATTCATTTATTCTTGCATTCCATAAAACATATATGAATACCAATAATGTTAATATTACATTGATACATTTAGCTTGCTCGAAGGTGAGGATGCAAGAATGTAAATACAATGCAATGTGAACAGTATGGGGCTACTGTTCATCTATTTATAGGCACAGGACACAGCCCGGGTAAAATTACATCCATGCCCTTGAACATTTGTTTACAAGCAACTCAAACTAATAAGGTCTATTTAGTCGTTTTCCTTCTCTGCTTGGTCTGGGCCGAAGCTATTGAGCTTCGGCATTCTGTATTGTTGCTTCTACGCAGAGTCTTTGTCTTGAGGGGCTAAACCGAGGCTAAAGATAGCTTCAGCGAGCCTCTGTATTATTTTGCCAAAGGTGTTTTTTCCTTGAGGACCTTTGGTGGAGAAGAAGACCCCCAACACCTCCCATAAAGTGCCTAGAATGGGGACATCTTCAGGCTGGCCTAATAGTTGTTGTTGTAGGAGAATTCTGCATACGGTAGCCTCTTGTCCGAACCTAACTTGTCTTGTAATGCAAAGCTCTCAACATATCTTCAAGAATCTAGTTGGTTCTCTTTATTTGACCATATGTCTGCGGGTGATAAGCTGAACTGAACTTAAAGTGTGTGCCCAAAGCTTCATGTAGCTGCTGCCAAAAATGAGAAGTGAACTGGGTGCCTCTGTCTGATACTATCTTCTTTGGAACACCATGCAAGCATACAATTCGAGACATATATAGTTCTGCCAACACTGCACTATTATAGGTGGTCTTGACTGGTATGAAATGGGCCGCCTTTTTTAAATGGTCCACTACTACCCAGATGGAGTCATAACCAGCTCGAGTGCGAGGCAAGCCAACTATAAAGTCCATCTCAATCTCATCCCATTTCCACTGAGGGATCTGCAACGGCTGCAACAAACCTGCGGGCCTCTGATGCTCTGCCTTGATTCTCTGACAACTGTCGCATCTGGCAACATACTCTGCTATCTCCCTTTTCATATCGTACCACTAGAATCTTTTCTTCAGGTCTTGGTACA